>CM037854.1:234463279-235045438 GCA_021234595.1 Delia radicum
TTTTTTAAATGAAAAATATTGAATTCGATTTTTTTTTTATCAAAGTATATATTGTGCAAATCGAGGGATAGGTGTATTTGTTTGTTTGTGTGTTTGTAAGGCGTTATTTTGAAAATAATAAGAAATATAATCAGTATCTTTTTTTACAACATAATGAGTTCAAGGTATCTTATTTCTTATGTGTATTCAGTGGAGAGGCTGTGAAGCGAGCCAGATCTTACACAATTTATTTTCAAATATTTAATTAAATTTATAATGAAATAATTTTTATATTACCTTTAAAAAAATTCATCATGTTAATCTAAATTTTCGTATTTTCTATTTTAGTTTCTTATTATTGCTCCTGTTTTCCTGGCTTTTAGTGCTTGGATTGTGGTCGTGGTCCATTGTGTGAAGATCCACATACAATATGTCAAATGGTGGTACCCCTGCAAGTAAGTAGAACATCTTGCATTAACATATAAATATTTAATTATTTTTAAGCTTTCTTTTGATAAATTCAATCTACACTCATAGAAATAAACCGATAAACAGAGCAGAGAAAACTACTAAAAATTAGTCAAAATTAAGTTGGAGAACCAACTGCTAGAGTTTGCAAATTTGTTTGTTATATGCCTATGGGGGATGAGCAGTCAATTGACCTAAAAGTGCTGGTTTTAAGAAGCACGTATCACAGGACTGGTATCATTTAATAGTGAAGTGGTTAAGCAGTGTCATTGTCCTAAGTTACCAATAAGGTGACTGGTAAGGGAGGACATACCAGTTAACCAGAATGCGTATTAACACGAAAAGCCAGTTGGTCAGAATTTTACCCTTTGGAAGCTGTTTAGTTTTTCGTTATTTTATACGAATGTTCCTTTTGCGACAGTCTTGTGGTATGCCCATCTTTGGTTAGTCTTGTGGCATGCCAATATGTGGTTTTAAAGCAGGACAAATGAACCCCTCCTATGACCAGCCAATTGTACAGTATGGGGAATCAGAGTCAATTGACCTAAAAGGGACTGGTTTAAAGAAGGACGTATTATACAGGACTGGTATTATTTAATACTGAAGGGTTTAAGCAGTGTTCAATTGTCCTAAAGTTACCAATAATGTTGACTGGCAAGGGAGGACACACCACTTAACCAGAATGCTTATTACCACGAAAAAGCCAGTTGGCCAGAATTTTTACCCATTGGAAGCTGTTTAGTTTTCGTTAATTTATACGAATGTTCCTTTTGCGACAGTCTTGTGGTATGCCTATCTTTGGTTAGTTTCTGTGTGGCATGCCAAGATGTGGTTTACAGCAGAACAAATGACCCCTCCTATGACAAGCCATGGTAAAGTTGCCACTTGTTTACCTAGGGTAGGGTTTAGAAGAGACCGGTCTCTGGCACGAATTAACCGATCCTGTTGCACACGCAGAACCGGTCCATTCCCCATAGGGATATTAATAGAAAACAATGACAAAATTGTTAACTTAACAACATCTAGTTTTATATTCGAATTGAATTTTAGTTAATTGTAAATAGTAATTTACTCTGCTAAAATTAGCTAAAACTTTTACTAAATATATGCACGCTAAATCAGCTACAAAACTGTAATCACAACAACTTTTTTGCTATATTTACGTAAAATTAAGAAAATGCAAATAACAGTATATTTTGCTAATATCAGCAAATATTTTTGCTAAAAAACTATAGATTGCTGACTACAGAAGGGCAGATTTTTGATTAGCATTAAAAAAACTTTAAAAATTTCACATTTTTAATAATTATTTGTTTACTAATATTTAAAAAAATCTTTGCTGATTTTACCACATATTTGTTACTTTAAATTAACTAAAATTTAGCTCAAATATACTTTGTATTTGTAGATACCACAGATTTATTTTTGCTTATCTTATCTTACTAATATTTAGCAAACAAATTTTTTCTAATTTGAGCAGTTTTTACTAAAACAAAAATTCGTTGTAGTAGTTTATAAGTATTATCAAAAAAATCGTACACACAGAGAAAAATTTAGCTATTTGCCACTGAATTTTGTTAATACAACTCAAATTCGGTTATTACGAATTTCAGACGTTGGTACACTCAACATTAGTTTTCATAGCGAAGTCGGTTATTCACTAAATTTTAGTGCAACACACCCAAAATATTCAGAAATCTAATGTAACTTCGTTGTACAAAACTAGATTTAGATGTTGTTGCCATTAATATACACTTTTCAATTCGGTTGGCACTTTATTTCTCTGTGTGTAAATTCATTTTTTGTTTCAATTAGTGTAATAGCTTTTAATTCAATTATTTGCACACACTTTAGCATAATTTTATTAAAAACCATTCAATTTTTAAAGTTTCAGAATTTTAATTTATAAAAATTACAATACCTTTTTTGCTTAACAACAATCATAATATAAACATGAAGTTTATCAACTTTTCATTATAAACAATACTACACCAAAAGTAAATCAATAAATCCTCCCATGAAGGTTTACATTTCTCTCATCATCGATATTAATAATATGCCCCTTAAGCCAGAAAATATTTAATATTCACAGCTGTTATCTGTTTTCAACGTCAAATGATACCTAAACAATATTAGCAGTTATAATACTTTTTTTTTCTCTTGACAACACTGGCAACATTTCAATGCACACTCATCCCACATAATAAAATGTGTTAGTTTTCCCCAATTGCTCTAAGGTCAAACTGTAAGGATCTATAATTTGATTTGTGTACATAATAAAACTAAATTATACCCTCTAGTAAATATATCCTTAACAGTATTTGTAGAAACTGGAACAACTAATACACTACTGCTCTACCTTTATAGCTAGGAAAAACTCCTCCCATGCAATTTACCGTAATATAAAAGTGTCAAATTACCTATAAAATGATGTCAAATCTTAGGAGAAAACCAAAAACAAAAAAGCTAATAAAGCTCAACACATACACATACAAAGAGGAAAAATAATGTCTAAGACACTGAGAAAATTTTCAATGTACGCAGTTTATACATCATTACACCATTTCTAATATTTTTGAAATAATACTGCATTGAAAAATATATGCCCTAAAAAACAAACGAGATGGAACAACAGAAAATATTTTCTTTTGTCAGTTGCCGTAAAGCTCTCTTTTATCAGATTTCCGAGTAAAAATAAATTGGCAATAACTTCCGACTGCGACTGTGGCCTTAGGTTGAACATGTTTATAACTGAAACATTCCGTACATGAAAAAATGGCAAATATTAACGAGAAAAAAATCGGAAAACATGGCGTTTGATGCAACATTCAGTAATTACAAATTAAAGATAATTCAGTCAATTATAGCCTAAACACGAATTAGTTAAAAATGTTTTATTTTTGATTTGAATTAGTTCAATTCTTCTCAATTTTGTTTTTTACTTCCCAATCAAGTAAAATATATAATACAGGTAAAGCGTTGATCTTTTTCCTTCAAAAATTATAATTAAGGTAATCTTCAGAGGACCAATGTAAAAGGGGGTACATTGGTCACCTGAAGATTTTCAGTGACGTGAAATGAAACATGAAAGGACATGTCAGCAAATAAAGTCTGCATTAAATTAGCGGATGGAACCTTTTCAATTAACAAATAAAAAATTACACGATACATAAATTAGTATATAAAATATGGCAGTGCATGGTATGTAAATATGTTAGTACATGTCCAAACATTTTTGTTAATCAAAGGAATGAACACAACATTTGTACGCACAGAGAAATAAAGTGCTAACCGAATTAAAAAGTATATATTAATGGTAAGCACCTAACAAATTCAGTTAGTACAACGATATTTATATTAGATTTCTGAATATTATGGGCAATAGCAACTAACATTCAATTGGAATTAACATAACTTTGTTGTGAAAACTATTGTTCAGTTTTACCAACCGACTGAAATCCGTAATTACCGAATATACGATGTAGTAACCGAATATCAGTTGGCGATTTGCTATTTTTTTTTTTGTGTGTATGGGAAATTGTTGGTTTGAATTAAAATTAACATATAATAATACTTATTAAATTTCATGAGTGGGTTCTTTTTTAAATTTTCGTAATTGTACGGCTTTAACACGACCCCTATTTTAAAATATTTCAATTAAGTGTCAACCCTGGGCCTAGAACTTAGGCAATATGGTTATCAAAAATTGTTGTTTCTCGAGTACTTTAATACTGCGTACAAAAAAGATCTGAATTTTTTAAATTTTTAAGATGTTTTTATATAAAAGTGATCTTATTTTAATCCCTAAAAGTGCGATTGCGTATTAAAAAAATATGTTTTTTGATTTTTTTTTTCCAAGTTTCATTAAAATCTGCGGATCTGCATCACTATCACCTTGTTAGATAAAATATCTTATTTTTAAAATTGTTTGCATAAAAAACTTCGTTAAAACATGTTAAACTTTAATACAATTTTGCTCAAAAGCTGGCCCATAAAACATGGCTGGCACATTGAAATCAGCCATGGTCGAAATATTTCTCATCAGTGGTCAGTATTCTTCGATTTTAGGGGCGCCTGTGTTATTAACTCAATTTGTCTGCTTTTTTATAAATCAAATATTGGAAATGGTGTTGTTAGAATATTTTGTTTTTTTTAAAACAACAACTGCTAGATGAAAAGTACACGTACATAGCTATCGAATACAAAATCATATTTTTTTTGCTTACGTGTAGAAAAACTTTGCTCCCACTTTCGTTACGTATGATATTTTATGCCGTGAACATTTTGAAAATATACCTTGGGGAGTATTTTATTTACTTAAGGTTTTTCTACTACTTTCTTATATTACTAACCAAAAAAAATATGGTATGCCTGTCATATCCATACCCTTATATAACTATATATGAAATAAAGTTGAAGACAAGTATTCTGTGAATGGTCGGCTGTTTCAAAATAAATTGTTAAATGATACGGGTTTATTGAGAAGGTATTCAATATTTTTCCATTTTTGTAAAGATTTTGATGATACTTATCATCGTTACCAGTGGCATGACATGTTTTTCTGTAATGTTTCATAGTTTTCCTTTTCTATATTTAATATAATATTTGTTTATTATACATTTCTCTTGTAAGTTTCATCAGGTCATATTGTAGAAATTGACAGTTACATATTAAAAGACAGGTTAAGTTTGTTATAAGTGTTACTAGGATTTCTTTGTAGTTATAACTACTAATTAAATATTGGTTAGGAATTTTCAAAGTGTTTTAATTGTTGGATTCATTTATTTACTATAATGTCAAGAATATAAGGGCATTTGGTACGGAGGACAAAAGAAAAATATATTAGAATAAGTAAAATGTTTATGAATCGATTAAATGTATATAAAAAGTTCAAGGGCCATTAGAGGTCGATCGTCTCTTTAGTTTTAAACCAAATTACAAACTAATAATATTATTAATTACAAAGAGGAGTTGGGCATTGTAGTTGCTTTTGCTCATGAACAAGTTTAATTTTAACTAAATTTTCGTCGGTTTATTCTTATTTAGAGCCTGTATAAAATCCTGATATCCGTTGTTATTGGAATATATAAGGCTGGAAAATTAATTATATTTTAAGGAAATATATATATGTATATGTTTAAAAGGATAAATTGGTTTATCCTTTGTAATTTAAAGTTTCAGATTTCTCAAGTTTTAGCGAATGTCTGTACCAAATTAAAAGTCCATAGCTCCAATTTAATGCTGTGTGCATAAGCCAGATACTTTTTTGCATTTTAATTGCGTTCCTGTTGGAGGTTTGGCAGGCCTGGCAATTAAAGGAGGAAACTTTTGCCTATTTTAATACATATATTTAACCTTCTCCTGATCAAAATTGAAAATGTAATATATCAATGAGTTAGGTCATATTTGTAGAAGCATATATACAGAGTTTCAGGTTTTTACGCAAAGAAATTTTGGCAAGCCGTCAAGGAATTTTTTATTATCCATTTTAATCTTATGTCAGCGCAAAATAAAAACCCACATTAAAAATTTGAAGTTACTCAAATTAACGGTTTGACCAGGTCATCAATAGGCAGACTATATCCCTTTTTGGGCCGCACCGTGGTAATTTCCCTATTTGGCACTCCCCGATGAAAACTTCCAAAAATCTGATTGCATACAGATGTCTACTCTGATGAGGTACCCACTCAACAAATTTCATGTTCCTCACTTTAGTGTTTTGGCCAGGCCGCCAAGAAGGTTGTCTTTTTCTTTTCTGTCCGCTACAGTATATATTTCCAAAACTCCGCTTTATACAGATGTGTGCTCCTGATTAGAAACTCACATACAAAATTTCAGCGGTTTGGCTCCTCTTTTTTGAAATGACCCGTTTGAGTTTACAAAAATTCTGTCAATACAGTTGTCTACTCCTGCTTAGGTACTCACATACCAAATTCAATGGCAGCCAAAGGGGGGAGACTTTTAAAATTTTTGATAATCCCTGTATGCATTTCCAAAAATTCACTGTAAACCGATGTCTAATCATGATTAGCAACATAAATTTCAAGTTCCTAGCTTCAACGATTTGGATCGGCCGCCATAGAGGGAATTTTCCACTTTTTAGCTCCAATTTTACCTCTTTTCCTGTCAAAATTCTAAAAAGTGCCACATAAGTGAGTAAGGTCTTAGGTCGAAGGATCACGTATTCAAAACTTCAGATTTCTAGACAAAGGGGTTTAAGCAGACCGCCAAGGAAGAAACTTTTCTCATTACTGATCCCTATTGAAATATTCAAAAGGCCGAGTAGTTTTTCTAAGAATAACCAAAGTTTAACTTCAATTACAGATATTTCTATATACATTTGACATTCATACCCATAATTGAGAGCTAAATTTTGGTTATTTTGAAATAAGTTAGCAGTTCTAGTTTGTGTTTAACAAAAAAAAACAATTTTTTTAAACAAATGTATGTAGTTTATTGGATTGTCTTTTCGGAAAAAGTCAATATTTTTAAAACGAATTGAAGTGATCACTTAAACGGGGAACGCACTAAAGAGGGCGCATTTAAGCGGGAACTAGTGCATAGATTGGTCCAACAAATAATTTTTAATAATATCTTGTGGAGAATTGGAAAAATTGTTCAACTTAATGAGTGCCACTAAAAAAACTAACTAGTTAAAAATAAAAATGAACTGCGAACTTTAATGTCGAACTTTACAATAGAGTTCTACGTAACGTATGAGTGATATTGAATTAATAATATTCATACGTACGGGTGGTCATAAAAGTAAATATACATATATTCAAATATATCAGCCATTTACATATTAAAGACTTGTTGATATTTTAATAAGAACTTAATATCAAAAAAAAATATATTTTAATCCTTGACTTATATAAGAATAAATGAAAAAGTGTATATAATCCTTCATTGTGTTAAAACAATATCAATTCTTAATTGTTAAATTTTCATTGTTAAAAAAATGTATAAAAGACCTATACAAATTATTTATCTTAACTTTTTATCATTAATATCGTCGATGCAGCCTCAAAAAGTCCTATGTGAAGTTTTACTAAATCTAGAAAGGTGTTGTTGGTAATGATAATGACCAATAGAGATTCACTTCACTGTGGCACAACGACAAAAAAAATTTAAAAATATTTCTTTAAGGACAATTTGTAGGCATATTATCATACTGATGTTAATTTAACAACAACACTGAAATATTAATTTCATCTTAAAATGTTTAAAATTCATTATTATCTTTTCATTTCATAACAGGCATATTGGTGATGCGGCAATAACCTGTCATTGTCCAACTGGTTTCAAAGGAACGAAATGTGAAATACCAGATATTAATGAAATAACAATGGGTAAGTTTCAAGTTATTAACATATTTGTACTTTAAAACTTTATTTAATATTCAGAGTACATATTGCTCGTGTCTCTGTAACAATTGCTGTCATATCACTCACTTTATGTGAATGGTTAACATCCATGAAATGTTGCTTTTTT
The DNA here is from genome assembly GCA_021234595.1 of Delia radicum. Classification (NCBI taxonomy): domain Eukaryota; kingdom Metazoa; phylum Arthropoda; class Insecta; order Diptera; family Anthomyiidae; genus Delia; species Delia radicum. The sequence goes on from CM037854.1 coordinate 234,471,221, forward strand.
TACGTTTTTCATTGCCTTTTGAGACATCATTTAAAGCTTGAGTGCAAATTTAATTATGGGTAATAATTAAGTATTTTAAATTTATTCATGTATAATAAATATAAACAACATACAATAGAAACAGCATTTATGTATGAGAGTCATTCCATGTCAAACTGGACGATTTCTCACTGCCACTGTTTTTTGTTTATTTGCTGACGTATTCTTATTTAAAAAATATTTAGAAAATGTAGAGTACAAAACGATTTAAATAACAAACACATCATCAAAATTGGCGTACTAGTTTTAGAAAAAGTAGAAAACAAAACGATTAAATAAGTAACCAACCATCAAATTTGGCGTACTAGTTTTTGAAATACATCAATTCAAAATATTTTTCAAGTTTTTTGAATCTTTTGACAACAATAACTCCTTTAAGAATTTTTTTATTTCAAAAAATATATGTCAATTATTTTTGAACTATGAATACGTCTGTCAAATAAAAAAAAAAACAAAATCGTGATATAGAAAATCGATTGGTTTGACATGCAATGACTTATGAGTAGAACAGCAAGGTATTAAAACAAAGGCCTAGTGTTTATATTTAAACAAAAAAAAACACTTCAATGCAATGACTTTATGATGATGATCATTAACAACAACATGAACAACATATTCATAAATATAATTTTATTAAAATTTAAATATATATATTTTGTTTTTTAATATATTCATGTCATATGTTATATTCGCTTGCATTTTATATTAAAAGTTACAGATATGGGAAATTAATAGTTAACTCTGTTCAATAAAAAATCTCACTAAGGTCCGATTACTGATAGTCAAGTTAGTCTATTAGTACATTATTCTATTAGTCTCCCTATGGGGGATGGGACCGGTTTTGCGTGTGCCACAGGATCGGTCCCTTCGTGCTAAACCCTACCCTATGTAAACAACTGGCAACCTTAACATTGTTTTGTCATAGGAGGGGGTCATTTGTCCTGCTTTAAAACCCACATAGTGGCATGCCACAGGACTAACCAAGATGGACATACCACAGACTGTCGCAAAAGGGCCATGTCGTATAAAATAAACGAAAACTAAACAGCTTCCAATGGATAAAATTCTGGCCACTGGCTTTTTCTTGTTAATAAGCATTCTGGTTAAGTGTATGTCCTCCCTTTACCAGTCACAGGATTGGTAAGTTTAGGACAATTGACAACCAACTTCAGTATTAAATTATACCAGTCCTGTGATAAGTAATTCTTTAAGCAGTCACTTTTGGGACAATTGACTCATCTTCCCCATAGGGCTATTAGTCAATATTTCGGTAACTTACGGTTAAGGTTGAAATTAAGTTAGCATTTTGAAGTAATTTTTTTATCCATCTCTTTAATTTTTTATTTGTTTTTTGTATATTTTTAAGCTTGATGTTAAACGCCCTTAAAATGCATGCATTATATTAACCTTTCCAGCTTCATTCCCCTTTTGACTTATTCATTTTTATTTTTATTAAAATACTTTACAACATTTTATGAGTAAATGTTTATTAAAAAAATATCAGCTGAAATGTTTGTGGTTTATGGGGAAAAATTCAACTTAACTTATCTTTGTACATTCAATAAATGCAGTAATATGGCTCAAATAATTTTAATTTGCTGACAACATAACGGTTTGAAAAACAGTTGATTTGCATTAAATGCGTGAAAAAAGTGGTTAATTTAAATTTTGTTAGAGTGTATTTAATTATTTATAATATTTTATAAATGAGCTCACTAAGAGGGCGCATCAATAAGTCAGTGACTTTTCGAGCTTCCCTCTTAGCTATATGAAATGCAACACTGCTCCCATCAAGTACCAACTGTTAGTATACTACTGTCAAATGTTGAGCAAGTTCCGTCATTTACTTTGCGTTTAACAGCTGTTCAAAACATACAACCTCGTGGATTTTTTTAAAAATGGAAAAAAGTGAATTTCGAGTCCTCATTGAACATAATTTTTTACTAAAAAAAACCGTCAATCAAACCAAGGAAAAGCTTGATAAATACTATGAGGACTCTGCACCATCGATTTCAATGGTAAAAAAGTGGTTTACTGACTTTCGTTGTGCTCGCACAAGTACAAATGACGCTGAATGTTCTGGACGGCCAATTGAGGTGAATATAACCGAAAATGTCCAAAAATACACGATATGGTGTTGGCCGATCAAAGAGTTAAAGTGCGTGAGATTGTTGATACCATAGGCATTTCATATGACAGTGTGGTTTCGATTTTAAATGATCAGGGTTTAAGAAAGCTCTCTGCAAGATGGGTGCCGCGTTTGCTCACAATTGACCATAAACGTAATCGTGGCCAATAAGGTGATGGCAACAGTTTTTAGAGATGCACGCGGGATAATCCACATCGATTACCTTCAAAAGGGAAAAAACAATAAACGGCGAATATTATTTTATTTATTTATTAAGTCTATGGAATACAATTTCCTTACAGACTAGATCTAGTATTATGCCAACTTATTGGAAAGATTTAACGAGGATTTAAAAAAACACGACCTCCATATGGCCAAGAAATACCTATTTTATGGACCTCGAAAAATCCTATTTTTTGGAAGGGATACAAAAATTGGAGAAACGTTGGACTAAGTGTATTGAGCTGAAAGGAGATTATGTTGAAAAATATTTTTTTTTTTTTTTGCAAAAAAAAGTGTGTTTCATTCAAAAAGTCACGGGCTTATTGATCCACCCTCGTATAAACATTGTTAACTAGTCAAATGTGCTTATAAATTTTTTTTTATGATTCTATTTTCTTTATTTTATCAGACTAAAGAAGTAACATAAATTCCATTTAACACAGTTGATATGATATACAAATATTTAACCAAATTTTTTTTTTTATATTTTAAATTTAAAAAAAAAAATTGTGATGTTTATCTATTAATCTCTTCAAAAGGTGATGGAAACTAAACATTTTTTTAAAACTCCTTTAAAATATAGAAAACATAAAAAACATTTCTTAAACCTAAAAACCCAAAACAAAAAATACCATTAAGAGAAAACTGCATTCGAATAAAACAACTTTTCGTAAAAAAGATATAAAAAACCAAAAAGCATACAAGTGACACGTCAATTTACCACAGCTTTTCTGGCAATTTAATTTTTCTTTGTCAAATGTTGACACTTAACAAATTTGCATGCTTAGATACTTCAGTAAAGCAAAAAAAAAAAAAAAACTTGCAAAAACTAAGCACACATATTCATACACTTTAGTTAAAAGTTGCAAATATGTAAGCATAAAAAACACATACACACTTAGAAACTTTATTCAGAAGAAAGATTTCGAAAAACTATTATATTTTTTGGTTGGTTTTTTAAAAATTTTATAATGTAACCAACTAGACTACAGTAAAATGAAGGATACTTTTGGCAGTTAAAATCTTATACACTAATAAACTATGAACTAAAAACAAACAAAAACTTATAGACTCATTACTAGACTAATTACTAGACTAATTACTAGACTAATTACTAGACTAATTACTAGACTAATTACTAGACTAATTACTAGACTAATTACTAGACTAATTACTAGATTAATTACTTGACTAATTACTAGACTAATTACTAGACTAATTACTAGACTAATTACTAGACTAATTACTAGATTAATTACTAGACTAATTACTAGACTAATTACTAGACTAATTACTAGACTAATTACTAGACTAATTACTAGACTAATTACCAGATTAAATACTAGACTAATTACAAGACTAATTACTGTTTCCGGTTCTAGCTGTTCTTATCGGTTTTAGTACACATTTTTTAATTCGCCTAATGAAAAAAGAACAATTATTGTTTATAAAAAATGGACTTCTTTGTTTTTAAAAATATAAGTTGGTCCCATTATTGCAAGTCTTAGTTTCAAAAATTTTACACTTTTTTCTATTATAAATTGAAAACGGAAAACCTTAAATTGAGGTACAAAAGCATCATGATTTTTTTTTTACATTTTTTTTTTTTTATAAAAACACATCTTCAAGTGGAAGATGAAGAATTATATGCTTGAGGTAACATGGGAATAGAAAAGACAGAAAAAAAGTAGTGAAAATTGGCGAAAAAGTTTATAAAAAGAAAGTGTCAAAATATAGATGATGTCCCCAAAAACGTAACAAAACGGAAACTTCAATTGCTCTTTTCAAATTTAGCTTAAAATAAGGAAACCATGTCTCAAGGGGTTTTACAATCAACTAAAAAAATTGAGTGTCAAAAGAAAATGAAAAAGCAATTGAATGCAGCTGTTAACATTTGATAGAATGAAATGTATGAATCAATTTTGTTATGAACAGGTCAAATTTAAAAAAAAAAAAAAAAAAAAAAAAACGGCGACACTTGTTAAAATAAAACTGTTAACAATTTTGAACATTTCAATAAACAAAAAATTAGAAATGAGCAATTCCACTTTATTTCAACGAATAATTTTTCGATGGTCAACGATTTTGATCGAATTTGTTGCTTATATTTTATATTTATAATTTTTTGAAAACTGTACCATGGATTATCAAAAATTAAGGGTTTAGACAACATTTAAAATGTCATAACTTTTGTTGCGTAAAATATATTGGAATAATTCTATTTGCATAGGTCCTTGCCAAAAAAAAGGTGTAGACTTCCTAACTTTAATCTTTAACTCGATCATTAGATTATAGCACTTTCCCACTCAATGGAAGTGCACTGAAATTATTATGATTGTAAAACCAAATAAACGGGAAAATGTAGTGAATTCCTACAGACCGATAAGTTTAATTGCAAGGTTTTCAAAACTTTCTAAGAGAATTTTTCTACGAAGATTGCTTCCATATTTAGAAAACAAAAATATCATCCCTGAGCATCAGTTTCGTTTCCATCACAAACACGGAACTCCGGAGCAATGCCATAGAATAGTCAATGTTATTACTGATGCATTGGTAACAAAAAACTACTGCTCAGCAGTATTTCTTGATACACATCAGGCGTTCGATCGAGTTTGGCACGGCGGTTTACTATACAAACTGAAAATTTTACTTCCAGCTCCTTTTTACCTTGTTCTTAGGTCATATCTAAATGAACGATGCTTTTACGTAAAAGTGAACAATGACATATCAACACTTCGTAAAATACAAGCTGGTATACCTCAAGGAAGCGTACTTCTACCAGTTTTATATACGATTTTTACGAATAACTGTTGCAACTTACGCAGACGACACCGCATTTATTTCATCCAACATATCAGCTGCTGAAGCATCACAGCTGTTTCAACCACAAATAAATTGCTTACAAAATTGGTTAATAACTTGGAACAAAAAAAGTAAATGTAGAAAAATCTACACACGTTGCGTTCACTTTGAGGCGAGACACTTGTCCAGAAATCATCCCAAATGCCTCACCATTTCTCAAAACAATAAAGTTAAATATCTAGGCATGTGTTTAGACAGAAGATTAACGTGGAAAGAACATGTAAAGTTAAAAAGAAATCAAGTTGACATTAAAACTAAGAAAATGCATTGGCTCCTTGGTCGGAAATCAGAACTGAGTTTGGAAAACAAGATTCTGCTTTATAAAACAATTTTAAAAACCTATATGGACTTATGGGATTCAACTGTGGGGAACAACAAGTAAATCTAATGTAGAAATTATTCAAAGATTCCAATCAAAGACTCTAAGAATGATTGCAAACGCTCCATGGTACGTTTCTAACAATATTATACACAATGACTTTGCCATAGCTAATGTTAAAACTGAAATTCGAAATTTTAGCAAAAGATATTTAAAAAGACAATATCAATATCTTTATTAGGCGAAAGCGAAGATGTCAGAAGATTAAAGAGACACCATATACTTGACCTTCCATTTAGAAATTAATTTAATCTTATGTAAATATCAATTTTGTTATTATATAGTACACATGCACTCATAATAATCCATGCATAAAAATACGAAATTATTGTCAAAACTACAAAAACTTTCGTAAAATGTACAAATTTTCGTTTATTTTACCAAAAATTTGGTTATTTTGACATTTTTTCGTAATTTTACGCATGGATTATTATCAGTGTGTAGATATATAAATGTTAATTCTGATCTCTATTATATATGTATATTGTTATTGATCTTGCTGAAGTTCGATAATTTATGTCATGTTTCTATTATTATCAAATTTGCTTATTATTGTAAAATAGATTGCAAATAATTGTGAAGAAAACAAAAAAAAAAGGAATAGTGAACATTTTGTGGTTCAAAACTTTTATAAAAAGAATTTGTGAAATCATATTTTTTTTTATAAAAAAAAAAAAAAAAAAAAAAAAAATTATCATTTTACGATATTTCAAATATAAATCAAAGGGTTGCCACAATTTTCAAAACATAAAAAATGGTTTCAGTAATATGAGTTTACTGTCAAACATACTCACCAAATTTTATCAAAATCTGATACAGAAGTTTTACGTAATTTTTTTTTGTCGTTTGTTTGATTAAGATACAAATCGTTATAAAAAAACCATTATAATTTAAAAATCATATTTTTCTTCACAGAATAAATGGACTAAATGCATGTTATATGCGAAAAATATGTTGTACTAGCAAAAGTTTCTGTAATTCTAAATTTGTGTGCTTTAAAATTTGTATGAATTGTTGATGTGATATTTGTTAGTTATTGCCTCCTTTGAGCATCATCTGCCAAAGTAGTTATTGTGCAAAGCATTCCTTCCATGTATGATTCATTCCTGTACATTTCATTTTATACTTCAAATTATATTTATGATACTGATAAATTGTGTCTTTGTAATGAAAAGTCAAATCGACAAACTGTTTGTTTGTGAGCAAATTTTTAAAAATGTTAAATTTGAAAAATGCATTACAATTGGAAATACAAAAGAGCTTCTGCAGAATTTAAAACAAATTCATTGCACGTGTTTTATAATATACTTTCATATGAATAGAATTTTGTGAAGCATACTGTTTGATTACCATAACAATAATTTTAAAAAGGAAATTTGTATGTATATTAATTAATTTTTTTTCTTCAGTTTTTGGTCCAATTTTTTTATATATCGCACACCCAGTTCAAAAGTGACTCAACTCAAAATTTTTAATTTTTAAGAAATCGAAAAAAAAATATTTGCAACCATATACCAATTGAAACATAAAGAAAGACATAGCTGTTTTTTAGCAAAAGTTAACAATAACAAAATACACTGAAATTTTTTTATAGATAAACATGTGTATTGTGCATAGTTTAAACATATAAACCCGAAAAATTAAAATTTTGAGTTAAGTCACTTTTGAACTAAGTGTGCGATATATTTTGACCAGCAAAAATTTTGCATTAAATTAGCACAAAACTGTGTAGTACTAGGCGTATGAGTAATAGCATTAGTATTAATTCAATAAAAACAACGCAATTTACTGTGTCTTCGGAATTTATCTATGGATTTTCTTAGAATACAATTTTATTTCTAGGCGACTTTATTTTTTAAATTTTAAAGTTTTGATTTTAACGAGCTTTTTGTTAAATTCTTTTTTTTTTCCTAAAATTTTTTAGGTTGTGTTACAAATTCATCTGCTCTGGACTGTCATCGTGAATGTGATTTTGAAAATTCTAAAACTGGTGGCATATCGTTATTAAAAAGCAGTCGTACATCAGGTAAGAATTTTTTAAATCTTAACAAATATTAACATGAGTATCTTTTAGTTATTCCTTTAATTTTTTTTTTTTTTGTTTTAATATCTTTTTTTTTAGCTCGTTCTGGCAAAACCCGCTATGAAGTGACAATACGTTTAGGTGCTAATCTAACTGCCTTTTATCGACATATCGATGGTGAACAAAGAGCTAAAGAACAAATACCAACATTTTTAGAAAAGCATGTAAGTTTATTTAACCATTTTTTTTCCTTTCAATTCTTTTAGGAACTTTCAAAGCTTAAAGAATGTTGCAATTAAAAAAGGTTACATATCTTAATTATGTTGATTCATTAAGTTTTTTTTTTTTAATTAACTTAAGCTTAATCTTTACCATTTCCAAAATAAAGTTGTCATAATTTGTTTCTTCATCTTTTTTTCTTGTTAAATGTACTTGAGGACTCACCAGACCGTGATTTATTTTTAAGATATATATAAGAAATTATAGGAAAAACCTTGTTATAAGGCTATAGAAGGTGTAATAAGAAGATGATATTAGTTGACATATTTCAACATTGAATTTTTTTATTGCCCACATAGAATTTTATCAATTCCGAATTGAAATGCTTAAACGCAAACTTAGTTATACTTTTTTTTATAAACTCAACAAAAGGTACTTTGAAATATGATACATACTTCATTAAAGCATGTTTAAACATCGGCTAACATATATTTTGTTCACATATTTTTTTTATCAGTGTTGAAAATTTTTAAATTCCTCATATAAACATGAAACAGATCAGACATGGGTGACGTCATTTACATTTCATAATCATTCACTTGTGAAATTTTTCAATATCGTACATAATTTCAGATCTATGCTCACGCTTTTAGGCTTAAACGCTCCCTTACAAAATTTGTAAAACTTTTAATAGCAAACATGTGAACAACATCTGGATATTGAAATACAGGTTAATTACTCAATTACATCCAATTACATACATTAGACGTAAAAAAGTAATTGGATTGTATTTAAATACACAAATATTTGGTAACCCGTATTTTTTGCTGCACACGTGTTTTTTTATCACTTACTGTTTTTAACTAAATACTAGGGTATTCAATCGGTTAACCGTTACTCGATTAATCGATGAAATGATGTCGAACAATTGTTCGAGTAATTCGAAGTGGCCAATTTCGAGTAAAGAATAACTCGAACAATTTTGGTCGATTAATCGAGTAACTCGAGTAATTTAAAAATATGAACTATTTTATATTTTTTTAATATTTTGTATAAAATAATGTGACTGTTATAGTGAATATTTCAATGTTAAGTGTATTTTTATATTAAGTGAGCACTGTTAAAGAAATTATATTACGAAAAACGAAAAACTTAATGCGAAAAACTCCGATATCGAAGAAACTTGGATATTTTTTAAAGAAACAAGTTCTAAGACTGGAGTGTTTAAGATTATTGGTGCGGATTTGAGGGTTTAAAAATGGGATCAAACATTATTTTTTTTTTTTTTAATTTAGTTGCCATTTGATCTAAAGAAACTACATATAAATACTATATTTTCAAAAAGGAATTTTTAAATGTCATTTACTAAAAACTTTTTGTTGGTCCCATTTATGTCGTTGTAACAAGCCAATGTTAGAAGCCCTATATGGAAATTCATAGCGGTCTTACGCAAAATTTCCACATATTAAAATTTACATATAGAAGTAATGAAGTTTTCATTAATATGATGAAAATCTTCTTAAACATTCATGAAAGTTGTTTCAAAACTTCTTTTAATTTTTTTATAAAAATTACATATCTCAAAATCCCAAAATGATAGGACAAAATGGACTATTTTTTCGTTTAGTACTAACACACTAATATAACAAAACTGAGTCAAGTCTGAGTGAAATTACAAAACGGATCACCTTACAAATATTTTTATAAAACAGTTTAATACATATTTATGAACCAGTTATATTGAAAGAAAATCAATGAAGATTTCGACATATTTATAAAGAATTTCATTGATATAATAACGCTTTTGCTTTGAGTGTACTGAGACAAAACTGTCGCAATAATAAATGATCTTAGCAAATGTTTTTCTCTTTTAGATATACTTTTTAATAAAATTTTTAATTAATTTGTTAATTTTTATATATATGTTATATTAGTACTAATAAAATATAAAAACTTACAAAAATGTGAGTTTTTGGAAAATAAAATTAAAGTATTAAAATTGTTCGAGTTACTCGAGTTATTCGAGCAATTTTAAAATCTTACTCGCATACTCGAGTAAATTAAAAACCTCAAAATCGAGTTACTCGATTACTCGAACAAAAGCAAACCCGAGTAAATTGAATACCCTACTAAATACACTGAATCTAAAAGACTTACAATAATTCAGGTCACATCATTTTCATTGTTGACAGTCGTAGTGAATGTGTCGTAGTGAATGTGTAGTGTACTAAAATTTACACAATATGATTAAAAGTGACTTAGTTTTTATTTAAAATTGTTTAATAAAAAATTTTCCATTAATTTTACATATATTTATTGGAAATTTTCAAAAAAAAAAATCACTCAATTATTTGGAAATTTGAAAACGCAATAAAACAGAACCAAACTTATAAAGAAAATCAGCTGTTTGTTATTCACCACACAACAACTAACATTTCATTACACAGTGATGCCACATAAGATATTTTTTTTTTGCAGTACAGCGGCTGTTTATCGTAAAGGCTTAATCACAGATTCAGCCGAAGCGTCACTTGTGACAGTTGTTAAGAAAGCGTTGTGGAAATTAGATTTTCTACAAAATAACGTTGAAAATTTTTTTTGTATTGACTTAAGGATGCAAAGTATTATTACAAAAGAATGTAAACTGGCAAATTCAAATTCTACTCCACTAGCCAAAAGAAAGTGTTTTAAGATATATCCAGATAAGATGTACAGCGAGGAGGCAAGTAACCTACCAGCAAATATGCAGTTATCAGATATCGTAAACATCATCCATGGATCCATTCAGTCTGTTTTAGATGAAAAATTAAAAAAAAATTATCGACTAAAGATGACATTGTTGAAGTTAAACAAACGATGCAAGACTGTTGTTCACAAATTGGTTATCTAAAAATGGAAAACGAAGCTGCATTAGAAAGCCAACATCGAATAAGCATTAAGATCATTCAAGAGGTCAAGCATACAGCAATGAAAGTTTTACCCAGTATGAAATATCCACTTTAATAAAAGCTCGTGGCTATCTTATTTGGCTTAACGGAAATCAATATAGTATTGTTCAATCCAGACTCTGCTCACTATGTAACTTAAATGAAGAAGAAACACTCTTACATTTTATAGGAAGATGTTCAGTGCTAAAACATATCAGACGCATGCACCTTCTAAGTACAAGTTTTACTGATTGTGAAATTTTTGAAATTTTAAATGGTGGCACTGATGCAAATTGGCTTCCACTATTTAACTATTTCACAAATGAATAGAAATAAAGGACATTTTTAGTAGAATAACATAATTTTTAAATGGAAAATCTTTTGTTTTGTTTTTAAATAGTAAAATTGTTTAAATGTATGCAATCTTAATGTACCAAACTTCCGGCAGACGGTTATAAACCATGTCGTTTAAATCTTTTTTATTTATTTTTTTTTATTTTTATTTATTTATTAGTAAAAACAGTACAACAAGAATAAATTCTTATACATATTACAGTACTGCAAAAATATTGTTATAAATATTGTAATGTATTAATTATTATTGTTTCTTTACCTTTATAAGGATTGAGATCGAATAAATCCTAACACAGATTATCACTTATAACTTTTTTTATGTTTAAAAGTGAACTTTTTTTTGAATCAAGTTATCTTTTAAAAAGTCGCCAGATAATGTGTATAAATTATTAGCAAAATCGGATCATTACTTTGTTTACAAATGGACTTCGAACAAAAAATGAAAACAAAGAAAAACCTTAAATTTCGTAGAAAAAAATATGCTTAATTGTTCAGAACTTAGAAAAATTAAATTATATTAAGGTTCTTTTTAAATTATTAATAAAGGCTACAAAGCAAGTTCCCAATACTGTCACTTTTTTTTTTGGGAAATGGTCTGCTCCTATCAAAATGGCAAAAAAGCTCCTTTACTCACTTTTTGTTCAGCTTCCATTTGTAAACAAAGTAATGATCCGATTTCGCTAATAATTTATACACATCATCTGGCGACTTTTTAAAAGATAACTTGATTCAAAAAAAAGTTCACTTTTAAACATAAAAAAGTTATAAGTGATAATCTGTGTTAGGATTTATTCGATCTCACTCCTTAGCAATAATGTAAAATGTATTGAAAATGTTTAATTAATAAAGAATATACACTCAGGGAACTTCTGCTTTAAAAATATGTAGTTGTTTGGGTTGTAATACAGTTTCATTATTTTTAATGTAAATGTAAGTCATTTGTAGAACAAATAAAATTTTTAACTAACCTTGTAGTTCATTTAAAAAAACAACTCACATCAAATGACTGTTTTATGATTTTACATTCATTTTTTACAGTTGTTTTTTGTTATTTAAAAAAATAATAAAAAAAATTTTTGGTTTATTTTTTACTACCATGTGGTTCATTTTTACTACAATTGTTAGTCATTTTTTGAACATTAAAAAACAAATGACACTAACATTGAATTTAATGAAATGTAAGTCGTCCTTTTTTAAATGAAATTTCATTTGTTTTTGACTACAATTGCTGTCGTCTTTACCAACATAATTTCCTAAGTGTATGTATATATCTATCTACACAAATATTAGTATTATGTACCATGCCTGGTATTGACATAATTGGAAATTTCCCAATTAAGTGTTTAATCCAAAAAGTGTGAGTGTAGGTCTGAAATTATTAATTATATGGCAAATTTAACAAATGAATGATTGTGAAATGTAATTGACGCCGGCCAAATCTGTTTGACAGATTCATTATTACTGGGCTAAAATATAGTAGCACTATTCGAACAGCGAAATTTCAAATATTTAAAAAACCATCCATATATACAGTAAACCTCGCTTAATACGAACTCGGTTAAGACGAATCCTCGGTTAATGCGAACTAATTTAAAAGTCCCGACGTTTGGCAACAATTTTCATATAAAATACATCTCTTAATACGAACTCGGTTAATACGAACCCTCGGTTATTACGAACTGTTTTAAGCAGTCTCAAAACTCGTTTTCATACAAATTACCATTTTTAGTACACTCTTTATCCGTTTAATGGGATAGACCTAGTATGAATTTTATATCCGTGGATGACTTTCTAGATATAGATGCTAATGTTTTGACGTCACATACTTTATCACGTGAAGAAATATTGGAAATTGTTAAACCTGCCGATGTTGAAAATTTGTCAAGTGATAAGAAGTCGAAATAGAGGAGGAAGAACCTAATATACAAACGGTACACAAGAGCTTAATAAACATAAAAAAATATATTCGAACAAAATCGTGTACCGAAGAAGCTGACAATCATATTTTGGTAATAGAAAAACTTATAACGCATGAAATCGTTAATTCAGTCATTCAGAAAAAATAACAGTTTTTTTTTTGTTTTTAAATTGAGAATTTTAATTGAATTTTTAATTGTGAATGCATGAAATGCTAATTTTATCTTTTATTTATGAAAAAATCTGAATAATCTTGTTTTTGTTTTAATAAACACATATTTTTTATCGTTAAAAAAACCCCCCTCTTAATACGAACCTTGCTTAAGACGAACTAATTTTTTTGGTCCGTCGGTGTTCGTCTTAACCGGGTTTTACTGTAATATACTCCTAACTTTTGAGTTCTGCAAGAAAAAAATGTAATTATTTTGTTACCAGTGTAACGGCTGTTAAGCTCAAACGTATTGTATTATTATAACGCCCACATTATGTTAAAATTAAAACAAAATTATTAAAAAAAAAATTACCATAAAAACAATAGAGAAAAACAGAAAAAAGCCCTTAAAGTAACTAAACAATACCACCAACCGTGAATAATTTGCTAGTTGTTAATAAATATAAGCCAAAAATAGACGTTCAAATATTGCAATAAAAAAACTCAACAAAAAAAATATAAATTGAAAAATAACAGAAAATAACAAATACGGTAAAACTTATAACAAGGTCGAAAAATGAGAAATTGTGGGTGGAAAAATTTGGCTTGAAATATTTTGAAAATTATAGCGATAAATACCACGATAATCATTCCAAGTAATAATAATTATGAAACCAGATGAAGGCTCCACAAAAAAAAAAAAAAAAATATAATAATGAATGGAAATTATAATGAAAAGAGAAATAGAAATTATGAAGGAAATAAAACAGTAAAAAACAAATTAAAAAAATAAAATGGCCAAGTGTTATAAGAAATAATTTAAGTGTTTTAATAATCCCTATTTTTAGAAGGTGTTCAACAAGATTATTATGATGATGATGATGGTGATTTGAATGGCTTTTTTGCTTAATAAATAATGTCGGACTTGTTAATTAAGGTGGGTAGTAAAAAATAAAGATTTAAAAAAGAAAATTTAAGAAATCTATTATTTGTGAATACCACTGCCTTAAATAACATAATTTCGCTGAAAACGCATACATTGAAATACACTAATAGAAAACAACTAGTATAAGTTTATACTAAAACTAAAGAAATGTTTACCAATGTGCAATATAATGTGCCCTAATGGGCCATATGTGTACTCTCCGATCTTAATTAGATTGCCTTAAAAACAAACTGCCTTAGATAACATGGTTTCACTGAAAACGCATACATTGAAATACACGAATAAAGGGTCCGTCATCTAACGTTTTTTTTTTTCAACTAGTGCTTATTTCGTGAATGGTAACACTTAGCTCATGTCTGATTTGACAGATAATTAGTTTTATCCTTCCGCTGAACGAATATGGTCAGTATGTTCGTTATCTTGTGAAAAAAGTGAAAGAAACTGGCATCCTCATCGATAAACCAAAGCGTGAAAAGCCAAAAACAGTGCGTACACCAGAGAATATTGCTGCTGTGGCAGAAAGTGTGCGTGAAGCGCCATCAACATCAATTCACCGTCATTCTCAACAAAAGAACATTTCGGAGACATCATTGAGACGAATTTTGCATAAAGACCTTGCTATGACGCCATACAAAGTCCAATTGGTTCAGGAGTTCAAAAAAAAAAAGTTATTTGGCGGACCCTTTAGAAAACAACTAGTATAAGTTTATATTAAAAGTAAAGAAATGTTTACTAATGTGCCCGTATAATGTGCTCTATTGGGCCATATAAGAAAAAACTAACAATCAAAATGTGTTCTCTCCGATTTTAATAAAATTCGGATACAAGAGTAAAAAATAAGGAAAATGGCCAATTTTGCAAAACAGTTTCACGACATAACTAGTGGACCTAGTGGAATAACAATCCAAACAATAACAATATTTTGACTATACCTCCATTTAGGATTAACTAAACCTCGATTTCGAACAGATATCATTCATTTCGCAACATATCTTCTAAACAATGTTTTTAAATCGGTTCAGTAGTTTTAGACTTATGGGTCCAAATTACTCGAACAAATCTCTTTTTCGACAAGAATTAAAAATTAAAAATTTCGAAAAGATATATCAGATATTTGTCTTGCAATGAAAAATATAATATATTTTTTTTTTATAAATTTAGTTCTTCAATAAAGAAAAACAGTAATTTCCGAAGCAAATCTTGGGATAAATATCAAAGTTAAGACCATTTATGTAAAATTATAAGAAATTAGGGTTTTCTCTATAGTGGCCAAACGACCACGTTTTTTCGATAAAATCTGTATATGTTTAGACCTAGTGCACATATAACGGTACTACCTGGAAAAATTATCTTTTTTTGTTTTCCGCACGCTGTAGACCACAGATGTTAAGATATTTCTATGAAATTTAACACACTGACCTATATTGGGCCATATAACGGTCCAACAAAAAATGGGTTTTATGCTTGCCCATATGCTGCAGGTAGCAAATATTTTTTTTTTTTTTTTAAAGAGAAGCAACACTCAGGAAATTCTTCCTATTATTTAATGTGTTGCTTCCTTTGGAAAGGGGATAGTGGAGAGATGAAAGGTGGTGAAAGATGAAGGGCTTCAAACATGGCAATGCTGTAATTGCGCGAGATGATAAGTCTTAGAACAGTTGTTGGTTGCCACCCGATGTAGAGTTGGCGAATTTATTGAAGCTTTTTGTTTCATAGCCCTGATTCATTATTTTACTTCGGTGGGGTTAAGTGCTATGGGAACACCGAAGGTGGGCGCAGCGATACATATAAGTGATAGAAAACTCATACATATTATTTTCTAAATTGATGTTGTCGTCACCGGGAATCGAACACGGGACCATCTGTGTAACAGTCCAACGCGCTAACCATTACACCACAACACCCAAGTTTACATCTCCGTAGTGGTACGAGTAAAGAAGTTAGAGTTGGTCACGATGATTGTGGTGTTACACACAGAGAAAAATTAAGCTATTTGCCAACTGAACTTCGGTTACTACCACTCAAATTCTATTATTACGAAGTTCAGTCGGTTGGAACAACTCAACATTAGTTTTCACAACGAAGTTCGGTTAATTCTAATGAATTTTAGTTGGAGCACCAAAAATATTCGGAAATCTAATGTAAATATCGCTTAACTTACTGAATTTATAAGTTGTTACCATTAACATACACTTTTTGATTCGATTGGTACTTTATTGCTCTGTGCGTATGAATTAAATGGTGTTTGTTTTGCAACTTGACTGTCCAAAATAGGTTGATCCCAAATCGAAATATAGTCAAATTACTTAGCAATTAAAATTAAAAAAATAATAAAAAATATATCGGCCATTCCGCGATATATCAGACAAAATCTGACCTTGGGTCATCCGAGAATACCTACGGCGCCACTTCACATTTGCGTTTTTATTTTCACGAAATTGTAATTCACCAGGTGTTTATTCGCAATTTTTTTGACAAATAAAAAATATCCAAAAGGTGTGTAAGTTTCAACATTAGTAGTTTTTTTTAATGCATATCAGATAATTATCATTTAAAATACATTGACATGGTACGCTTTTATACAGCGGATTAAAATTGTTTTGCAACTTCAAAAAGTACTAAATTTTTTATGCAATTTAATTTTAAAATGCATTTTTTTCAAAATTTGGTCACTCTCCATTTAAATAAATAATGCCTTTTTGTGCAATATGGTAGTTTTAAAAAAAAGTGCACATTCACGTTTTTGGGTCCCGGAGTTTAACTATTATTAATGATGTATTCAAAAAAAGCTGTGGCAATTTTACATAAAAAAAAAACGACAATTTAATTTAATTTTTTTCTCAGATTTAACCTCAGTTTCATAAGGTCTCATTATCTACTAACTGAGACTTTAACTGACACATTTGTTGTTGTTCCCATATAAATTTTCAATTTAACTGTTTGTTAAATTTTAGCCGGACATTCAGTAATCGGGCCTTATTAATATTAAATTAATGGCGTTTTCTTTTCTGGCAAAAATTTCAAATTTTTTGGCACTTTGCCCTCAAATTACCTTTTTGTGTTCTTTTCTAAAATAAGGTAAACACTCTGAGAGGGTGCCGTGTTTCTTTCTGAAAATGTTGCCTTATAAAAGGCAAAAAATGCAACATTTTCTGCCCTCAAAAAATTTACAGGGTTGGATGTTGGCCTGTTTTTTTGGTTTATCAATCTCATGTGTATATATTGCAAAGTTTTTGGCGAGAAAACTCTCACCTTGGTAGCAGAGTGGTAGTGTGCTGGCTTCTGACACAGAAGATCCCGAGTTCGAACCCATATTGGCATCAAATTTTTTTATATTTTTTTTTTTTGTGTTAAATTTAATTAACGATTATTTTTAATTTGTTTCTGCTATTTTTTTTAATTTTTTCTTTTTGTAAGTATTTAATAATTTTTTTAATCTGAAATTCGCTTACAAACAAAATTATAAAAAAAAATTTAATTGAAAAAATGTATGGAGCTAAATCCAAATTTTTTATTAATTAAAAAAACAAAAGTTTATTTTTAAAAAAACATTAAATTTTTTTTAAAGTTTGCTAGGATTCGAACCCGAACCTTAACAACACTTAAAAACAGATTTGTTTAAATTAATGTAATATGTGATGAAATTGTGTTCTATTCTGATCGTAAAAATGCTTCATTTTAATGGGGCGAGGGCAAAATTTGAAAAATGTTGCACACTAAGAAGGCAACACTTTTTTCCAGAAAAGAGAACACCATAAAACTGTAATTTTAGGGTACCCTTTAAATGTCTCTGTTTTAAAGACAATACATTTAATTTTTAAAATTTTTTCTGGAAGATAAAAGAATATACAAAAATATTCTGTTTTAAAAATTTGATTTGTAACCCTTTTTCATAAAAAGAAACGTGCACACAGAGAAATAAAGTGCCAACCGAAGTGAAAAGTATATATTAATTGTGACAACTTATAAATTCAGTTAGTGCAACGATAATTACATTCGATTTCTGAAAATTTTGGGTGGTGCAACTAAAATTCTGTTGAATTAACCGAACTTTGTTGTGAAAACTAATATTAAGTTGTGCCAACTGTCTGAAACTCGTTATAACCGAATCAGAGCCGTAGTAACCGAATTTTAGTTGGCAAATAGCTACATTTTTTTCCGTGTGTGTGATTGAAAGGGTTAAAAATAAAATTTTAAAATCATATTTTAGTGTATTATTTTAACTTTTACGTACAGGACATATTTTAAAAATTATATGATTAATGAAAATGAAAATTATTCAAGTTCGAATCCATACTCTTTATTTATTTATTAGGATATTGTCCTAACTATATTGTCCTAATTATATGATTAGTTTCAAAAAGAGAGACATTTCAACGGCGCCTTAAGACAACATTTTTAAATTTAATATTTTTAATTTTTAAAAAATAAAAATAAAATAACAATTGATTGTGTTTTCATTTGTAATAGAAAACCTCGCAACCCATAAAAACTAAAGTGTTCTTTTTAAGTAAAAATCCCATATTTTGCAAATATGCTTATTTTATTTTTAAATCGAGAGTGAAAAATTTTCAAAAATCGAAAACTTTGGTTGCAGGATGACACTGATTAAAGCTGTTTTCGATATTTTCAAATCTTCAAAACTTTTTGTTTACTTTCAAAATACGTTGTTTTACTCATTTAGGATTTGAATTAACATTCAACAAGCGTTTAGTTACATATTTATTATATTATATATTATACTTTGATTTATGTACTTACTTAGTTTAACGTATAAAAGCTTCAAATGGAAATCTTGTAATATTATGCTACATAATTTTGTGTTAAATTAAGATTCTCCTCACTATTAGAACCCGCACCACCGGTAGTCATATTTCTTAAGACATTTCGTACTGCACTGGGAGTGCGTTCTAGCGAACTAGACCACGAAGTACGCTGTGAACGTGGTAATGATGAAAATGACATTTCGTTATTATTTTTAGCCATGTGCTGCTGTTGGTTGTTAACTGTAACCGTACTTTCCATTATGGTAGGCATGTGTTGCATATCAATACCACCACCACCAGCTGTAGTTGTATTTGTATTACCACTATTTTCACTAGCATAATTAGTTGATCCTTCTGTTATATTAAAACTATGTGCTGAACGTGAAGTAGGACGCCAACGATTTAATTTCATAGATGATTTACGTGGTACTGAGTCAGCTTGAGCAGCTGAGGAGGATAACATAGATTGTTGTTCCAAGAGATTTGTAACAAGTTTATCGAGTGCTTTTAAATCGACTTTCTTAGAACCACGCATAGAGCTCATACGACTACCAATACGACTGCCAGTAGAACCTGTCATACCCACAGCACTAGAATCTTGCGCTTTATTAAGACCCGCCAATTTAGCTAAACGTTGTGTTAACTGTAAACGACAAAAAAAGAAAACAAAAGGAAAAATTCAAAATAAATTAAAATGTTCATTTATATTTTTTTAAACTGTTAAAAACAAAAATTGTTTGCAATAAAGCATTTTTTCCCAGTACCCTTTTTTACGTTTTTATAACACTGTGCAACAAATTTTGGGTTCCTGGGTAAAAATAGTTATATCTAGTCATATATAATATGATTAAGGCAAATCTGACTTTAAATGAAGTCACATTACGGCTAATATCATTATATATTAGGGTGGGGCGATTAATATGGAAGGAAAGAAATCTTAATGGGCGCTTCGAGTTTCTGATTCTTGGGATTGTACTGAGCAAAAAAGTCCACTAGACCATACGTTTACGGTGAAAATCGATCTGATTAGATATAATTTAATGTCCGGATATGGACAAATCTCCAATAAACTGTATCAAATTATATCTTATTTGATATAATTTGACCAATTTGCATTTTGTATATGGGAGCTTATCAAATGAGATATTATTATATTAGACTACATATTAAAAATTTTACTAGGGTTACTGATTGCATTCTAAAGGAGGCGAATGGGAAATGCAAATAAGCTATCAGTAGATCATTAGCCCCAAAGCGTTTTGGAAAATTAGCTTGGATTTCATTTTATAGTCTTTTGAAATTGGATTTTTCAGGTAAGTTTTTTAGTTTTTTTTAATGTATTTTAATGAAATTAACTACCCAGATGAAAATGGGATCGTATATGAATATGTAAGATTATATATGGACTTGTACATGATAATATATAGGTATAAATATATTTTTGTGTGAATTAAATAATCTTTTAAATTTTTAGTTTTCACCCATAATATAAAAAGGCGGTCAATAGTAGCAATTCAAAATCATTTGGGGGCTTTCATCTACTGATAGTCTAGTTTAAATTTCCATTGGTCACGTTAAGGTTAAAATATCTTGTTGCACAGTGTAATTGACTTGTATTTGATATACATTTTTTTTTTGTCTTGTTCTTTCATATTTGTGCTGTGGCCTGAAATATTACTTTTTTTGTCTCCAATTATTGAGGTATTTTCATATGAATGCATTTTGTTTCCTCCTTTCATCAACCATTTTATTTAAAATTGATGGTTATTTCTATTGGTTGGCTGCTCTAGCATGATATGGTCATGTCGTGACTTGTGTCTCTTTGGACATTTTTACCGACATTTATGTGACAATTTTAACTTGATTTTTATACCAGTGTTTGTATGTTTCAACATGTTTCTATGGTGTATTGCAATATACGGTTAAATTGAAAAATCGTTTTTTACAAACTTTCAATATTTTTTTCAATGTTCTTTTATTTGCAACAATGTAACTTAGGTAATTTAACAATGTACCGTAGGTTAATTGAGTATTTATTGTGGTTTGATTAGTGATATACAACAACAAAAAAGAATGAAAAAACTTAAACTTTTAGTCAGTTTTTTGGGCATTAATTTCGAATTTTGAAAAGGGCAAATATCATAGATATTCCTTTTGGATTTGAATTTTTAGCATATTTAACATTTTGAAGTTTAATAGTTAAGCTTAAGGTACTAAAGATTTTTTTTTTAAATTTTTTAAGATTTTTTGAAGGGAGCTACGGGGTTGCAAAAGTGAATTTTTTGCAAAAAAAAAAAAAAAAAGAAATTGTGAAACAAATATGCTACTCCAGCGAACTAACCTACCAAAACCGTGTTACAAATTTTTAGTTTCAGGGGCACTCTGATGATGATCATGAAATTAAAAAATCAAAATTTTCTTATCGTATTGACGTAAAACAAATTTTTTTTAAATAGGTCCTTAAAATACGTTTTTACTTTGATATCAAGTGTGCAAGTCTTTGGTCATTCCAATACAGTGGGGCAATATTTTTTAATTTTGCCATAAAAAACGAATAGTTAGAAGAAATCTGGAAACGCCAAAATAATGCTTATTCACTTAGTTATCAAAAGATAAACTTAATTTTTCAATCGATTAATATTTTTGATATAGATTATTAAACTAAAACAATAAAATTGGTGCGAAATTCAATTAAAGGCTCTTGTGTAATTGTTATTGTTTTTGCTATTGGGCGGCAAAAAAATTTAATTTTGTGTCATTTAATTTCAACATTGGGGTCTTTTGCATTTAAAAAAAAATATTATTTAACTTGCTGAATTTAATCGCAAAATAAACAGCGAAAATAAAACCTATTTTGGCTCCTGTCGCCTAAAGTATGAAAAGATAAAAATTTTTATAGAAGAATTTATTTGTTTTACTTTTAAATTTTAAAAAATTAAAAAGCAAAAGTTTATTTTTCGATCCTTTATCAGAAATTATGATGTGATGTGTGTTAGTTATGATAAAAGATCGAAAAATAAACTTTTGGTTTTAATTTTTTAAAATTTAAAAGTAAAACATTTAAAAATTGCAGAGTACGGCAAAACTGATTTATGGTCCTAATACTATAGTCAGTAAGTGTTGTTGTTTATTTAATAAACAATAAAAACACAGTGTATATTACACTAGAGATTCTAGCCTATATACGAAAAATGTTTATTAGTTAAAAATGTTTTATTTTTGATTTGAATTAGTTCAATTATTCTAATTTTGTTTCTTACTTCTCATCGGGTAAATAAAATAATACGGGTAAAGCGTTGATCTTTTTCCTTCAAAATTTGGGTAAAAATATTCTACCCCTTCTACATTGCTTCTCTGATGATTTTCGGTGACGCGAAATGAAACATGTAAGGACCTGTCAGTAGATAAAGTCTACTATAAGTTAGCGGACAAAAACTTTTTTGAGTAATAAATAAAGATTGTACGGATTTTTGTTAAAAAAAAAACAAATGACCTTGAACTTGAATAATCTTGCTCACATTATAATTGAAGAATTTATTGTTCATTTTTAATGACTAGTCCAATGGTAAGAATTTCATTGCAAAGTAGCGTAAGACCGTTAGGGTTAAGTTGGCAATATGTCCATTTTATGACGTTTAACTACAAACGATTTTAAATTTCTTAATAAAGAATAAAATATTTGCATAAAAAAAGTCAATTCGATTTATAACATATCCGAAATATGTTAAACTAATGCCACATCTTTTAGTAGACTTACATTATTTGTATTATTTCTAATAAATACAACATCATGCTGTTGTTGAGACGAATGTTTCAGCCTTCTTGCTTTTAAAATCGTTCGATATTAAAAAATAGTTTAAAGGCAAAAATATTAGAAACTAAAGTTTCTGATGAAAATTATATAATTTTTGTTAAAAACTTCAATAATTTAAAGAAATACAGCAATTAATACAGAAATAATCTTGTTATATTCTGCTGAGATCAGAGTTTAATCTGATTAAATTATATTTTTATAAGATAGTTCTATTAATCAACATTAACTCTTGAAAAATTTTGAATATTTTAAAAATAAGTTAAAAAATTTAAACTTATTGCATACACAGAAAAACTAAAAACGTGTTTCAATTAAAAAATTTATTGAATCAATTAATATTTTAATTGATTTTGCACCTATCACGGCAATGATACTATCAATTAAACCTTTTATTAAAATGAAGAAGGAAAAAAAAAGTTGTAAATAACCAAAATAAATATCAAAAAAAAAATATGATACTCACAAAAAAGCGTGTGATCTATACGTTGGTATGTGTGTTTTTTGCAAAGCTGAGTCTATTTGTGTGTGCTTGTTATTTTTTTGTTAACTTCAAATGTATTTGGTATTTTATACTGAAAATTTTCTATTTATGCATACAGTGTATGAAAAAATAATATGATAATTGCGTCTAAAATAAAATATGTATTTGTATATTTAAAAGCCAATAAAATGATTTATTGATTCAATTAAATATTTGTTTAGAAACAAATTAAATTAAATCAAATCTTTAATTAGATATTTTAGGTTGATAATTTTTTCTGTGTAGTTAAAAATTTGTTCTCTTTCCTCTTTGTAATAATTATAATTACTTCCCATCCTGTACCAAAAACAAAACCAAAAAAGCTTTTAAAACCCACTTTGCTTTCTACATGAACAAAAACTATATTAAAAACATCTTAACTTTGACATTGTCTTTGAAATATTGTTAACTATTGACCCTCAACTAAATAAATTTTTCTTCCAAAAACTTTACAAAAACAAATTTAATGGTCAACTTTTAAAACACTCTCTATGTTTTTAAATTTATAGTATACAATGACCTTTGGGTGGCCGTTTTGCACAAAACAAAGAAAAACTATTTTCATTCGCACTATAGAAATTCAGTTTAGCATTAATTTTCCTCTGTGTTTGTGGTTAAGGCTGGAAATTCTTTTTGTTGTTAGTGCTATTGTTGTTACAACACTGTGCTGTGACCATTGTACCACATATAAATCTTTGATAACATCGCTGTAAATGTGCTTTATTTCTATTTCTATTTTTTTTTTTTTTTTTTTTTTTGTTCATCATCCCTTCAAAGTAAAAACTTTCATCTTTTTGACTTTTAGTTTTGTGTTGGGGTTTTTAAGCTAAAATTTATATTTTTGAAAAAAACCGACAGACAGTGAAAAAGTAGAGTAAAATGTACAAAACCATAGTTAGTTGACTCTGATATTTTTTTTTTTTTATTATTTTTCCAGTGATTTATAATTTTCTATTGTTTATTGTATCGTTTTTTCTTTCTTTTTTTCTTTTTGGGTTGCAGGTTGTAGTAATAAAGACTAAACACAATGAAGAGAAGAGACGCGAAAAAATTGGTTTCACCCCAAAAAATAAAAAAAATATTTTAGGACATAATTCTTTTTCCATACGGCGTACTGTTTATAAATGGCTTTGTAATGACCGACTGACCATTTGATTGCTTGGGTGATTCGTTGGTCTGTAAAGGAATTGTACAATTAATACTTTTTTTATGCGGATTTCCGAACAGCAAATATATCTCTAGTGCCTTTTTAATTGCTTGCAATTAAGATTTTATGTTTTAAGTAGCGTAAGGAAATTAAAAGAATTGAGGCTGAGATGTAAAATATATAAAAAGTTAAAAAGAATTTGGTCTTAAAATTTTAAATATAAAATTAAATTAAGTAATATCATGATATTGCAAGCAATATAAAATTATCCACAAATATCGGCTAATACCTCTGCAGTCACAATAGTACTAGTACAATTTAATAAAACTCCAGGTCATTCAATTGCAATCTCTCAGATGTCAGTGAAATTCACCCTAATTATTCGTTTGTTACTAAAAGAGCTTAACAAAACATAATATTTCGGACACCATGCTCTTTTGGTATAATATACATATATGATGTGCAATATATTCTAAAAACTTTTAAAATATCACTTAAAAGTTCTTACAAAATCGTCTTTATCCAAGTCTAAAACTTGGAAATCAATCGATAATTTTCTAAATAGGGACTTTCGAACTAAAGACCATAAAATCCAATAGAATTGGTATAATTTTATCTTTAAAATTAAATTGAAAATAATTTTGTACTTTCATTCATTTTGACTTAAGCCGATTTGCAATAGGTCGTTTTGAGAAAAATACATTTAAAGTATATTTAGCGCAAGTAAATAATGCACAAAAAAAATAAAATTAATTGTTAATAAATATATCTCTTTAATTAATTAAAAATTTAATTGAATTCGTTCCTATTAGGAAAATTAAAATTGTTTTTTTACTATTTAATAGATTTCAGTTTCAATTAAGATTTTAATCAAATCTATTAAAAATAGAATTGCATACGTACATATGGTTTTACGGCCATATTTTTAGGGAAAGGTAATTTTGTAGGCTAAAATTCAGTTAATATAACTATTAATAGGTTTTTTGTTAAAGTTCTGCCTATTATATAGGCTCTAGCTTTTCTAAAACTTCGGGTTCTGATGAGATCTTTAGCCAGATCGAAATACTAGTATCAACCTAGCTAATATGTTTGATTTGCTTTATTTTTGTAAATATACGGAGGTTGAAAGCTCGTTATAAATTGAAAATAACATAAAAATAATCTCGATGTATATAAAAACAAAAAACTAATATAACTGTAAAAAATAACTATTTCTATTTTTCTATAAATAATTTTATAAAAAAAAGTAATCGCAAATGAGTACTTTTTTAACTTTCCGGATAAAAATTTTGACCTAAGGATTAAGTATATAGTACATAAATACAAATTCTTAAATGTAATTTTTTAAATAGTATACATATGGATCATAAAAATGTTCCGGTTTTTAAAAATCTTGAACTATTCTTATATATTTTAAAGAACTTATTAGTGGAAACTATTAAAACTTTAATGAAAATTGCAAAAAAATCTCAAAAAAAATGGGAAAATATAAAAAAATACTGAAATAAAAAAAAATTGCTGAAATTCCAAAAATATCCCAAATTAGAATAATTCCATAATAAAAAAAAATATCACCAAAACTTTAAATAAATCGCCAAAGTGCTAGCCTAACCCTTACTCACTCACTTTAGGAAAACTTACTTTGACTATGACAAAATTATGTTTTTCGTCTAAGATATAAAATAATGAATTGTAAAATGATAATTGAAGTGAATATCAAACGAAAGACCAGTAAAATAGTAAGATCCAAATAACTGGTTGCAGAACGGCTTATACTGTATTATAACAGGTTCTAATTTCTGTCCTGCAACTGGTTCTTCATATATAAAGTTTGTCCTATTTGCAATAGGTTCTTTAACTCCAAACAAGAACAGGTTGCTTTAGAATCGGTTCTAGAACCAGTTATAGAACTGATTCTGGGACAGTGACACCTTACATGTCGACCCCACTTACATGTCGACATTTCGACCCCCAGGAACCTGTTCTAAAACCGGTTCCATGTAACCGGTGGTAAACGAAGTTGTTCTAGAACAGGTTCTGAGGTAATCTGTTCAAAAAAATTTTACTGTTAGGTGTTTTAAAGAACTATCAAAGAAAGTTTATTTGACGCCCATATATATTTTTTTTTTTTTTTTTTTTTAAAGAGAGGCAACGCTCAGGAAATACTTCCTATATTTAATGTGTTGCTTTCTTTGGAAAGGGATAGTATAGAGATGAAAGGTGGGGAAAGATGAAGGGCTTCAGACATGGCAACACTGTAATTGCGCGAGATGATAAGTCTTAGAACAGTTGTTGCTCGCCACCTGATGGAGATTTGGCGAACTTATTGAAGCTTTTTGGTTCATAGCCCTGATTCGTTATTTTACTTCGGTGGGGTTAATTGCTATGGGAACACCGAAGGTGGACATTGCGATACGTATGAGGAATAGAAAAAACTCATACATATTAATTTGATGTTGCCGGCACCGGGGATCAAACCCGGGACCATTACACCACAACACCCTATTTCTGAAGTTATTGAGGTTTGAATTTGAAAATTTTTTAATTCTATTGCCATTACAGTGATTTTTAAATTAATAATTTGTACATCGAACAATTTTTTTAATACGCTACCACTTTGGCGAGTTATTTTAAGTTTTGCTGATTTTTTTTTTAAGAATATTTTTGCAATTTCAGCACTTTTTAAATTTTAGTATTTTTTTATATTTTTGAGATTTGAATTTGGGAAATTCGGAATTTTTGCTGTAAAGTGTTTTCAACCGTCATATAATGGCAAATGGTAATTTATTTTTCTATAATTAATTACTGATGATTTTTTTAGAGTAATTTTTAAGGGCGGAAGAAGAAAACATTTTTATTGAACGGAAACACGGTATATACCAGACTGTCGAAGTTTCGTCACATCCAAGGACTCGTCGGTGGTTATTGTTATGTGTCGATTTATATTGATATTTTATAAAAAAAAAAATATAAACCTCTTTTTTGCACAACTTCCACTTTAACTTTCTCTCTTCATACAACGGATTTGTGACCAACTTCATTATCGCCGATTTAAGAGGCAACTACAACGGAGTTAAGTCTTTGCCTTTATGTTTATGTATACTTACTTCTCCTGCTGCATTACTCGAGTAACTCATACGTTTGACTTTCTTAAATGTAACATCATCTTCAGCTTCCTTAAGAGCTTTTTCCAAAACACTTTCCATTTCTGGACTGCGATGTTCTTCCAAACCTTGATAGCCACTAATTTAACAAAAAAATACAAAAAATAGTTTTCATTAAAGTTTTTAACATAACAAGTATCACCTCTACTTGATCCTTTAATAAGTATGAAGTAGAGGTTGGAATTATTAGTCAATATATTTGTGAATGAATAGTGTAAAATTAAACTGTGGTTATTTAAGGTTAATACTTATAAAAATAGAAAGTATCACAATTTATTTCATGAAAACTCATATTCGCAATTTTACAGAGCAACAACAAAATATAATAGAATAGAATATTGTTAAAAATTATGGTAAAACTTTTTTTTTTTTGAAACTTTATTTTATTGATTATTGTGAAACGAAAAATGCTAAGAACTTTTGCTCATATTTGCTGTATTTAAATTTGAGCGTTTGATTTTGAAAAAAATTGTAATTCAAAATTTAAGTGCCACCTATTTGTGTGTGTTTATCAATAGGAAGACAATCAATTATGGTAAAAACAATCAACAATAATTTTAGCAAATAAATAAAAAAATAATAAAGCAATACAAATTTTGTGCTATTCATTCGAGCACATACATCAAATACTTGGTTGAATGATTGTATTGGTGAATCCTTACAAATATTGCGAAAACACGTTTACAAATATGCACACACAAATACTTACAGCAAAACAAAGTTAATGAACGAAAAATATATTTATGACGTGAGCAAGAATATTCGAGCTCAAGATTATTATTTTTTTTTTGTGAATAAATAGATTAACAAAAAACAATGCAAAATTATTATAAAAAAATGTCTTCATCAGCTAATGCAATGCAGATTTTTTCTACTGACTGGTCCTTACATGTTTCATTTAGCGTAACCGAAATTCCTTAGAGAACAAATGGAAAAATATTAACATTTTCCCTATACTGTTTTATTAATTTAGTGATAAGTAACAAAGAAAGTTGCAAGCATTCTTCTTCCCCTTCTACATTGGTTCTCTAATGAATTTCGGTGACGCAAAGTCATGTAAGGACCTGCCAGTAGATAAAATCTGCATTGCATTAACAGATAAAGAATGTTTTTTATAACAAAATTGGACTGTTAACACTTAAGATCTTGAACATGGAGAATAGGGTGGGGCGCTTAGTATGGAAGGAAAAAACTCTTAATGGGCGCTTCGCGTTTATGATTCTTGGTATTGTACTGAGCAAAAAAGTCCACTAGACCATACGTCTACGGTGAAAATCGAGCTTCCAGATTTTGACTTTACGGCAAAAAGGCCCTATTTTGAAATTAAAAATTAGCCCCTTAAACCCCACCCACAAATATGATTGATGCATTAATCTGCTAGAGAATCTTCCAAAGAAGAGATTGATACCATACTCTTGGATAAGCTCCTCCTACTTCCTGAGATATGTCCATCCCACACATTGTTACTTTTACAAAATACGGCTAAAAAGTCAAAATCTGGAAGCTCGATTTTCACCGTAGACGTATGGTGGACTTTTTTACTCAGTACAATCCCAAGAATCAGAAACGCGAAGCGCTCATTAAGATGTTCAAATCGCCCCACCCTAATGGAGAATCTTGTTCACATCACAATTTATGATAAAAGGTCGAAAAATAAACTTTTGTTTTAATTTTTAAAAATTTATAAGTAAAATGTCTAAAAAAAATGTTTCTTTAATTAAGAAAACTCAACATATAACATAACATTTGTTTGCAATTTAATATTTCATTAAAGCGGAATATGAACCGTGTACATTAAATTATCTAAACATTTTTTCCTGTACAGTCTTTACTTACATCACTATATTTATTCGTATAAACAATGATGTATATGCATGCGTATGTGGCCGTATGTTGTGCGGGTGAATAAATATAAAATTGAAAATAATAACAAAAACGCGTATAAAATAATATTGTTTTTGAGGTGAAATATTGTGAGTTGTTATAAAGCTTAAGGTAAAATACATATTGTTGCAATGTAATGAAAAAATATTAAAATTTATCAATTTTGTACTATTTCCAACATAATAGTAATAAGCAACAATTTAAAATATTATTGAAAAACAATGATGATGATGATAAGTCCTTCAATTTCAATTCGCTCTACTTACCTTAGTAGTTTATCCCTAAAGGATACTCCACCAGCACCACCTCCTTTACGATGACGCATTGTTGAACGGTTAGTTTTACGTACAGTACGCAGATCAGTTTCCCAAAATCTATAGTTTTGTTATTTTGTATTAAAGACAATTATGGTTTTTGAATATTCCACCGGATACAATTGTATATTTTGCAATAAATGAAAGAAAAATAAAAGAGTTTTTTAATAATATATTGGCAACAAAGTAGATATTTTTTAAGAAAAATTATATATAAAAAACATATTGAAATGTATACATAAAAAATTTAATTTCAATAAAATAAAAATTGTTGCTATGGAATTGCATAAGGAAATTGAAAGTGTTCAATTGACAACGAAAATAACCTAATTTCTTCGTAAGAATACATTTTAATGCGGTAATGAAAAAATCTTTTTCATAATTATGAAAGAATTTTTTAATAAAAAAATTCTTTGTTATAATTAAATTATTTGATATGTATTAAAATAAATATTTGTGCTTTGCTTAAATGTGCACTTAATTAATATAATGTGTAATACTAGTCGTATGAGTGATATTAATTGAATATACAAACTTAAATATAACTCATACGACTAGTAGTACACATTTTTGTGTTAATTTACAGAGAAAAAATATTGTCAATAAAATTTACTTTCAAATAAAAGTTTAATAATAAAAACCCCCAGTGTAGAAAAGCATTATAGTACTTATAGTTGAAGTCGCCTAAAATAATGACATATCACTACTAAACATCTTACAAAAAATCAAAAAAAAAAATATAAAAATAAATCTTCCTAAAAAAAAAACATTTTTTTACTAGAGTTGATAAAATAATGAATCTAAAAATAGAATTTACATTTTTTTTATATAATTACATTATATATTACTAAAATAATGGTGAAAATAAGTATTTATGGGTAAGTCATTAATATAATTACACGCAGAGAAAAACTATGGTTGCAATATGATTGCTGCCACAAAACTATGTTTCCTACAGCCATAAATGGTGGTTTCAATTAAATTGTTGTTGTATCAATCATATTCCAACAATAATATGGTTGCTTTCATCATGTTATAGTAAAATTTCTTTTTCTTTTCAGTTATCATATTATTGTATTGTCGACAATCATAACAGCATTTATTATCATATTCCGCTCACTAACTACAGCCATATTATAGTTGCGCCAACTATAAGATGATCAGTCGGTTTTTTTATGAGCGTATACGCTCTTTTAGTTTCATTCTTGTTTGAGATTTTGTGAAAAGAGGTTGTGAGAAACAGTCAGCCACAACAAATTAAATAATAATAAACAAATAGACTTTAAAAATAGACAAACACGTTGTGATGTTATTTGCAATGCTGATTTGTGTTACGGAAGAAGGAATAAGTATAGGCAAAATTTTAATTGTCGCGCACCCCTTAAATAAAGTTATTTTTATTATATAGACATAAAAGTGTTACAAATTAAGTATAAATTGATAAAAAAAGTGCTTTATTTTTTAATTGTTTGTAATTACGCAAAAAATATTGTTAAATCAAAAAATATTAAAGAAAAATTTTAACAAAATGCACGTGCTTTTAAGTCTTTAGTACGAAATAATCATAATATGTTTGCAATAATCATAATATGGTAATAAAAGATGACGAAAGTCTTGTCCGTAATAATGCAATTGTTATGATTGCTGCAAACATGGTTCGATCATTATAAATGTATTGTGAAATTGTATTCCTAACAACGTTTTTATGCGTGCTTTATTCTATAATCACATGTATAGCTTGTATAGCTGACACAATATTTCACAAAGCTTATTCTTCAGCGCAAAGACAATTTGATTACTTAAATTATTTTAAAGTGTGAATTATTAACTAAATATACTATTAAAAAACATGCATATCTTTTTAATACAGCTTCAACAGAATGCTGGGAGAATATTGTAGGGCTCAATTATTATAATTCATACAAATTTCCAGAACCATAATATGTTAATATTGGGATATATTTGGAACCATAACATGGTAATCTAATTATCATATTATGATACAGAAGCGGATAAGAGTATGGTTGCCACAACCATAGTACCATGGTTTTTGTTGCGCACAAAATGTCCACTTTTTATAATCCATAATGTAATTTTTATCAAATTGATAAAAATGCCAAAATTTAAAAGAGCCAACAAAACTTAGAAAATACTTATACTTTTTAAAATATTTTACGTTAAAGTTTGAAAATCAAGAACTTTATGCATACATATTGGGTATCAAAGGGTTAAGCATCAACATTTTCAGCCAGTTCGTAGGACTTTCATATCTCTCAAGTTTCATTTAAGAAATATAAAATAAAAGGAAGTTAAATATTCGCAAACAAAAAAATTAAACATTATAGTGACTTTTACCGCTTTCTGTACCTACTAAAAAATTGTTTGAAATTACAAACAATATTAAATTTTTAATAGATATGAATAAAATATTAATTAATTTCCTTAATTTGGATTTGGTCATGTCCAACTTTTAATGAAATTAATTGAAACACGATTTTTGTTTTTTTCTGTGTAGTGAAAATTTACATATTTGGCTTAAAAAATTGGCCATGATCTTGTTAATTATCAACTTAATCACTTATAGAGGAATTTGGGGTGGTATGAGGTAGTAAATTAAATTTTTTTTGTAATATTAATGCATTTTTAGTAGAGATATTCCGAATATTAGCTTACTATTTGAGATTCGGCATGTTTTTAATATTCAGCCGAACTGTATACTATTCGTCGGAATTATTCGGTTAAAATAAAATACTTGAAAATCTGCATTAATAAATTTTAAAAATTAAGTATTTTTTTAGTAGTAAAATTTTGCAAATTTTTGTGAATATGTTCAATTTGGGGTGAAGTCTTAATGGTATTTTGAAATAAGTATTTTAAGCAATTAAGGCAGTTTTAGAGCGTGTTTAATATTTCGTTTTAATATTTGGCTTATTATTAATATTTCGGAAATCAGATTTTTTTTTTAATAATTTAATAGACATGTCGCGCAAATACGTCAAAACAACAACAAAGCTAGCCATATACAAAAGTAATTTGGTAGAAGCACCGCGCGTAATTATAATATCCCACTGTAAAATTGATAGCTATAAACAGACAAAATACTCACTATCCTGATTAATTAATTTATACGAAATATTAATAAAATTAGTTTCTAAGAATTCCTTAAACTGCATGACATGCAAGAGGTTGGTTCACTTTAGTTGTACAAAAATTACAGCCAGTTTTTTTACTTGTGTCCATTGTGAGTTAGAATTTTCGGACGAAAATAAAATTTTGTTTTATAATTGTTGTATATTCTAAATGAATAAAACTTGAAATATGCAAACATAACAGCCAGCTTTTTAACATCTGTCGATTGTGTAGCGGAATATTTAAAAGAAAATATTTTTTTATACATGCTGTATAAATTTATCCTTTGTTATTTCCCACAAATTTCTCACGTCGCCCCAAAATGGCTTTTTAGAAAAGATGATATTAAAAAATGAGTAAGTTAACAAGTTAGTTTTAAAACTAGTTAGAAATTTAATCACTCTGTATAATGTGTCTATTGAAAGTCTTAAAAAAGTCATTTGTGTGGTCTTACAATAAAAATAAAAAACTGGTTTTTAACCCATTTTACATGACCTGAAAGCTATATAATTATAGATAGGAAATGCTGTGCCCTGTTTAATCAGCTTTTTTTGATTAGTTATTAGCAAATTTTCTGCTATTCGTACAGTTATATTTATGAGTGTATTCGATAAACTATAAATTTACCCTTAAAATTTTACACATAATAAAAATCTCTTTCATATATCATTGTATAATTTTAAATCCAAAAATTGATTTAAAAAAAGAAAATAATAATAATAATGATAACTCATAATGTTGCTTAACAAAAACTTAAAAAAAAACAAATTTATACACCCTGGGGTAACAGATGTGATAAATTTGAAAAATGTGGTTAAATGAAACAAAGAAAATTGCAAAAATTATTAAATCTTATCAAGGGAATGACAAAAGTTTATGTTTCATAATGTTATTGTTCAAATTGGTTTTATTATAGTAAAAGTAGGCAAAGACTTTAGTACATTTCTTGTTATAAAAAGTATGCTTTAATATTGTTATTTTTTATAAAAAAATTTCAAAACATTTTATTTAAAATAAACATATTTATTTAAACATATTACGTAACTTTAAAAAGAAAAAAAAGATGAAATTTATCACAGAAAAATTGCATCCTTAAAGAAGGCAATGTTTTTAAACAATTTCTGCAATGCCAAAACGGGTTTTGTTGTATATAATATTTCTTAACCCCTTCCAATAGGCAACATATTTTTAATATTTTTTGATGCTACTCAAAGTAAACAAGATTAAAACAAATAAGTTTTCATTTTACAAAAATATGCTATGATTTTAATATTTTTATATCAAAAGTCCATAAAGTAGGCCATATTTATTATTACAAATCATTTATGTTGAAATCTTGATTCATTTAAAAAACTGTTTTTATACAATAAAAAAATATTATTTATATAAAAGCCCTTAAACTAGGCAATATATATTTTGATTGTGATTTTTTGTTTAATTTTAGAAAACTTGTTTTTCTGTATGAATTTACAATTAAATATATATTCTTTATCAACACATTTAAAGTTTTATATGCATGCTTTTTTCTTATAAAACCCCAAATACATGTACATTTCTAACACATGCTAAAAATTAAATTTTTCTTTTACATTACTTAACCCTTTCACTACCGACTATTTATTTGTGGATATATTTCACTATATTTCACTATATATCACTATATTTCACTATATTTCACTATATTTCACTATATTTCACTTATATATTTCACACCCACTCTCCCCATTTGAGGACACCTCGATTTTTGCGATTTTCTCTGGAACTATTGGCCAATAATTAAAGCAAAATTATTTTCTCAAAGCCAACAATATTTAGAAATCAAGAAATAAAAGTTTTTTCTAAACACATCATTTCATTATCCTTTAAATTCACATTATTTGACTGAAATGAGTACAGTGTAGTGCACAAAGGTAGTGAAAGGGTTAATACTCATACAAACGAATAGCATATAAAATCGATAAAAGAATATCTATAAGTGAGTAAATTCATATGGTATTTCTGGTATTTTTTTTTAAGTTTTTGTTGCTTGAATTCTTTGTTTATTTGTTCTATATGGTTTAAGTACTTAATAGCTTCAGGCTCTAAACACAATACAAAAACATATAAAAATATTTGCAATGTCTGATATAAAGCTGCTTGAGCTTTTTCGATGGCAAAATTTGGGTGTATGATTATTAACAGAAAAAATGTATTGCATACTTAGAAGTCCGATTTTAGTAAAACTTACTATGCGATTGAAATATTCAAATTAAAAAAAAAAATTAAATTCGATCAAATCGATAAAAAGATTTTAATGATTTTAATATGTTTTATTGATAAACATCGATATTTTTATAGATATCTTTTGAAATTAGTCATCGTTACTTATTTCTTTTATCCCTAACTAACTATATTAACAGTTGTACATAAAAGAAATTAAAAAATACTGTTCAATACCAACTTAATAGTTATGAAAAAGTAATGAAAGTGACTTTGGCACATCTCTGATTTAATGACATGTTCCGCGATCTCGAACGAAAACCTAGGCAAACGCAAGCTAGTCACTCGAATTCGAATCAATTTGGGTTTCTCTATTTCGAAAGCTAACGTTCGCCTATACTTACGTGTGTCAATTTTTGTGTTTTACGTATTTACAAATCATAGTGGTGCCAGACCGGATATTTTAAACTTCTATTACAATTTCCTTTAAAAATATCCAAAATACTACTAAATTGTTTGAAGATAAATACAACATTACTTAACAGTGATCAGCTGTATATGAGAAATAAATAAATAAAACAAATAAATAAAAAACAGAAGAAAAATTAATAAATCAAAAGAAGAAAATCAAACAAGTACACCAGCGTTTTCAGCTGTTCCATTTTGGATTTCATTAAGCTGAAATTTAAAGTTCTTAAAAAACTACAAATATTCGTGTTATTTTATTCTTTAATATTTGTTATTAAGTATTTATAATTTTTTATTATATCAAAGAACACTGAAAAATGAGGATTTTTTTTTTAGGTTCTCCGATTTTTTTATATTTTGTACATGAATACTCTATAGTCCCACTTGCACATAGCCTTTTTCAGATCTCGAAATTTGTTAAAACTCGCGATTTTATGCACGTTTTCAATTTTCATAAATTTGATAAAAAATGCTAAAAGTGCTTCACTTTGAAGTGGCATAACTTTTTAAATGTATATCGAATGTTATTAATTTAAACGATATTTGGAATATGCACTTGTCTACTTTATAACTGGAGGTTTCTAAACGAAATTATTGTTAAAAAAGTGCATACGAAATGCAAATGCAGTTTTCTAATGTATTTTTCAAAACTTTCTCCCCCTACGATTTTCAAAAAAAAAAAAAATACAGTTTACTAAAATATGGAATCTTACCTAAATATACAAATATTGATTTTTATGGAACAAACAAGTCTTCTATTTGTAATGATTCTTTTAAGCAAAGTTTATTCTTTTATTATAAAATATGGAAATATTTTTATACATTTTTTTAAAATATTTCTTTGTATTTTTTTATATGACTTCACCTAGTTAAGTTTTCGATATGATGTCAAAAAAGTTATTTTTTCTGATTTTTGTTCTTTCAATATTTTTTTAATAAATGAATATTTTTATAAATATAGGTCTTCAAACAAGTTACTAAATGAGTTCGTATTTTAAATTGATCACACAAAATATGAAATACAAGAATGTATAAAAATATTTTCATTTTATAGAATAAAAAAAATAATTTTTTTTTTTTAAATCATTAAAAATCATTGAAAAATGCATAAGAAAATTGCATTTGCATTAGGTATGCATTTTTTTAGCAATCATTTTGTTTAAAAAATTCAGTTATAAAGTCGAAAAGTGCATCTTCCAAATATCGTTTAAATTAATAATATGCGATATACAATTAAAAAGGTATGGCACTTCAAAGTGAAGTGCTTTTAGCATTTTTTTGATATTTATGAGAACTAAAAACGTGCATAAAATCACGAGTTTTTACAAAATTGGAGATCTGAAAAAGGAAATGTACAAATGGGACCATAGAGTATTCAAGTGCAAAAAATAAACAAAATCAGAGCACCCGTGTTCAGATTTTTTGCGTTTTCTAATGGAATGAATGGTATATTTTTTTGAAAATATTTTGTTACTCGAAATCAAAAAAGCAAGTGACTGGTTTTGACATTTGCGTTCGCACTGTTGACAACTCGTTCGAAATAGAGAAACCAAATTTTGTATGAAAACTGTTACGTTTTCATTCGACTTGTACTTGAAGTCATCGTTCGCATAGAAATTTAGTTAGAGAAACCCAAATCAAATTTCTTTCGCTTAGAAAGCGCAAGAAAGCATTCTTTCGAAATCGAGAAACAGGCCATAAGTGTTTTGATAAAATGTAATTTTCCATGTTTTTTTTTTTTAGTTTTCAAGAAAAAACTTGTTAGCTATAAAAATCGTATAAAATATATGATTTTTTTTATAAATTAATACCATAATGTATTCTACTAGTAGTATGAGTGTTATTATTTGAATACTGCAAAATATTACTCATACGACTAGTAGAACACATTTTTATGTTAACTCACTATAGATGTTTTTAACCCAGTATGTTTAAACGGATATATATTTTTAGAGGAAAAAGATTATTTAGTGGTTGAAAAACTATAAACAAACTCAATATTTAGACTACAATCATAAGTAAAAAATTAAGTTGCCGAAGATTTATTAACAAAAAAATAAATGTTTCTACTTTATTGTTGGAATTTTTTTTAAATTATTTAAATATATAAAAAAGGTCTTACTTTTGAATTATTGACTGTTATATTGATGAAACAATACAAAACTTAATCGCTGTGCCAAAAACAACTTCAACAATTCTATATAACTTACGAAAATCTGACAAATCGAGTCAACAATGTTCAAACTATATAAAGTAACAAATACGACGAACTTTATTCCGTTTTTATTCAAAACATAAAACTAGGTTAGTTTTTAATGGAATACTATTGCACTACATTACATTTACATTTCCTACGAAGGCCTGATATTATTGCATCTAAGGAGATATGAAAGAAACACTTTTTGAGCGTTGAAAGGGAAAGGACATCAATCATGTGCTCTGGAATTGGTTTATTAAGCGCTGTGTTAATAAATAATGCCTTCCACTTCTGCTTCTGGGTAAGCAGTATTTTTTCCTTGATATATACTTACAGATTTGGGACAGTTGTTTAAAATAGTTTTTTTTTTGATAACCAATAGTAATACTCATACTTGTTGTTAGATTTACTTTGAGCAACAATTGAAACCTTACTTAATGTATTGCAATCTTCATACAAAAGAAAGTAAACTAACAAAAAAATTAGGTATTATTGAGTGTTTCAATGCTTTGTTTATAAACATTCTTAGTATTCCTCAAGGCAGTAATCAAGTAAATTTATTAACAAAACTTATGGTATTGAAAATATGTAAAAAAAAAAGCTTTAAATTTAAAGAGTTAATACAACATTTTAAAACTGAATTATTAAAAATCTTAGTTAAAATTAAAATACAGCTTTGGAATAGGATATATATGCATTAGGGCGGGTCGATTTAAAAATTGTTCAACGTTCAAGGAAAATCGTGTTCTAGGGATCAAAATAAGAAACTTTGCCGAAGGAACCATACCTCTAAAACGAATTCTGATATCCCGACTTTTGAAAAAGCCCACTTTGATGTTTCAGAAAGTAGGAGGAATCTCTACAAGATTATGGGAGCTACTTCTTCTCCGGGAGACGCGCTAGCAGATTAATGCATAAATTATCATTCTAGGTGACCATTAAGGGGTTAAAATTTAAGTTGAAAGAGAGCCTTTTTAACCGTGTTTTTTTAGCAAAATGTACAAATCTCGGGATAGAGATATTTCAGAAAGTAGGAGGAGTCTTTCCAAGATTAGGGTCTCTATTTCTTCTCCGGAAGAGTTTCGATTGGGGTTGGATTCGATTGGGGCACTCTAAATGGGTCAAAGTGGAATTTTTTAAATTTTGACCCTACAAGTCAAAAGTCGGGACATCAGAATTCGTTTTAGAGCTATCGTTCCTTCGGCAAAGTTTCTTATTTTGATCCCTAGAATACGATTTTTCTTGAACGTCGAGCGATTTTTTTGCCTCCATACAAATCGACCCGGCCTAATATACATATATATCAAAATTTAAAATAAACTTTCGGCTTATGTTTGAAATCAAAATATATTGCTTTGCTTTAGGCTATTACAAAAAAAAAATCATATCGTTGTTATTTAAGCCCGTTTTTTGGTCATATATCTCTAAAGTAGCAAATCATGTTGATTTAACCAATATTGATTGCTTTAACTTAATCTTTTTGAAAATAAAATAGCGACAATAAAAAAATATAAAAAAATTAATCCATAAATGTCCTCTAATGAATGAAAACATCTTAATTTTATATATTACTTTCTTTAAAAAAAGGTTAAACGCAACTTCCTTAGACCTTTTTTTGTTGCTTTTAAAATAGCCCTAAGGTTAAAATGTATCCTTATGCTGCTTCTTCTTTACTTAAAGACATAAATTTCACATCCTGTTTAACAATATCAATAACATTTCTATCTATCTTGTCAACGTATGGAGATAGTTTAAGGATAATGTATAAGAAAAAATTGTATCGACATGTGTATGAAATTGATTTTGTTGTTTTAGCTTTCTTAAAAACGTTTTTTCTTCTCATTCACACACTTGAACAAGTTTTCTGGCCTTACAAGGGCATTAATCTCCCTTTGTATACCATGATGATATACAAGTATGTATATCATCATCATCATTATCATCATCATCACTTAGCAACATCTGTGTCACAGTAGTTGTAGATATGTTATTTAAGGACTTATG
This sequence comes from Delia radicum, assembly GCA_021234595.1. NCBI lineage: Eukaryota > Metazoa > Arthropoda > Insecta > Diptera > Anthomyiidae > Delia > Delia radicum. Next base: position 234,510,994 of record CM037854.1, read on the forward strand.
GCATTTTTAATACTAAATGTGGGAGTAAGTGAAATATATATGAGTTAGTTTCCTTGTCAAATATAAGACCTTGAATTAATGATGTCAATTTTTTTTTTGTTTATTTTATTTTTTTTTTCTCTGTCATTTGTGATTGTCTTAAGTAAAAATCAAAGTAATAGTTGTTGTACAAAACGATTATCTATAGTGTTGAGTTCTTTTGCTTTTAAAGTCTATTAAGACAAGAACTTTAATAAGGTCAAGGTGATATTAATAAGCTCTTTTGGCATGATATTAAAGAATGTTAAAGTTTGTATTGAAAATATTCCATCACTTAAGAAATACTAAATTGGTGAGTATATAATTTATTTAAACAAGATAATTGTATTTTGACAATGCTTATTTTTCTATTGAAAATATCGAAATCATTGTAAATTTTTCAGACTTTTTACAGCCTCCCGGTCGGTAGTTTTATATAGCGGATAGTCTTAGAGACGCGGATAGTCTTAGAGACGTCCCGGAATAGTACTAAACAAAAAAAAACAACCTATTTCCAACTTTCGATATAAGTGGATAGACAAATTGAAACAGGAATTGCTTATGAAACGCTTTCCGCTCCTTTACATTAAATTCACGATTTCTAAAGAGTTTTAATTTCACCTTGTTCCCAGTTCCATTCCCTTGTTCCCCTTGTTTAGTGTTCCACTTCAACTTGTACTCTGATTTATTATTAAGCTTTAACTCGATATTACTTCCATTTTATTTTATTCCTCACGATTAGTTCCTGAATTTCGCTGCCATCAAAATTTGTAATTTAACTGGTTTTAACTCTATTCATTTTTGTTCCCTGTGCGCAGTGTTTCAATTTAACTCGTTCTCTGTTCCATTCCATTTCGTTCTCCATATTTAGTGTTTCAACTCTGCTCTATCCACGTTCCACTGATATCGTTCCGATTTGAAGCAATGTTACATTCCAATTTATTTCGCTGTATCAGGCTACAACACATGTTTGTGTCCAGAGTTTCCATCTACAGAGTATTCAAATGATTTAATAAGACACAGGATGACCCATTTTTTATTTTTATTGTTTGCCAATTTACGTGACCTTCGTTAGAATATGTATATATGTATGTATTTATTACATCGTCAAATTAAAGAGCACCGAAATTTTTCAATTTGCATTTTCTTTGACTAATTGTATAAGGATTTTGGTGCTAGTGAAGAATTCCTTAGTATGTGCGACGAAATAACTTATAAATTGTAGCTGAAGAAACAAATTTTAGATATCATTCAACAAAATCTATTGCCTACTTTTAGAATTTTCCACAAACCTCATCTTTCAGCTATTTGAATTTTTCTAAAATAACTGCCTAATTTTTGTACTAACATTGCTGCATAATATTAGGCGCTGTATAATGAACTAAATTCCTCTTCAATTAAGAAAATATTCACTGTTAGCAATGTAACACTTTTTAATCAGTATAACTTTTAAAGAAGCACAAATTTTAACTAATTAAATGTGGTTCACGAAATATATTTTGGTTATAATTTAACAAAATCTGTTGCCTACATTTAAGATATTCCACAGACATCATATGCTGTTTGAATTTGTTATTTTAATATTGCATTCTTTCAAAAGAATAAAAAAAATATTGTCTACTTTTTGGAGTAATTTTTTCTACCAAAGTAATTGCATAAAATTAGGCACTTAGGTAATTAATAAATTTCATAGTTCTTTAATAAAAAAAAAAACGTAATTACCTATTTAGCGATGCTATGTCAACGGAACATTTTTTATCTTTTAAATCATTGCATACCAAAAAGTAATTATAAAAGTTGAAGGAATTTGATGTATTTTTAATTAAAAATCATAAAAAGAAATATTGAATTTCAGAAGAAACTGTGTAGCAAATGTAACAAAATTATTGCCTAATATTTGGCCTAATATTAATTTTAAGATTTTACAAAAAAAAAATCTATAAATCTTTAAATATTACCAATTTCATAATGCATTGATTTATTTGCATTGTCAAGTATCATTGTCAGTTTCTATAATATCCCTTATTGTCTCATCTTTAGTTTAAATCCCTTTTAACATTAATTTAATTTTCATGTTCTATTATTTTCAGCCCTTTCTCTTAAAAAAAAAAGCACAGTTGGCCCAGTTCTTTTATGTTCTTCATTTCCCTTATTTCCTTTTGGTCCAAAACAATATCTATCTCATTTTTAACTTATCTTATTTATTAGCATCTCTGCCATGTATTTAATAATATTTTTTTTTTTTGCCTTACTTTGATTCTTTTTTCATTTTTATTTTTCATATCATTATTCAACATTTATATCCTTAATAATTTACTACTTACCGTTTTAAATCGGGACTAGCTGTGTATGGCGCCGAGACTTCCTTAATTTTCAACACTATTATGGCGGTAATAAAAATGCAAATCACATTTACCACAGTCAACAGACACGATACAATGCCATTGATCAAAATTCAGTTGGCAAATAGTCTGTATAAATAAATGGATAAGCTGATGTTTCATTATAAGCTTCGCCTTTTAAATGCGGTATACGAGTGCCAGGATAAATAAGCCAAATACATGCTAAAGCCCAAAAAAGACCCTACAAACAAAAAAAAAACAGAATTTAATGTTAAAAAGGAAATTAAAAACCATCTTTAAAAATATAACAGAAAAAAATATTCATAAATATTTCTTCAAAATGCTATAAAATTTTGTTTAACTTTAATGTATGTTTGAATATCCTATAGAGCTGTGTATAATGAAGTATAAAGGACATTTTTGTTTTTATATTATTTATGTTAAATGACCTTGTTATGAAGTTTATTTGTACGGAAATTTTGGTAGGTTTATGATTATGGTTTATTTTTATTAAATAATAAACACTAATCCATCGAATAATTGATTATTCAGACAATAATTAAAAAAAAAAAATAAAAAAAATTTTCTATTTCAAAATGTCTCTAATTCTAAATTATTTTTGAAAAACCAAAATTTAAACTCTTTCCAATTTTGATGAAAAATTCGTTAAAAGTGCCTCATTAGTATTTTTCCTTTTTGCTGTTCATGTAATTTTTTTGTATTTGTTTTTGTTATTATTCGTCAATAACAATGATTCATAATTTTTATTTTAATAAACAATTTTTTTGTTATTGAATTAATGATTTTTTTTATGTTGTAAATAAATTTACATCAGCATATTTTTGTATGATGAAGTAAAAATATAGAAAAAAATCTTGGAAACAAAATTTAGGGTCATTTCAAACAACAAAACTTATAAACGTTTCAGAAAAAATTCAAGAGTTCTTTTTAAAATCGCTATGTTTTGTTTTGTTAATATATGAAAATAAATTTCAATTTAATTTTAACTAATAATGTTTTTTTTTTTGAATTAAAATTTTTTTAATTATAATTCATCAAATTAAAAAAAAAAAAATATTAACAATGAATAATTTTTTAAAACAACTGAAATGAAGAAAAATACCTGAAATTAGGACAACAAAATGGTAATAGCCAAAATATTATGATATGAATTGAAAGTATCACTTAAGCCGGAGAGTTAAAATTTATGTTTTATTCCATTTTGTTCTCTGTGTAGTGTATGAACTCCACTCGCTCCCGTGTCATTCTATTTCTATCTCCGTATGCAGTGTTACAATTACACTTTATCCCGTCCCATTTCATTTCGTTTCCTGAGAATAATGTTTTAAATCCGCTCGTCCATGTTAGGGATACGATTAAGCCTCATCTCCACAATGTCCGGTTAGCTACTAACTCGAAACTTTCCTGAGAATAATGTTTTAATTCCGCTCGTCCATGTTAGGGATACGATTAAGCCTCATTTTCACAATGTCCCGTTAGCTACTAACTCGAAACTTTAAGTCACACATTTGTGGATGGTTTCCATATAAATTTTCAATTTAACTGTTTGTTAAATTTTAACTGGACATTTAGTAATTGGGCCTAAATCGCTCAAAAGTAATAAAATCCGAAGATGAAAAGTACTCGTTTCAAAAAGTACTTCATTCCAATTGTCTTCATGTGTTTAGTGTTCAAGTTCCCTAATCAATTCCAAATTGTTACAGTAAAGATTATGATTACATGGATAAATATCACTAAAATACAAGAAGGGAAATTCTAGTTAAATACTATTTCTTTCCCGTTTTCATTATTTCAATTCCACTAGTACTGGATTCTATTCCATTTTGTTCCCCGTACTTAATGTCACAACTGCAATTTTTCCCCGTTCCATTGCATTTTGTTTCCTGAGGTTAGTGTTCTAATTCCAATCGTTCCTTGGTCAGATCATTTTTAACTTTTAAAAACTAAAATTTTTGTCCTGCGGTGCAATTATGTAAGGCCACAAATTTGATCATTTTTAACCAGGCCTACTAAGCGCACTTTTTGAAAAAGTTGTTCTATTTACAATTTGTATCATATAAAATAAAAAATTCAGTAAGTTTGAGTTAGTATAGAAAGTAATTTCATTGAAATCTAAAAATCTAAAAGACCCACGCAAGAAGACTCCTTGTAAGTTTAAACTTTGTAAAATTGATACTACATCAACTTTAAATTTATTTGCTGACTTATTATTTTGAGTGCTTTAAAGCAAATTCAAATATATCTTAAACAAATTTTGAAAATATTTTAATACCATTAACTTACTATTTACATCTAAAACTATTTACACATTTAGAAAAGTAGTTATTTTCACATTTATTATATAAAAACTTAGCGGAAATAACTTTAGATATGAAAATGAAATTAAAGCTTTTACCATGACCATAATAGCAAACATATGAACTAATGGCTGTGGCTTTGAGTGTGTGTGTAAATAATGTAACATGGCAGGGGCCTATGAAGAAGAGGCAGAAGAATGAGAAAATTTACAAATTCTATTATGGCTTTTTGCTTATATTGAAATTCTGGGGAAATATAATTTCATAATTTATTATCACACATGCTTAAGAACTAAAAACAACAAAAAATGAACATGAAAAACATAACCAAAGCCTTACTTTATAAAAGCCCACAGACTAACAGACGGACAAACAAACAATTAATTGTCTGGGTAGAGAGAAAGTGGGCTGACCTACGAAAAGTTATTACAACGAGAAAGTAACAAATTTCTAAATAGCCTTGGGGGGTGAGTATATGGTTTGTTTTTTTTTTTTTTTGGTTTTTTTTTTTGGTTTTTTTCTAACATGTTTGTTTGGACTTCTGGCTTTTGTGTTGTGATTTATTAGAAAGCTAAAAACAAAAACGAGATTCTAAAAATTTTTCTTCATCATCTTGTTTTTTTTTTTTCGTTGTTAGAAAAAATGTCCTGTTTCTTTAATTTTACTAAGATGAAATATATGTTAAAATAATACTTTTTGTTCAAAACCACATTTACCATGATTAAGTGATTTTAACGCCATTGTTGTTTAGGCTGTTTATATTATTTATATATACAAAAGTTTATTCAAAGTAATAGAGCGCGACACTTTGAGGTTACTTTAAACATATTACACGACATTAAAACCAACATTTGTAATTTGTTTAAGTATAAGCATAACAATGATATTTTCTTTTTTTTTGGAGTTTGCTATTTTCTAGGAAAATTCAAATAATTCATTTCTGTTGTTATTTCTTTTTTCTCACTTTTTTTTAATGATAAATGTTATTATTTTGTATGATGGCGATAATATATGCAATGTTTTTTTTTTATAAATTTAATGATTTTTTTTTATAACCTTAACTGCAGTTTACAGGAGGTTTGTAGTATATAAAGTTATGAAGTTTATAACTTATCGAAATATTTGGTTCTTTTTATACTTAAAGTAGATCTATATGAGCATTCCAACGTCACGTACTGACATGTTATACTTTTTTAAGAGCTAGTTCCAGATTCCTTTCTTAAATATATTTATTATTTCTTTCTAAAGAAAAGTTATATTAAGCCGTCACGTATCAAACACATCGAGTCCATCAAAATTTGGAATTGTTATCGGTTCACAATTGTTATTACCACAGAAATTCGCATCCACTGTCAAATTCAAATATTTTTAAAGGCACACATATAGTTCTAATTTTCGTACATTGATATTAAACTTCCCTTTTAACTAAACTAAAAATCCCCAATAAAACATATCAAAATTTGCTCCCTGGCAACTCTTCCCTAGCTACGTGAATAGCCAAACTACCGTATGTACAAAAAATACCTCATAAATGTCGCTAAAACTCACAAAAATTTGGGAAATAGTGGAAATTAGATTACATATGATTTTCTAACAATTGTGAATTGTTGTGGTGTTTGTCTTAGCTATATTCTGCAATTACAATTAAATGTAAAATCGACCCCGTGTAATTGAAACTGGTTTTAAGCCACAGCAAAAATCGACCTGACTTTAGATCAAGCGGTTAAAGAGCCTGTCTAAAGTGTAGTGCGAAGTGCATGTGGCAAAGAAAGCAGGTTCAAGCCACGGCCAGGATTGCATTTAATAAATAAACATTTCATATAGATGCAATCAAACAATAAAAACCATAACAAATAATTACAGTATTGTCAAAAGGATTACTGATGAAGGTTGTGTTACCAGAAACTGCGCAGTTTAATTCAATTAAAAATTTACAATGTACATAGTTATGATTTTTAGAAAAGTATGCTTAATCTTCTCTACCATGCCTATCTCAAAACTAAATAAAATCCGTCACGTGTAAGACGAGTATAGTAAACCAACATTCTGAATCATTATCGGTCCACTCAAATTTCAGCAAAATTGTTACACATCATGCTTTAAAGTTTTGCATTACCTTTAAGGTTTTTATTAACGGTCACGTACAGACAATTTCAACTATTTTTAAGTACCTATACTAGGTTATAAAACTCTTTCCTTGGATAACTAAACCCCTTTAGTAAGAATAGTAAAACTAGAAAAAATTGTCACGTGTCAGACGCAACGACACATACAGCTTTTTAAATTTTTATCGTTCTACAGTTTTAGTTTCAGTAAAACTATGTAACGTCGCAAATTACGGCGTTTCCTGAAATTTTTTTATTTTTTGTTCACAAGTACCGATCACAACCGTCCACGTTGAGAGGCCAATATCTATGTCCAAAAATTTTTGAAAACAAATAGATTAAATTCTACGTTTCAAAATATTGAGAAAAACTTATTTGTTTATAAAAACTTATTTGTTTTTACAAATAAATAATTATTTTATTTCTGATTATTTAATCTCTATATACTTTGTATTTTTAGAAAACAGGGAGAATGAACTAAACTTTTTATTTTTTTTTTTTTTTTTTTTTGATAAAATAAAAAGTTTTAAGTGCATATTTTTTTAATTTTTATTTATGAATTTATTGCTTCTTAGAGCACATGAAAGTGCTAAAATGAAAATTTGAAATAAATTATTTTGTAAATTTCCTAGTGGTCTTGTTATATCAAAAGTGCAAACATTAACCTTATGTGGATCAAAAAATAATTATTTTTATCAAGTGGAAAATTTTCCAATTTTTTAATCATATTGTGTGGAGTGTATTATAAATTCGTCTCGACCGTTTTTCATTGTTTCTGTAAAAATATATTTTTCACAATCGTTATAAATATTTGTTCACTAAATTACTTTTAAATGACTTTTACTTAAAATTATTGGTTATTTTTTTTTGCATACATAATTTTTTATTTTATTTTTTTTTTTTTTATTAGTTTTGCCAGAGCAATTTGTGGCAGTTTATCATTTAATAGCAAAAAAAATATACATATAAAAAAATGTTTTCTGACAGATTTATTGCATGAAGTTTTTAGGTTATTAGTATCTAGCAAATACGAGTATAAGCCTTTTTTGTGCGACAAATACTTGGGGAAAAACAGCACATAAAACAAAAGCCTTTTTTATATGATTTAAGTTGAAAAATTGGAGTTAAATATTTATAATGGTAGTGAACAGAAAACAAAAAAAAAAAAACACATTAAATGCAATGTTTGAATAAAGAAGAAGAAATTAAATTTTAAAGTAAAAAAATTAGTTTTTATATTAAACAATTAAATTAAATCAGAAATGTTGCCCTAAAATACAAAATGTTAAAAAAAAGTTTTTTTTTACTTTTTACTGTAAATTTTTTTTTTTAATTCATTTCCCTAACATTTATTTAACACTTACACAATTTACCACTGGTGGTAATAATGATGCTGATATAGCAACACCAATTAAAGGACCAGCTGATCCTTGTAATAAAGCCACCGCAACACCAGTGCCAGAAGTTAAAGCCCACAAAATGCCCATCCATAAAGAGCGTGCATTTCCTCTGAAAAAGAACCAAAACAAAACTAAAATTAAAATTAATGAAAACACGTTCAATTTAAAAACATATAAATTAAATTTAAGCCTACACAAAAAAAAATAAAAAAATAATAAAAAAAAATTTAATTTATATCTTCCATGTCACATAAAATTATGTTTACAAGGCATTAATAAAGTTAACATATATATTTCAAAAATAAAGGAAAGTCCACCAAAATAATGTATTTCCCTATGACCTTTAAATCTGTTTTTTCAACATGATAAATATTCCTACGAGGAAACTACCCTGAGGTGAACCTGTACATTCAAGTAATACTTGGATATGTTGTACAGCACAATTATTTGAAATACTAAAACTAAAGGGTATAAAAGCGATTCGGGAAATCAAAAAAAAAAAAGGCCAGGAACCCCCCGCTCTAAAATTAAATAAGAATTATTATATGTTACTTTGAACTCAAACCAACAAAATTTTTTAATACAAATGAGGTATTGAAAAAAATTTATAGGACATGTGTGGACATGCGTCGTCAAAATATCGTTCATTTGATACTAAATTTGTCTAATTATACTCTGCAACACATCAAAGTTTCATTTAAATCTGCCGCCTTCCCACTTTGTACCCTATGGGGAATGGTACCGGTGCTGCGTGTGCCACAGGATCGGTCCCTTCGTGCCAGAGACCGGTCCTCTGCTAAACCCCATTCTAAGTAAACAATTGGCAACTTTAACATTGGCTTGACATAGGAGGGGGTCATTTGTCCTGCTTTAAGCCACATAGTGGCATGCCACAGGACTAACCAAAGATTGGCATACCACAAGACTGTCGCAAAAGGGCCATGTCGTGTAAAATAAACGAAAACTAAACAGCTTCCATGGGTAAAATTCTGGCCAACTGGCTTTTTCGTGTTAATAAGCATTCTGGTTAAGTGGTATGTTCTCCCTTTACCAGTCACAGAATTCGTAATTTTAGGACAATTGACACTGCTTAACCCACTTCAGTATGAAATTATACCAGTCCTGTGATAAGTCCTTCTTTAACCAGTCACTTTTAGGGCAATTGACTCCTCATTCCCCATAGGGTAGTAGTTTCCTTGTCAGACCTTATATTTCCACGTTGAAAAAAATTTGAAAAATGTTAACATAAACAAAATTTCATTATTGTCGCTTAGAGAACCAACATTTTCAAATTAAGTTATACGTATTAAAATATATGATGACGCGTACCTTCTAAAGCCACAAAATAACACCTTTGAAGCAATGTTTTTCATTTAGTTAAAAAAAAAAAAATCTCACATGTATAAATTTTCTCATACAATGAACTTTTAACACTCTAAGGTTCGTAAGGGTCAAAACTTTATATTATATAATAATTACATATGTCGAAAATTGTGTTTCTAGACCTCCTCCTTGCCCTTCAATTACTTACTGTCCAATCTGAAGCGATTTTGTATTTTTTTTTTTTTTGTAATTTGATAGTGAATAATAATTTTGTCTCTTTTTGCATTCATCTTTTTTTTTGTTTGGTCCTTAAAACAAAAAAATTATTTTTAAATTTGAGATTCATAAGGGGTAAATGGTCCACTATAGTTTTGTTGCGCTAACACTTCTCTTTTAATCACCTTTGGCCATATTTATGTGGTCGTCAAAGAGCACAAAAAAACGAAAAAAAATTTTATATTTTAGTTTTTATGTTTTCAGCCTTAACACATAAAAATCCTCCCCTTGAGAAACATAATTTCTAATTTCTTTCTCGTATTTTTGGAGATTTTCAACTTCTGTATTTTCGTCAAAAACTACTTTGAGAAATAGGACCTTGAAAATACAAAAACTTTTTAATGTTTTCAAATCAATGAGAATTAGCAGTGATCTAGTGCTAGCTCTAGTATATTTAAAACCATGATTTAGTACTAGTATCCAAACTTGTAGAAAAACAAGAAACTTGTACTAAAGTTTCTTTAAAACCAGCATTTAGTACTAGTTCAGTATCTTTAAAACCACAATTTAGTTTAGCTTATTTAAACCCAGAATTTAGTACTACTTGTAGTATCTTTAAATCCACGATTTAGTACTAGTATCTTTGAAACCACACTTTAGTACTAGCAGCCTTAAAATCACATTTTAGTAGTAGAATCTTTAAATACAAGATTTAGTATTTGCATCATTAAAACCATGATTTATAACTAGTTATTTTAAAACCATGCTTTAGTACTAGTATCTTTAATACCAGCATTTAGTACTAGTACCTTTAAAAGCAGGATTTATAACAATTAACTTTGCACTCACGATTTAGTAGTAGTAGTATATTTGAAACCCATGATTTAGTACCCGACAGTTTGTTAGCACATTTTACTAATATCTTTACAGACACGAATTTTTATCTTTTGCATTTCCAGCAAAACAAGTTTTTGCTTAAATTTCGGATATTTTGCCTTGAAAACTAAAAACTTTTTAATATATGAAAACTAAGCTTTAAGTTGGATATGTGTGGCTCTTTACATTCAAAACTATTTTAAGGACCTTGTAAGAATTGAGATTCTGAAATCTTTTCAAAAGGAAAGAAGGCTCAGAAAATTTATTTTTTTTTTTATAAAAAATATTAAAATTTTGTAAATTTTTAAATTTGAAAAAAAAAAATTCTATTGCCTTATAGGGTTAATATAAAATATTGCTCTCACTGTGTCAACACCTCTTATATTCACTTCTCAACACACCATTTTTAAGCAGGTGTGTGTGTGTTAGTTAGATAATTTCCTTAACAAACATATCTTTGTGTTAGTGTCTCTGTTTCAGTGTGAGTCTCTCTCTCACTCTCTGTGTAATAGTATTTATTGTCTGTTATTGTGCTGGCGGTCTTTTGATTTCCGTTTTCTTCTCCTCCTCTTCTTATACTTCCTTTGTGTGTGTGTGTTTTTTTTCTAAACCATTTTTAATCTTTGTCAAGTGTCAGTGTTTGTTATCACCAAACGCCACATTGCTCTTTTTTTTAGCGGTTTTCCTTATTTAGCCTTTTCACAGTTTTACCTTTTTTAGCGCTCGGTTAAATGTGCTAGTACTTTCATTTTGAAGCATATACTAAGTTAGAGCATAAGAGGATGGTGCTTTTGAACAAAAAAAAAAAAAAAATCATTTAACAGGCCTAAATATTTTAACAGAAGGTAAATTGTTGTAGTACTAGCTTGTTGATGGTATCTAGGTGGGTACAAGACGCAACTTTTTGTGTTAGAGAATTTTAAATGATTATAAAATTTGCATATTGTTTAATGTGTATTATTATAAAGTGAAGTCTATAAAATGTTTACCATTAAATGGCTAATGAAAATTTGAACAGTTTATAACACTTTAAAAGTTAAAGATTATAAAAGAAAAAGTTTTAATTTGTTTCAATTTGTAAATTAAGTATTTGAACACTTAAAAAAGAAAATTAGTAAGGCAGCACAATATCTACGATTCAAGGAAATTAATTCCACACCCTATGCAACAGAAATTTATAAATTGTTTTCAAATCAAAAATATCAATATGTATATGTATATGTATATGTATATGTATATGAAAGTTTGATGTAAAAACAATCGGTTTCTTCTAACACAAATTCTAAGAAAACTATCGGATTTAGAACAAAAGTAGTATACGCATACACATTTTGGCCAATAGCCGGTTTTTTTGAAACAGAAATGTTTACTGGAAAGTTTTTTACTTAACATATTTTTCTTTTCAATAAAACTTTCTAAATTTTGTTGTACTTATACATCATTCTATTTCTAACACTTAAAGATTTAATATTTTTGACTGCAATTTAACATTAACAATCCATAGGCTTTTTTCTGTATATTTTATATTTTTTTATATATATTCGTATTTATTCATTTATTTTATTATACAAATGACATAAAATATTGAAATTCTCAGTAATACTTGAACAGCTTAATCCCATTATAAAGTCTACAAAAACTTGGCAATGCCTACCTACCCCAACTAACAAGCTATAAATTAAAGTAAATTACTTCGATTTGTTAAGCAACACAAGGATTATAAGAATTATTTGTTAGTAATTTGTTAATGTTCATTATAAAACAAATACAGAAAGTTTACTTTTAAAATAAATAAAGAAAACAAACTTTACACCATTTCAAACTTATTTCTGAAAAGTATTAAAATTTAGAACAAAACAATGTTTAATTTGAAAAAACTATGCAATTTATAACAAAAAAAGGAAACACTTGCTTAACAACAATTTAGTACCAAAAGTTTTAAAGTTAAAAAAAAAATGTTGCACAATAAATGTACAAGCATCTTAAAACCTGAATTTAGCACTAGTACTAATAGCTTTAATACTACGTTTTAGTACAAGTATCTCTAAAACCACAATTTTGTACTAGTAACGGGTTAGTGCTAAAATTGTGCAAACATCTTTCAGACTAGGCTTTTGTATTAGTTCTAGTATATTTAAAACCACGACTTAGTGCTAAAATTGTGCAAGTATCTTTAAAATCAGGCTTTCGTACTAGATCTAGTATCTTTAACCCCTACTTAACACTACAAATGTGCAAGTATATTTAAAAACAGGATTTAGTACTAGGTATAGTATCTTTAATGCAACTATTTAGAACTAGTTCTAGTATATTTTAAAGCACAATTTAGTACTCGTATCTCTTAAAGCACTATTTAGCATAAGTATGTTTAAAACCACAATTTAGTACTAGTTATAGTATATTTTAAATGACGAATTTAATACCACTTATACCACGATTTAGTACAAGCTCTGAAACTATGACTTAGTGCTAAAATTGTGCAAGCATCTTTAAAATCAGGCCTTTGTACTAGTTTAAACCCCTACTTAACACTACAAATGTGCAAGTATATTTAAAACCAGGATTTAGTACTAGTTAAAGAATCTTTAATACAACTATTAAGAACTAGTTCTAGTATATTTTAAAACACAATTTAGTACTCGTATCTCTTAAACTAATATTTATCAAAAATGTGTTTTAAGCCACAATTTAGTACTAGTTATGGTATATTTTAAATCACGAATCTAATACCACTTCTACCACGATTTAGTACAAGTTCTGAAACTATCATTTAGTGCTGCAATATTACATGTATCTTTAAAACCAGGCTTTAGATGCAGTTAAAAATCAGCTCTCTGAGTAAAATATTACAGAATCAGCAACATTTTTTTTGCTTACTTACTAACTTTTTTTTTTGAGTGTGGTTTGATTGGTTGCTTGGTTATTGGTTATTTTTTTAAAGTTTAACTACTCCACAATAAAATATTTCTTTCTTGATAGTAATTATAAAACCAAGAACTATATAAATAATAGAGGAGTAGCCAAACTTAAAAAAACCAACCACTAAAAAAAAACACCAACTCAACCAACAAAGTAGTTTACAGGGCAATTCGAGCAAATGGGTGAGTGACAGGTAGGGCTAGTCTTAGACAATAATTCCATTTTTGATAAGAAAGATATTTAATTTAGCCATATTTTAGTACTTACATTTTTACACCGCGTTTAAGTACCAATCTGATCTTGATTTTGAAAAACAAGTTTGTCGTCTAAAACACCACGATTTTGTTACAAAACTTGGATTAAAAAAAAAAAAAATTAGTACAAAAACTTAAGCATCATGCAACCGTTTTTGTTTAACCACGATTTTGTACTAAAATTAAACTTCTGAAAAGAAGGATATATTTTATTCAGGAATAGCCAAACTGAAAAAAATTACACACAGTGTAGCTTAATTTATTCCCTAATAAAGGTTTGGGGGTTAAGAGTTGATAAAATAATCGATATTTTACTAGAAAGTATATTTAGTAGAAAAAATAATTATATTCCTTTTAAATTTTTAAGGGTGGAAGCAAGAGTAAAGTGGTTTTTAAATATTTGTGTTTAAAAAGTTAAAATTATTTTTTTTTGTTAGTACTGATTTGTTTGTTTGTTTTCAGGCGTAAAATTTATAATGCGGGTAATTAAATGTAATTAATTGTTAGACATTGTTATTGTAATAGGCTTAATTAAAAATATTTATTTGTTTGTGGGTGTGTAAGTGTGTGTTATTTGTATAACTAAAATAAATAAAAGCATTAATTGGCGTTAAAATTTGTAACAATTTATAAAATCATTTTGTACTAAATTGTGATATTAAGAGAAAGTGTGTTCTATATAATTTCTATTGTTATAAAGAGATTAATTGAATTAAATTAAAATCAATGTTATTGTTTAAGAAATTCTTCAAAATACATTTATAAACCAGAAAACATTTTTAAATGTTAAATAAATTGAGAGTTCAAGACTTAATAATCAAATTTTGGATAAATAATCATTTAACATTTGTTAAAAAAAACACAATCCAATTAATAGTTTATACTAAATCACACTAAATGTTGGGAAGCCAAACTATTTTCTTATACACTGAGAGAATTAACTATATAATATTAAGGAATTCCTGCACAAAATCAAAGAAAATGCACTAGAATTTGTCCATTAAAACGTTTTATTAAATTAACACAAGTTTCCATTAAATTTTACGAAAACTATCATGTTATTTATTAAAAGATTCATACACTCAATGAATAAGTTTCATAAAAATTTGTTTCATAAGAAGTATGCAGCTTTTTATAAATTTTAAGAAAATGTTAGTCAATTTTGCGCAAAAAAAAAGTTTCCTTGATTTACTGAAAACATTTATTTATTGTTCGTCCAGTAAAATTCTTTCTGTGTATGAACTTTGATTTATAAATTTCTTATTTCTTAAAATAATGTAGGTACTTCTTATAGAATTTATTTATATTTTTATCTTGTCATCATAACATCATTTATATTCCTTTTATATAAAATACTATTTAACAAAATAATTAAGTTTAATTTCATTCCGAAAGAAATAAATCAAAAATAATTTTATATACTGCAACCAACAAAGAACAACCACCTACTGCTATAAAATTAAACCACAATAAAATGTTAAAATAATGAAGTTTACTTGAAAAATGAAGAACTGTCCTTAATAATACAATTTAAATATGAGAACAATTATGTTGTATACATTATGGCGTATATCTTAACCAATACATTCAAATAAACACAGAAGAATACAGTTACCCACAGATATACCATTAAGGAGACCATAGTGTGGAGGTTTTTATAATAAATGAACAAAACCTAATGAAAATGACATTTATTATGATTGTTGCTAATTTAGTTTTCAAAAATGTTATAAATATATACAGACAGAAATACTTTATATATATACAGTAGGTTGTCCCTTAAAAATGGATTTGTAAATACACCCCCCCCCCCCCCCCCCACAAACAGTTTTATTGCAAATACGAGGGCGGATCAATAAGTCCGATACTTTTCGAACTTCCCTCGTAGTTATATGAAATACAACACTGACCACATGTTAGTAGACTACAACAGGACCACATGTTAGTAGACTACTGTCAAATTTTGAGCAAGTTCCGTCCTTTACTTTGCGTTTAACAGCTGTTCAAAACATAAAACCTCGTGGATTTTTTTAAAAATGGAAAAAAGTGAATTTCGAGTGCTCATTAATTATTATTTGCAAAAAAAAAAACGTCAATCAAACCAAGGAAAAGCTTGATAAATACTTTGGCGACTCTGCACCACCGATTTCAATGGTAAAAAAGTGGTTTACCGACTTTCGTTGTGGTCGCTCAAGTACAAATGACGCTGACAGTTTTGGACGGCCAATTCACCCGAATATGTCGTAATAATCCACGATATGGTGTTGGCCGATCGAAGAGTAAAAGTGCGTGAGATTGTTGATGCCGTAGACATTTCATATGGCACTGCGGTTTCGTTTTTAAATGATCAGTTGAGTTTAAGAAAGTTGTCTGCAAGATGGGTGACGCGTTTGCTCTCAATTGACCATAAACGTAATCGTGTGACAACTTCAAAGGATTGTTTGGAGTTGTTTAACCGCAATTTGAATGAGTTTTTGCTGCGTTTTGTAACTGTGGATGAAACATTACATTACAACACTCCGGAGACCAAGCAGCAGTCTACACAATGGGTGTCTCCGGGTAAACCGGCTCCGAAGAAGGCCAAGGTAAGTTTGACGGCCAATAAGGTGATGGCAACAGTTTTTTGGGATGCACGCGGGATAATCCACATCGATTACCATCAAAAGCGAAAAACAATAAACGGCGAATATTATGCCAACTTATTGGACCGATTTAACGAGAGAAAAAAGTTCTTTTTCGTCATAATAATGCACGGGTGCAAATGGCAAAATTCCATGAATTGGGCTACGAATTGGTACCGCATCCGCCATATTCTCCGGATTTAGCCCCCAGTGACTATTTCCTATTTCCAAACCTAAAGAAATGGCTCGGTGGAAAGAGAGTTAGCTCCAACGATGAAATTAATGATCAAACAAATAGCTATTTTATGGACCTCGATAAATCCTATTTTTTTAGAAAGGATACAAAAATTGGAAAAACGTTGGACTAAGTGTATTGAGCTAAAACGAGATTATGTTAAAAAATAATTTTTTTTTTTTTGCAAACAAAAACTGTTTTTCATTCAAAAAGTGACTTACTTATTGATCCGCCCTCGTAGTTCCAAATGGTAGAAATCGATTATATATTTATTATACTCATGGCTCGGTGGAAAGAGAGTTAGCTCCAACGATGAAATTAATGATCAAACAAATAGCTATTTTATGGACCTCGATAAATCCAATTTTTTTAGAAAGGATACAAAAATTGGAAAAACGTTGGACTAAGTGTATTGAGCTAAAACGAGATTATGTTTAAAAATAATTTTTTTTTTATTGCAAACAAAAACTGTTTTTCATTCAAAAAGTGACTTACTTATTGATCCGCCCTCGTAGTTCCAAATGGTAGAAATCGATTATATATTTATTATACTCATAATTATTATGGAATTTTGTTTTCATCGGATGACATTAACGCACTTTAGCTTGGAATCAAAAATGACCCACACATTTGATAAAAATGCAAAAACGTGTTTTAACATTAATTTCAGCGATTTTTCAAATGCCTAATTTTGAGAATTCGATTGTTATTTTTATAATTATAATTTGGGACAAAAATAAATTGAAAAAAATTATAATTCATGTTTGTGTATGGAGCGACCCCTTAATAACATTTAGTAAATTGTCAGATAGATCTTTAAAATACCTTTAAATGCATAGTTTTTTTCCAACAAAATTAAAAAAAACTAACAAAACAAAAAAACAAATTGGGGACATTTGTGACCCCACCCTTTTAACCATTAAAAGAAAGATTAGTACAATAAAGAATTCCACTGTTCGTTCGCTAAAGCTAATGAAGATTTTTTTTTAATTAAACTTCGTACAGACTTGGGCCTAAGACTAAACATAAATTTTGTGTTGCCTTTAGGGCCTCCTATCGAACAAATATAACACTGAAGCTAAAATATTAATGCAATTTCGTTCCAGAGTTAGTTAAGACTTTAAGTAAATTTTAATTTTTTACTTTGTCCTAAATTATGCTTATTTTAAAAATAGTAACGGTTTTAGTATAAACCTAAAACTGAATTTTTAATATTAAAAAAATTTAAAACCAAACGTAAAAAATAATAATTTTGAATTTGGGTCAGGATTTTGATTGACACTAGAGAAATATAGCTTTTAGCGATAGCTATAAATTGTAGCCTGATTGCCTCAGAGAATTGCATTTTCTCTGAGGTAATGAGGCAATGAGGCAACAATTTTAGGTATCGCTAAAAGTTACATTCTCTAGTGTCAATTAAAATCCTGCAGGATTTCCTAAAATATCAAAAATAAATAATAGGATATATGTAAGTCATTGGTCGTCAAAGCAATAAGGGACACCCTAGTATAAAGTTAGTCATTTATATGAAAATTCTTAATTTATTCACTCACACATTCTTTTGTGTTATTTTAAGGCGGAGGAATATGTCATACATTTTTGTTATAGTTTTGTATATTACAAATGACAATGATATACAAATGTATATTTTCTAGATGAATTTTGAAATTAGATTAAAGAAAAGTTCATCATACACTGAAAGAATTATTATCATTATGTAAATGAGAAAGAAAAACTTATACAAATTTGTTTCATATACAAATAATGCTATATAGAAATTCTACTGATGGTTACTGGGGTACGGCCCATAATTAAATTTGTGGGCGTTGTGGTGTAATGGTTAGCGCGTTGGACTGTTACACAGATGCTCCCGGGTTCGATTCCCGGTGACGACAACATCAATTTAGAAAAATAATATGTATGAGTTTTCAATCAATTATATGTACCGCTGCGCCCACCTATAGCACTTAACCTCACCGAAGTAAAATAATGAATCAGGGCTATGAAACAAAAAGTTTCAATAAATTCGCCAACTCTACATCAGGTGGCGACCAACAACTGTTCTAAGACTTATCATTTCGCGCAATTACACTGTTGCCATGTTTGAAGCACACACACAGAGAAAAATTTAGCTATTTGCCAACTGAAATTGGGTTAATACGACCCGAATTCGGTTACTTCGAATTCCAGACTGTTGGCACAACTTAACATTAGTTTTCACAACAAAGTTCGGTTAATTCAACAACATTTTAGTTGCCACACCCAAAACATTCAGAAATCTAATGTAAATATAGTTGTACTAACTGAATTTATAAGTTGTTGCCATTGGTATACACTTTTCAATTCGGTTGGCACTTTATTTCTCTGTGTGCATCATCTTTCACCACCTTTCATCTCTCCACTATCCCCTTTCCAAAGAAAGCAACACATTAATTAATAGGACGAGTTTCCTGAGTGTTGCTTCTCTTATTAAGAATAAAACAATCTAGTTAGCCAATGAATATTTTCATTAATTATTTTGTTCTTAAGAAAATTAAATTAATCTTTCATTTATTAAGTTTTTCATTTATTAGCATGCAAATAGTTCTTGATTTTTCAAGTGTAACGTAAAAAAGTTTATTACACTATCCCTATAGTTAAACATATTTCATGAAATATAATTTAGTTAAAAATCTAATTGAACTTTTTTCATCTCAATAAATATATTACTATTAGAAATATTAGCAGTTTTCAGAGATAACATCAAAGCTTACAATCGTGATCGTAAACTTTTTAAAAAATACAAAAAAAAGATGTTTGTTCCTTTTTTAAATAATTTCATTAAAAATTTTAAATTTAAGAATAAAAAATTAAACTTAAAGTTTAACATTTCTTAAGTTAATGTAATGTTAGAAATCAATTAAAAATTTTAAGGATTTCATGTATAAAAATATAGAAAATAGCAATTTAACTTTTTCTCCTATCCAATATATTTTTTAAACTGATGACATGGCACATTCCAGTTTAAATATAAAGCGTTGAATTTATTAAAAAAAAAAATTTCCTGTTTTTTGTTTTCAAAAACATCTGTCAAATACTGACTATTAATTGTGTTTTTTTTTTTTGTTTTAATATAAAAATTATTATGTGCGTTTGTCTTGTTTCAAGTACATTCTGTATATTACTGTCATTTTCAATGTCATGTTTTTTACTGTTACCGCTGCTCCTGCTTCTTTTGTCTGTTTGTCGATCCTTATTGTTTGTCTGAAGTGTCTATGAAGTGTTGTTGATGTTTTTTTTTTTAACAAAAACATTAAATTAACTCGTGTTGAAGTAA
Source organism: Delia radicum (assembly GCA_021234595.1). Lineage (NCBI taxonomy): Eukaryota > Metazoa > Arthropoda > Insecta > Diptera > Anthomyiidae > Delia > Delia radicum. Next base: position 234,530,937 of record CM037854.1, read on the forward strand.
CCAGAAATTACATTTTACACAAACATCATTAACTCAATTAATATTATTAAGTGGGTGTATTTAATGATATATAAGTATCATTAAATATATTAAAAATTACATATAACAAGAAAGTGGTTGGTACTTTTAAAAATGGAGAATAAAATATTTTTAATGTTAAAATAAAGTTTTTATTGAAACAAAAAAAAAAAAAACAGTTTGAATTGCATCAAATTCGGATTTAAAATTTGACAATACCCCCAAAATCGTTTGTTATTTAAATTAACCGAAAATTTAATTTGAAATAAATAATTAATCACTTAAAAACTGGTTTAGTGACATTTTAGTTAAATCAAAAGCCTTTTGTTATTTATTTTTGAGTATTGTTTAAACAACTGGCAAATCCGTAGGAACAAATAAATAGTAAGTTGAAAATATATCGCTCATTTACTTCAAGGCTGTCATAAGTCAAGAAGTTTTAGTTAATGATGTAGATTTATTACAGCCATACCTAAATAAGAGCGGCAAGCGGAACGTTTTTTTACCGCCTAGCGTTAACGCTGAAATGTCATCCCTAAACAAGAGCGGCAACGCTACGTCAAATCGATAAAAACAGGGTTATCAAAATAAAAAATATAACAACCCTGATTATTTTGACAATAAAGTACATTATAATATTGGTGTTTCTGATTTATGTTTTGTGTTTTGTATAATAACAAATATATATAAATAATAATATAAATAATAATATAATATATATACATAAATAACAAATATATTTTTTTGCTGTCTTATTTTTTTTTTTTTGTTTATATCAGGGATGAGAAATGAGAGTTTCGTTTCGGTACCAATAAAATTTTCAAATAGTACTTTTTCGACTCTCAGAGTACTAAAATTATTTTTTATTTTATTTTTCTTAAAATTCATACAAAATGCATTAAAATAACATTAAATGTTATTGAAAATAAATTTTTGTTTATATGAATTTATAAAAAAATAAAGTTTTACTTTAAAAAAAGTATATTTTTTAAATTAATGTACAGGAACAAAGAACTCCAAATGAGATCCAAATTAAATTAATCAATACAGCTAAAAAAGAGTTTTATAAATTGGTTGATAATAACTTGTTAGATTTTAAAATTGTAACAACAAGAATTTGTTGCATTTAATAAATCTTTTGTTTGTATTAGATTTGATACTGTTGGAACATGAAGTCTGTTTCTGCCTTTGGTTTTAATCAGATTTTGGTATGAAAAAATTCTCTCAACGTTTGCAGAAGAATGTGGTATGGATAAAATACCTGCAGCAATTCTTAAAATATCGGGAAACAAATATTTGTTTAACTCATTTTTAATTTTAGATACTTTCGACCAGAAACTACATATATTTTCCTTTCTAGAAAGTTTTAGTTCTTGCCAATCTGCCAACGCTCTGTATTGGATATTAATGGCGTCGAAAATTATTTTTTTCGTTTGGAAAATTTTTTATCCAAAATTTCACGATACTATTGGTTCTTCCGCAAACAAAGTTTTCAGGTGAAAGCTTACTGAACCAAATTAAAATTTCATTATCAAAATTTACTCTGGTCTTCAAATCCTCACAAAATTTAATATAACATTTTTTGGAATTTTCTTTTATATGATTTACAGTGCCGGATTCAATCTGATTTGTATTTATATACAAATCCACTTCCGTACCACAAAAAACGTCGTTTAGCGGAATATGGTTATCGTAGATATTTAATTGTAACGGTGTGCAATTATCTAACACATCTTTATTTATGAAGTTGCGAGCAATATATTAATAAAATTTATATATTAATAAAAATTAAAAAAATAAAATGAATTAAAAACTTTAAATCGTCCAATAGTATCAAATGAGTCGCGGGAGTACTTTGGAACATCGAATAGTATCAAAAATGTACTATAGTATCAACTCTGCCATCCCTGATTTACATTTGTTGTCTTTTGCAACTAACTTCACTATGAAACGCTCTGTCAAAATCGGATTTTCCAATTGCAAAGAGTTGCCGCCGCGTTGCCGCTGCATTATTTCGGGATGCTACACACAAATTGTATGGGCATGAGAATTTTTGACAGCTAGAAAACGCTTGCCGCTCTTGTTTAGGTATGGCTGTTAGTTATATCACGCTTTATATTGAGTAAAAATTTCATATTAAGATCACGTATACTTTTTAGGATAGAGTATAATATATTTTATTTTGCCTTTAAAGTGGATGCAAAGAGTATATACTTCATAGAGAAAAAGTGCTACTCACGGGTCTCTCGATAATTAGCGTTAGTACACAACTCTCACTAAGAGAAAAATATGTACATTATAAAAAAAGTGACCAAATAAATAGAGAAAGGGTCGAGCGAGGCAGATATAGATTGAAAACTTTAAACTCGTTTTCTGAAAAATCGTGTTTTTTGAGTTATGTTAGTCTTGCAGTAAATGAGCGATATGATATTATTTCACCTACGGATTTTTAAAAAATATATTGTCTACTTACAAGGGAAGTCTCCCAATGGGTTCTCTCCGATCTTAATGAAAATTGAATATGTGATAAAGAAATACAAAATAAGAGACACATATTTTTTTAGCGACCCAAACTCACGTTTAAGGGTTAAAAAGTGGGGTCAAAGCTTATACACTTTTGTATGGACACATATCTGAAACCAATGAAATTCACATTTTTTTGAACGCAGTTTTGATGCATTCGAGAAGGCAAAAATGTTGATACCAATAATTACCTATGTAGTGTGTTAACACAGGGTTGTTATTTATTCAAAAAATCTAAACTGTTGGTTATAAAGCTCTTCGGAAAAATTCGCATAAAAGACGAAAAGTTTCGAATATCGGAAGAAGCTCAGACACCCCCTCTATTAAATTTAATAGGGATTAATATGCATATTTTTTAGCTTAATTCAATTGTGGGTAAATTTTTATTAAATTTTAAATAAATTCAAGTTTTGTATTGCTGATCTATCAATTGTGTGTGAGATGTAATTTTCGTTCAGCTAAAGATCATGTAAATCTTTCTTTCAATAACTTTTAACTACTTAAAAAAAAACTAACTGTAAATGATATATGACCATATATGACATAATATATTATCATATATTACATATTATCAAGTAACATTTTTAAACCACTTAATTAAGTTTTTGCAGCAAAAAATTCAGCCGTTTAAAATTCCTGGGTCGAAAAAAGAACTCTATGTCAAAAATGAGTTAAAAAATTCATTTTATAATTGAAAATTATCAATTTTCAATTCTTGTTTTTGAGATTTTTGTTTGTGACATCTTTGTGCAGAAAAAAAAAAAAAACTCCCAGAAAATTAAAGCAATCTACAGCCAGTACATATAAAATATTAAAGTTGTCAACTACATGCACAAACTAGTTGCAATATGTATGGACCAGAGTAGTAAGTAGTAAAATGCTGTCATGCATGCTTGGTTTCGTATAACTAGTACACAAACAAAAGAGTCAAAACACTTGCACAACAACAACTCATACAACAATTCACATACAAAAGACAATAGTGAACACACAAAAAAGGAAAGGGCAAATACAGTCAAATCTTTAACAAAAGGACCTTCATATTAAAAGATGATAATTTTAACAGCAAAATGCCTTGCAATATGCAAAACGATTGAGCTATGACGGTTATGAACAACATCTGCTTTGGTTTCTTGAAATTTTTTTATAATTTTTTATTTGTTAGTTTTGAGTGTTTGTTTATGTACAATGTACTTGCATAAAATGTCATCAGCATTCATATAACAACACATGCAGCAATAGCAAAACTTCGCTGCTAATAGAAAAATAGCTAAGTGACATTTTCAAAATATTTTTATTATTGCATTGGTCGTGCATTTACCCACCAAATCGATTCCCTATGACTCACATAGTTTAGAAGTTAGCAAAAGTAACTGTGTGGAGTTTTTGACTAAATTCTGTAACCAATCCTAGGCTTCCGAAGAATTTACAATTTGCGTAGGGGTAAATAAATATATCAAAAATAAAACATTTTTTAAAATATCGCAAAATGCAGTCCTTAAAAGTTGGGAAAAAGCACATAGATAATGTTCTATTGGCAGCGACGAAAAGCTTTTGAGCATAAATATACCAACGAGTTCAACAAAAAAATTTCTTTTAACAAAATACTTATATGAAATAAAAGCAGTGCATTCAAGAACATACTTTTGCAGACACATCACTAAACTGGCAGACCGAGTCAGGCCGGCTACAATGAATTACAAAAAATAACAAAAGCTAACTACTTTAAATGTTGACTATGAAAATGGCTGGAGACCCTGAAAAGGGGTGGAGTTGGAAGGGTGAAATATGTAGAATTTTTAAAATTTTTAATAAATTTTCTGATTGAGAGTTACACAGCGCTATAAAATTTTACCCCGAAACTCGAAAACAAGAGTACAATTGATACTTAATATTTCGGCCAGGCTGACTTTAATGGCGGACATAGTTTTTCACAATGAAAAAACGCGAAATGTGTCTATATTTATATGAAATCATAAAAAAAAATTTTATTGGGGATTTTTGAATTTTATTCATCGTCTTCTTAGACAGTGTGCAATTAATACTATAATTAATATGCACATATTTTCAATTGTTTGAGATAGGCGTGGTAGAGAAGATTAAGCATACTTTTCAAAAAATCATAACTACATTGTAAATTGTGTTTCTGGTAACACAACCTTCATCAGTAATCCTTTTGACAATACTGTAATTATTTGTTATAGTTTTTATTGTTTGATTGCATCTATATGAAATGTTTATTTATTAAATGCAATCCTGACCGTGGCTTGAACCTGCTTTCTTCGCCACATGCACTTCGCACTACACTTTAGACAGGCGCTTTAACCGCTTGATCTAAAGTCAGGTCGATTTTTGCTGTGGCTTAAAACCAGTTTCAATTACACGGGGTCGATTTTACATTTAATTGTAATTGCAGAATATAGCTAAGACAAACACCACAACAATTCACAATTGTTAGAAAATCATATGTAATCTAATTTCCACTATTTCCCAAATTTTGTGAGTTTTTGGCGACATCTATGATGTATTTTTTGTACATACGGTAGTTGGCTATTCACGTTTTTTTCATAAAAATTGTATTTTTCAAACAAATTTTAATTTGTATTTTTCATGCAAAATTTTTTTTTGCACACACAGAGAAATTTTAGCTCTTTGCCAACTGAAATTCGGTTACTTATACTCAAATTCGGATATTACAAATATCAGTCGTGTGGTACCAGTTAACATTGGTTTTCCCAACAAAGTTCGGTTAATTCAACAGAACTTTAGTTGCAACACCTAAATTATTCGGAAATCTTATTTAAATATATTTGTACTAACTGAATATATAAGTTGTCACCATTAAAATACACTTTTCAATTCGGTTGGCACTTTATTTCTCTGTGTGCATGAAATGCTCACAAAAATTGATTTTGTATTAAAAATTAAATTTTTCATGTAAAATAGATTTTTGTAAATAAGGTTGTTGACACAAAATTTAATTTTTCATACAAAATTTAAATTTTCCTATCAAATTTAATTTTTTATACAAAATTTAATTTTTCATACAAAATTATATAATTCATACAAAATCTAATTTCCTTTTTAACCATCTTTGCAACACAAAATCTGAGCTATTGATACAAAACTTGATATATTTAATAAATTTTTTGATGTTTCATGCAAAATTTGAATTCTCATACACTTTGTTTTTTCTTTAGCATTTGGTGTTTGGTACAAATAAAGACTTCGGATGCGAAATTGGATTTTTAATCCAAAATTTGATTTTAAATAAAAAATGTTAGTTTTGTTAGTTTTTAGTTAGTACAAAATTTATATGTTCATACAAAATTGGGGCTTTCATTCAAAGTTAAGGTTTTTACACAAACTCGGATTTTTTAAAATTAAATCGGAAACCGTTTAAAAAATTAAATTTTTCATATACAAAGAGAAGTTTATTGGATGAAAAATAATGAAATGTTTCGGTAAATCAAAGAAGCTTTTCTTCTTAAGGATAAAAATTTTAAAATTAGTGAAACTTTCATACACTCATAATAATCCATGCTAAAAATACGAAAATAATGTCAAACAACAAAATCTTGTGTAAAATGAACAAATTTTCGTTTATTTTACAAAATTTTTTGGTTATTTTGACATTTATTTGTATTTTTACGCATGGATTATTATCAGTGTACTTTTTATGAAACCAGTTTTTTAATGAGTGCAAGAAACTTTTAATTAATAGCATAACTAAGACTTTTTTACTATTTTATGAAAACTTGCAGTAACTTAATGAAAAGTTTCAATGAACAAACTTAAGTGCAATGTCATTGATTTTATGCATAACGCCATTAAAGCGATAACAATTTTTTTAAAAATTTCTATTACTGTCTAATTTGCTTGAAATGCTCATTACGGGGATTTCAAAGGTATCTGACTACGAATCTGACGAAACATTTTTTAAAATTCAAAACGGTGGATCTAATCTGACAGACTTAATATAAGTAGCGGGCTCGAATATATTTGCTTGTAAAAAAAAATCCACCAAGATGTTACCAAGATCTTCTTACCATAATTTCTCGGTTTTCAAATTATACCATCACATATCCAAATTGAAGACATTTAAAGGCAGATATTCTTAAAGTCGCACTTGTTATTGACATTGATTGTGACATCCATATTTAAAATATTTAATATATTTATGATATTATGTATTTGTCTTTTTTTTATAAAATGTTATAAATATACAAATATTAGTTCACAAAATTTATGCATTTTTTTTAACAAATTTGATTTTTTTATGGTCAATCGACAAAAAAATAAATCGTATTTTTACAGATTAGAGTGAGTTTTAATTAAGTTCAAACAAATTTTTATTTAATGAAAATTTTATTAAAAAAATTACATTTTATATTTAAATAAATATTTCCTTGTTTTGTCCTATTTGTTCGGTTTTGGTTATCTAATATTTATTTCAAAAAACTGTATATTTGGCATTTTGTATGTCAGTCATAATTTAAATTAAATGTTTGTTTTAGAATAAAACAGAACCCAATGAATTTTAGCAGAGCTTAAGGAATTTGTTTTTATAAAAGATTTGTAAGTTAAAAAAAGTTAGTTTTCGCTCACAAGGAACGTATCGGGACCTAGAGCCGCAGCAGATCTTTATAAACTTCTTATATGTTGTAAAGAATTGAAATTTAAGGGACATGTATTTTTTAGTTGCCTAATCTCATGCTTAAGCGTTACAAAGTGAGGTAAAAAATGAACCCATTACCTAATGTTTCGATTTCTTGGATTATTTCTTTCTATTTTAAAGTAAATTAGTAAATAGTAAAAAATAGTTCATTTAATTGAGGGGTGTCTAAGCTTTTTTCGTTTTTCTTAATCGTTTCATGGTACATTTCCTAAACGGCTTTTTCCTCTATAATTTAAATATTTCAAAATTGTGGCCACTCTGGGTGTACTATATATGCAATATGGGTAACAAAATTTTGTTTTATTCAGTACTCGAACATGTTAACAAAGAAATCTACACACAGAGAAATAAAGTGCCAACCAAATTGAAATGTGCATTTTAATGTTAACAACTTATAAATTCAGCTAGTGCAACGATATTTATATTAGATTTCAGAATATTTTGGGTGTTGCAACTAAAATTCAGTTCAATTAACCGAGCTTTGTTGCGGAAACTATTGTTCAGTTTTTCCAACCGAATGAAATTCGTAATAACCGAATATGAGTCGTAGTAAGCGAATCTCAGTTAGAAAATAGCTAAAATTTTCTCTGTGTATAATTTTCGTTAATTTCATACAGAAACAAATTAATTTTACACCCCCACTTGTTAACCCTTAAGCGTGAGATTTGGCGTCTAAAAAAAAATATGTATCTTTTTTTGCTCCTATACAACACACCAAAAGTCCATTAAAATCTGCGGTTTCAGGTCAAGATACCTGCCTTGCCAGACACACAGAAAATACATTTTAATAGAAAATTTATGGAAAATTTGTTTCTGTTTAAATTCAAGAAATATTTTATGTTCCTTTTTTGGTTTTTCAGAATCATTTGCTGGGTTGTTTAATTTTTTTGTTTTTTTTAGGCATTTAATATATTTTTTTTGGCTTGCGTTTTGCGTTTATCTCATTAGCAACATAACACAATTTTGTTAGCCAGATTTCTTTTTTGTTTCGCTTATTTTGGTTTGCATTTATATTTTAAATTTGTTTGGTTTTGTTATTTTTCTTGTTTATCTGTGGGTTTTATTGTAACACATTATTGTGTAAATAAAAAGTTTTTGGAAACAAATATTAAGCATAATTCTATTAAAAGTGGGTCAAATATGACAAAAAACTGTATACGAGGCGTATGAGTGTTATGGAATTATACGAATATGAGGCTTATGAGTAATATGTAGTGTAAAGAATTTAATATAAGTGGAAGGTGGGGTAATTTGGGACTTTGCATTTTTTTTTTCATACTAAAATTGCAATGCAAATTTTAGAGTTTAATATATAAAGTGCATTTTTCTTCAGAAATAGTAATGGTCATAAGGAAGTTTTTTGTATCTTGCATAGTTTTCGAGAAAATTGAAAACTTTTTGTACAGTATTATTTTAACGTCATATAGACAGTCGCAATTAATTTTTTTAATTGCTATGCATTTGACAAATTTATTTCAAATTTCTAGTTTTCCAAATTTAAAACAGATTTTTGAAAAAGTGTTCTATCATAGATTTTGATTATATAAAGCAAAATTGTTCTGATACAACCAAAATATACATATAATATAGAAACACATTTTGGGTGTTCGCACCTTTGGGTTAAATCCCATTCCGGCTAGGCTAACTTCACTTAAATTACTTTTGGTAAAAAATCGTGGAATTATTATATTTTTGTCTAAAAGACTTATTTAAAAACTGTTATTTGTGCAATTTTCACTCACCTTCCTCTCATTTCTTCAGTTGGCCAATCACCAGCACCCCATGGCATTTCGGTTGTACCCAATATTAGACCAAATATAAATCCAAACAGTAGGGAGATAAACATACCCACAGCCAAGGTTAAAAATCCCACACGCTGTTAATAAAAATCAGAAATAGTTCAAAGAAAAGTTTTTAAAACATTTAAATACAAATTATTTATAATATTGGTAGCGTACTAGCTTATTAGTACGGGGGTCGTACAGCTACAAAAACCACGCGTTAGCTAAAGGTAAAGTTTTATATCCCTTCACCATATTTTTATATTTGTGTAGGTCTGTCTGTCTGTATGTGTGTTTTTATTCCCCATAGCTACAATTTTTTGCTCAAGAGTTTCAATTAAAATTTAATTGAAACATCATCATTACTATCAACAACATAAAAAGCAACAGTAATCACACACATACATACATATTTATTTATCTACATTATTGCAGCAACATTTCAAATGTTAGCCATAATATAACAATACGTGGATATATTGATAAGTAACAAAAAATACAAATGCAGGCGCAGCACACCACAATGGGATATTTTCCCAAAATTTTTGTAAATAATTCGGCCATTTCTTGCTTACTAGGAAACTACACAGTTTGAAATCCGCATATTTGAATGAAATTATATAATAGGACAAACAAATGTTCTATTAGGTGAGCAATCTCAAGTTTAGCGATTAAAAGGTGAGGTTTAAAATGACCCAATTTTATGTTTCTTTAATATATTTCATATATAAGCTATCAACTACTACTACTAGTAGTATGGACTAGTACTACAAGTTGTATGGACAAAATTAATGAACTATAAAAAATTTTTCAAAATAAATAAATTTAATAAAAAAAAATAAATAAAATGAACCGAACCTGGGAATACAGGTTGTCAAACGAGTGCTCTACCATCTGACAAGGGAAGTATTTTATGTACTAGCGAAAACAAAAATGTTGATACCAATAGGGTTACAGATGAAAACATAAATAAATTTCTGAAACAAAATGTCATTACTTTCCAGCTTACAAAAAATCACAAATAAATAGTTATATATGTACTGACTACAGATTTTCAAACAATTTTGATATCATTACTTTACATTTAAAATAAAGATAAAAATAAGTACATTAGTACATCAGCACATTAAGTACGCATTATTATTTGTATTAAAAGAATGGTAAAATTATTTGATTAATTATTAGTAAGCCCTTACTATTTGTATTAAAGTAATGCACAGAGTAAGCTAGTGTCATTACTGGTAGTGAGAAAAGTAATGACACTTTATTATCTCTTCTACACTGGGGATAGATAAAATTGATTTGTTTGCACAAAATATCATTACTTTCTAGCATACAAAAAATCAAAAATAAAATATATGTACTTTCTGGAGTTGAAAAAATAACGAGTCTAAAAATAGATTTTAAAAAAATTTTGAGATCATAACTTTATATTAAAAATAAAGAAAAAAAGAAGTACTTATATATTGAAATAATGTAAAAATTAAATAGTTACTAGTAAGTCCTTATTATGTGTGTAATGCAGAGAGTAAGCTGGTGTCAATAATGGTAGTCCGAAAAGTAATGACATATTCTTACCGTTTCTACACAAATTGGGTACCAAATGAAAGGTATTTTATCCTGTAATTTCCTTGTCTGAAATTTTTGAAAAATTGCATGGACATACATGGACATGTTAATATTGAAATTCTACTCAATTGTTTTAAGAATCTTCGAATCCAAATCTGTGGAAAAATTTTGCCGCCATTTTTTATTTTTAAATTTCTCTTAATACTAAATTTCAATCAGTTTAGACGACTTTATTACATATTTAATACTTTAAGCGACTTTGTGTGAATTATCTCGTCCGCTATTTTTAATTTAAAAAATCTTAATAAAGAATAGGATTTAATATTGTTACATATTCCTGACAACTAATTTTGGGACAAATCAATTTTGATTATTTTATTTCATTTATGTAATCACCGTCAATGAATTTCCCTTGATAGTCAATTTCAATTAGTTTAGACGACGTTATAAACTTCTGAATTAATATTTAATACTTTTAGTGACTTTCGTTGAGGTATCTATCTGGTCCTCCATTTTAAATTTTAAAAATGTAAATAAAAAATCGGATTTAATAAGGTTACTGATTCCTGGAAACAAATTTTAGGCCAAATAGCAGCACTTTTGAAAAAAAAAATGTTACTTTAAGCAATCCCACAATTACGAAAAACAAAATAAAAATTTCCAAAACAGGGATTTTTTTAAAATTTTTGCTGCGTGGATTTAAAGGGATTAATTAGGCACATGTTGGAGTTAACGTAACAACTTCGGCTGCCTTATTGGAGAAATGTAAATTTTGAGGCAATGGGTTAGACTTGATATTTGCTTTAGAATAGTATGCATACTTTTTATGTTTAGCACGAAAATATTTATCTGTAAGTAAAAGACTGTTGTGCGTTTTGGGGAAAAAATCTCAACCAGTTCCATATTTTTTAAATTTATACTTTAAACGAATGCAGTTTTTATGTAGAATAAGAAATTGCATTAATTTTTTTATTTAATCGAGATTTCATTTGGCTTAATAAATAATTATAACTTGAATCCTTTTCTTTGCACAAGTAAAGGTCGAAAAAAACAAAATTTTTATTTTTAAAAGACAAAGTACAGTCTAGTTTACTCCCCTTGTTTTGGTTTATAAACAAAACAAAAAAATAAAAAGGAGGAAAAAAACAAAAAACCTGTATTGAATATCCACCAAAGGTGGACCTTGCACATAACAAACAAGTTTTCAATATATTTTTTGATCAATGGTGATAATCTTTAACTTCGAGCTCATATATTAGTTCTCATGTAGTGAGTAAACTAGTTTATATGAATGTTTGATGTTTGGCATGGGATTGCTACCTCTTTCAAAACGTGTTCTGATGATGGGAACCTAGAAAATTCCCGAAATAGATCTTTCAACACATTCCTGAAAGGGTCAAATAATAAATTTGAAAACAAAAAACTATATAGATTGTTCGTTAGGACAATATCCTAATAAAGAAGTATAGAGTATGGCCTCGAACTTAAATCATTTTCATTGCACAATTAAAGGTCGAAAAAAAACATAATTTTTATTTTTAATAAAAATTATATCAAACTTTAATAATATTTTCTATTATCAAATGTATTTGCGAAAAACTGGTTTTGAGTCGCACCAAATTTGGAATTTCACATTTTTAAATGGGAATATCTCAAGAACTATAAGAGATAACCCATTAGAGAAAATCCAATATGAAACAAAAAAAAAATAGTGAGTGAGTAAGGTTAATTTTTTAATTAATATACGGTTACTTGTGCATAAATCGCCGTGTTTTTCTTGCTCATTATCAATTATTCCTCTTTCAACACATACTCTCACTCATACAAATAAATCTTGTTAAAACTTTTACTTTATTTACTTTGAGAAACAACGTTTGCTTTATTCCTGTATGCCATTCACAACATTTTGAAGTATCATTTTGGTGCAAAAACTTAATAGTAAAGTGAATTTTTACACATTTTTTTCGTTTCTAGAGTATATACTTTATTATGATTATATTTTTTGTAACAATTTCTTTTTTTAATTGAGTTATAAAAATGATTTAGTAGTAATTACTCAGAGAATATAAAAAGAAAAACACGAAAAAAACTATACTTAACCTACTTGAAAATTAAATGACTTAAGTATGTTTTTGTACAAAAAATAATTGATATTGAATGAAATTTAATAAATTAAAGGAAAACGATGAAATAATGATATTTCTTTAAAAACTGAACGTACGAGTTATTTTTAAATAAACACATGAATTGAATATTACTCATACGTAGATGGTGTACTTCTCAAAGCACTCGGTTGGGGGGTAAATAAATTGTTTTTAAATTGACTAAAGAGAAATACTGATCGACAAATTGAGTTTGAATATTTGATTCTTGTTAAGTGTTGAAGAATTGATACTTAAGCATAGTTATGAGTAATATTTAATTATGTATATTAATTACATATCACTCATTCATTTTACGTGACGTGTTTAAAATTATTTCTTTGAGACTTGTATATTTAAAAAATACTTTTTAATTCAATAGAGTTAAATAACAATTGTATTTTACAACAGAATTTTGCGATTATTTAAAAATTCTATAAAGATCTGTATTGCAACGTTTATATTATTTTAAAAACAAATTTGAATTTTCTATGAAAATTGTATCACACATTTTTAATCTAAATCCATTTTTTTTTTTGTTACTTAAAATACAATTAAAATGTGTGGTGTGTATATTTGGTACCACTCAGACTATTTATTCCTCCCCTCAACATTTTAAAACATTATAACTTATTTAAATGAAAAATCATTCATTTATTGTGTCTTTTTCTCTACAAATGTTTATCAGATTTTGTTCAAATAATATTAGTTTTTGTGATTTTGAAATTATTTAGCAACATATGGGTTGATGTTTTTCTGCTATTTATTATCGTGGTTTGGGTGGCAAAAAGACATTTGTATATATTTTAAAATAAAACAACACTAATGTATTTTATTTGACTAAACAATTTGTGAAAACAATTTTCTGAAATGGTCAATCAATTTCAAAATATCCACTCCATGAATGCTGTAAAGGATAATTCATTTGTGAAAATGTTTCCAGTTTTTTATTTATAGTTTTTTTTTGGAAAAATTGGTTTATATAAAATGCAATTGGAATAGCAATTATCACAATATTTGAAAAGAACAGTGGGTAAAAGGGAAATCAATTTTTCTATCCTTTTTCTAGCAATTCCAAAATTGCGATATAGGTCAATTGATGAAAATTATTAAGTATTTAATTGAAAAAATGTAAAATTGGTTGACGTTTTTGATTGATTGAAGTTTAAAATTAATCAAAGTTTTAAATATATGGAAATTACGAATGATTTAGGAGACATTTAAAAAAATGAGCACAAAAAAACGACATTTTCAACATTTCCTCTTCTGATTTTAGTACACCTTGTAGTAATATCCCTATGGGGGATTGACTGTAAAAGTGACTGGTTAAAGAAGGACTTATCACAGGACTGGTATAATTTAATACTGAAGTGGGTTAAACAGTGTAAATTGTCCTAAAATTACCAATCCTGTGACTGGTAAAGGGGGACATACCACTTAACCGGAATGTTTATTAACAAGAAAAAGCCAGTTGGTCAGAATTTTACCCTTTGGAAACTATTTAGTTTTCGTTTATTATATACGACATGGCCCTGTTGCGACAGTCTTGTGGTATGCCCATCTTTGCTTAGTCCTGTGGCATGCCACACTGTGGTTTAAAGCAGGACAAATGACCCCCTCCTATGAGAAGCCAATGTTAAAGTTGCCAGTTGTTTACATAGGGTAGGGTTTAGCAGAGGACCGGTCTCTGGCACGAAGGGACCGATGCTGTGGCACACGCTCATATATGATCCACATATGCTCATATATGATCAAATACGACCGTATACCCTCAAATTTCGGATTCAAACATATATGATCATATATGAGACCATATATCATCACATATTGAACTATATAAGGACATGTAAGGCCAGATATACACATATATAATCATATAGAAGCCCATATATGATCATATATGTTCATATAAGTGAGGTCATACAATGGTTTCTTTAAATAATCATAACTTTGGAAAGCGTGAACAGAAATATAAAAGTTTGTGTCATTTTGAAGAACGAATCGTTTTCTTAAAACAGTATCAAACAAAAATTAATATTTCGCGTTAATGATAACCAAATTAATACATAATTAATTTCACTGAAATTGATTTTGCAATTAACTCAAAGCATTACTTACAACATATAAAAATTTGAAGTTGAGCATCAGGGGCGTTTAAAAATAAACAGAATTATATTATCATCTGTGCTCTCTCGACAGTCTGTGCTATACTTGACAGATAAAAACATGAATGATTTGCTTGCTCGAAATGTCATTACTTTCCAGCTTACAAAAATTCAAAAAAATGTACTTTTATATGTCCTTATTAGAGCTGAAAAAAAGAGTCTAAAAACGGAAAAAAATTTAATTTAAAATTTATTTTTTATTAAATTTGGTTTTTTTGAGAACATATTTTTAGACTCATTGATTTTGTCCACACCGGTAAGCATATAGGTAACCATATATTTTTCTATTTTTCGTAAGGTGGTTAGTAATGATATGTCATTATTTTGAGCGATATCCACCATATAAGAGTAATGAGATTTGTAATGACAATTGTAAGTAGTTACTTGTCATTACCAAATGTGTACTTATATAACCACTTATAACCACAAAACAAAAATATCGGTATCTGGTTTCAAATGAATTAAACCGCCAGAAAGGGTTAACAATTTTTTTTACACTGAGTTATGAATTTAAAATATTTTAAATACCGAATTTATTGCTTTAACTGAACCATTTAGTTGGCAACCTATTTAGTATAATTTTTTCCATGCTGAAGAAAAAAATAACTATTTCCTTTTAATATTTCGGTAATATTGCTTAAACAAATTGTATTAAAATAATGATTGTTAATTATGTACAAACTTCAATAAATTTTATGCTATTTTTTTTTGTATATCAAACCCATGTGACATAAAAACCACACACTGGACAGCTGTGACATATATAACATGTTAGTTGGTAGAACATTGACAATAGAGTGAAAATTAAATTTCTAGGGAAACATATTAAGGTGGCAAACATTTAGCAATGTTAAGATTATCAAGATCATAATATGATTTTAATATACATAAATTTAAAAAATGTTTTAATTTTTGTATTAAAAATGGAAAAATGGTTTTATTTTCATATATTTAGTTATAATATTGTTCTACCTCAAGTTCAAAAATCTAATATGGTATTGTCATATTATATTTTATTTGTTGCTTTTCAAAAATTCTGATAATTTCCATAATAGACAATACAATTATTTCAATGGCATCACCCAAATCTTCAGTTTTCTGCAGTAGAAAAAATGATTGGCTAACTCAAACCGAGAAAATACATACAACAAACAAAATGAACTCTATGAGAATCGTTTTGTCTGCCGTTGTGTATAAACTGCCTGGCCTGGTAACCATAATTATAAAATCAAAACTATTTGAAAAACAACAATTTTACATGTCGATGTACTATGTATTTCAGTACATGTATGTGTGTTTTTGTTGTATTACAACTTGTAAAAACAACATATATCCCAACAAACAATGTTTGTTGATTTTATAATTAGTGTAACCAGATCATGCAGTTTCTACACTAAGGCAGACAAAAAGATTCTCATAGAGTTTATTTTGTCTGGTGTATGTAATGTCTAGGTTTGAGTTAAGCCAATTATAGCTTTATATTGCAGACAACTGAAGATGTGGGTGATGCCAATGAAACAATTGTATGAATTTTTTTTTTTTTTGAAATTGTCATGAAAATGATATACCTAAACGTTTTGAAAAGCAACAAATAAAATCTAATGTGTCAATATCATATTAGATTTTTGGACTTGAGGTAGAACAATATTCTAACTAAATTTATGAATATATAAATTTATTGAAACAAATAAGTGCCGATCTTAATTGTTATTTTCATATGCAGGTACTTTTTTGTATAAGTATTTGTATTTTTGTAGTGTATAATTCACTTCCCCAAAATCGCAGTTTAAATAATTAATATGTAAATATCCATAAAGTTTTTTTTTTGTGTTAGCTGTTTGTTTTACTCTTTTTATGTTAACCAATACATAATGTATTTTGTCATATGTCCATATTTGACAAAATATTTATGTATTATATTATATTTTTTTTTTTCTTTTTGCCATATTTTTAGTTTTTCAATTTATTTTTCCGGTTGATTTTATTTTTGGTATAATTGTTGAAAATAATACTTTGTTACATTTTATTGTTATTTTTAATTATTATTTGGCATATTTTCAATAGCTCATATGGCATTTTCACACAATAAATATTTAAAAGCCGATAGTTTTTATGCTAAATTTTGATAGAGGAAAAAAAAACTATCATTGTTTTAATTTAAATGTAGAGATGTAAATAATATGAAATTTTGTATAATTTTGTGCAATAAAATATTATTGAGCAATTTATGCAATTTGCCATTTTATTAAAAGTTTTGTTTACTCTTCAAAACAAAAATATTGTTAAAGCTTGTCTGGTTTCAAGTGAATTAAACCGTCAGAAAGGGTTAACAATTTTTTTATTTATTTTTTATTAACAGGTTTTCCAAATTTTCTTATTGAAGAACTGAAAATCTTAATTTATGAATTTTACTTGATTTTGTTTCTCTAGTTAAATTTTAGTTGGTCCATGTTGCTTCTGACAAAAAAATCATGTTTAACTTTTGTCTTTATTTGAATTCTTTGCTATAGGTTTTATTTATCATTATATACTCGTATTTTAAATTACATCTTACATTCTCATATATTACAAAAAATCTATAGAAATCTACTTTCACGTACACGTGAAGTATGACATGTTAACCTAGATTTAGATTATACTTTTGTATGTAAAATTCTCGCTTGCATTTGGATTTGTTTGCAAGTTTGTGCATATATTTTTAAAATTTTCATTCAAAATTTGTTTCTTTTCACCAAAAAAATTGTTATATAAAGTAATAGTATTACTTAAAAATAATATATTACGATGAAATTCTTCAAATGAAGTTGTTAATGTCATACAGTAAATGAGAGTTTCTTTTAATATTTTTTAAACAAAAGGAACAAAATTTTCTTTAAAAATTTCATAATTTTTACAAATAGTTTTTTTTTATGAATCTTTTTTATTTAAAGTACGACTGACTTTACAAACAAAATATATTTTTTAAATCAAATTTATAAGTCAAAAAACTATTTTTATATAATTTAGTTAAAGGGTTTTCTCTTTAAAAGATTTTTAAGAAAACAACATATTGAAAATCGGGTGCCACTCGGCAGCCTTTACGGATAGACCGATTTTCAATCGGGTTTCTGTTTTAAACACTTTTATTAATGTTTGTCTAGTTTTTTATTTAAAAAATAAAAAGCGACAATCTTCTTGGGTGGTTTTTTTTTTAATTTTTGAGTTTACCCTCGTACCTCAAAAATTTCAAAATCCCGGCTACGTTAGGAACTAAAGAATTTATTCGTGTATAAAACAAAATAAAAACTTTATTCTCAAATGAGTATAGACCAAATTGTGAATTATAATTTTTAGAATAATATGTATCGAAAAAATAATTTTTTTAATTACCCTGTTAAAAATCGACATATATGGATCTATATATGAACATACATGCTTCATACATGTCCACATGCATCCATACAAAAACCATTCATATAGGTTCATCTGTGTGCTTTAATGAAAATTGAGGTAATATTTGCATATATAATCATATACATCTATACATTTCCCTACATGGTCAATATTCATATGATCACATATGAACTCTTATTAACAAATACACTCAAAAAAATTAGTTAGTAGAAAAGTTAGTAAAACGTCTTGTAAATCAGGTATACTATTTTTTAGCAATTTTTTTGCTAAAATCGTGTTTTCACCTAAAATTTTTGATATACTTAACTGTTTTATACTAATGCTTTACTAATATTATACTAATGTTTTACTAATTAATTTTGCTAAAAAAATCGTGCTAATAAGCATATTAATAGTGTGGACGACAACTAGATTGAAAGATATACGCAGAATGAAGCAGATGTCTCGGCATGTCAAGATGTAGTAGAGAAGAGGAAAATGATACTAAAAAGTACAACTCTAATAAGACATTTAAAAAAATCAACCATGGAAGATTTTTGTATCTGTTTTTCATACATAAAACAAAATTGAGGATTAAAACAACTTAAATTTTGAGTTGTCACCGGCTTGTGAAAATAATTGTCTATTAATTAAATAAAAGACAAAAGAAAATATTTAAATTTAATATGTATTTCTAAACTAAATGTTTATAGATTAATAATCTAGTGTGGTCAAATTGCAAACAAACATATACAGACATGTAGACAGAGTAAAGCGAAAGACAAAGACACACATCTTAGGTAGATTTTTATGGTTCCTTTTTCGTATTGCAAACAAAGGGTTGTTTTTTTGGTTTCGTTTGTTTTTGTTTATTTTTTCGTTTCGTTTCTATAATTATCTTCGGCAGTTGCGTCCTTTAAAAGATAGCATTATTTAGACAACCATTGATGTAAGTAGTTGAAAGAAAATTTTTGTTATGTTATATATATTTATTTCTATATATTTTCAGATATTAAATTAATTCATGTCGTCAATGTGGGAAAATGAAAATTTTTATATTTCGTAATTATTGTAAGTCATTTTTGAAAGAATCACAAAAATATTAACTAAATTACAATTTTTCTACAAATTTTTTGCGTTTTTTTCAGTCTACTAAAATTCAGCAAAAAATTTATTAATTTTTAGCAAGGCTTTTGTATTTCTAATCCACTAAGTGTTAGTAAAACTTTTGCTGAATCTTCTAATTTTGTTGCTAAAAATCAGCTCGCTGATTTTCAGCAAAAGATTTTGCTGACATTAGCAATTTTTTTGCAAGCACCCTCCTGACTAAAATTTTACTGACTCAGCAAAATTTTTTGCTGACTTTACAAACTTTTTTTTTTTTGAGTGTATGAATCCTATACGGTGGTCAATGGACATGTATGACCTTCAATCACTTCATATATGAGAATGAATGAGATCATACATGTGCATAAATGGATGCATATATGTTGCTTTTGAACCGGGTAACCTTTTTTTATTCTATTATAATTGTAAAATTTTGAGAAGCATTTACATTGAAATCCCTACACCGATTTTGCTTTAATGGCCAGTAGAGTAGATACAAGTATTTAAATGTTAGTGTTGATCCTAGCATGAATATATTTTTCAAAGAAAATGTTCCAATTTCCATTTACCTAGTACTAGTCAGAAAAGATAGATCTCTAAAATACCCAAATTGTATATATTTTATAATATCAAACATGAGAGCAAAAAAAAAAATTAAATCATTTTTTAACTGAATTTGTAACCCTTAAAAATAGGATTTATTACACCTGCTCAGTTTTTCTATCCCCTCTATAACATATTCAAATTTAATCTTTATATAGAGTTTGCACTATATAAGTATCCTTGTTGAAAATATAAGTCGATAAGTTACTTAAGAAATGACAAACTGATACATAATCTCTTACACAGTGGGTATGAGTGCACACAAAATAAGTAAAGAAGTGTATCTCTCAGCGGATTGAAATATTGTCAAAAAGGAAAAAAAAAACTAAAATTCATTTGGTTTTTTGTAAATCTCTGTTCACACGTGATCTGATCAAATATATTATTAATAAAAAAGAAAAATAATAATGCAAAACAAAAACAAATGTAATAGCATTAATATGTATTGTCCTACTAAGCGTATGAGTGTTAATTAATATTAAATAGCACTCATACGTGCCGTAGGACAAATATAGTTGCGGTAAGTTTTTGTAAAGTTCCAAAATGCAATTTGCCCATAATTTTTGATTTTATTAATTTATTTTTTTCTAATTATTACGACTTAAACTTTTTGGAATATTTTTATTTCTTTTTTTTTGCAAAATTATGTTTATTATACACTCAATCCCGACATACAAAGTGGTTTATATCGGTTTGTTATTCCGTTTGTAACTCGTCGAAAAAATATGGTAACCAAATAGTTTCTTGATAGCCTTTAATAGCGAAGTCGATATATTGATCTCCGACTGTCTGTTAATCAGGCTCTCTATTTTTTTTTAAATATATATGTAAAACGAGAAGTCATTATATAAGTTATGACACTTTTTCCCTATAGCGACCAAACCATTACCATATTAGCGAACATTATGAAAATTTATTTTTTCATATTATTTTCAATGAAATCAATTAGCTTTATCAGAAACCTAAATCAAATTCGTGCCATTTGCAAAAATCAAACTTAGAAAATTATTTACAACTTTTTTGTTAGTTATTTTTAATGTTAAAGAATAATTACACTTTATGTTAAATTTGTTTGCAACGACATAATAAAATTAAAAAAAACGTGTGCATTGTTGCCGAAGCTTTCTTAAAATAGTGATAGCAGAAATTAAACTTAATGAGAGTTCGGAGTTTTTGACATATTAATGAAACAACGCTTACTTAAAAAACGTATTCACTGAGAATATAATTTGTCATGTCATAAAACATTTTACTTTAAAATTTTAAAAAATTTAAACAAAAAACTTATTTTTCGACCATTTATCGTCATTAGTTTTTTGTTAATATAAATATATTACAAAAAAAACAGTGCAATGTTATTATTAAAAAAATATCTTTATCTGCAAACACAATGCAGATTTTATCTCCTGGCAGGTCCTTACATGTTTCATTACGCATCACCGAAATTCCTCACACAACCAACTTTTAATGAAATATTTGTTAATATATTTATTTCAAAAAATATTAATTTTGAATTCGAATAATCTTGCTCACGTCATAAGGTTATGCTTTTTATCTAAATAATTTAACCCGTAAAAAATCTATGATAGCTTAAAAGGAGCTTTGAGCATTCAGGGTTAACTTGACACTCATAGTCAGAGAAGACAAATATGATTTGTTTTTTTTTTTTTTTTTTGGTTTTTTATGTTTTTTTTCTGATTTTTTTTTTTTCGTGAGCTTTCCTTTGCTACTGTATTTCAATGTATGCTTGCGTCGGCATTTATATATGAGATTAAACCAATACTATATTATTTTAATATATTGATTAATATAATAAGAATACAAGATTGAAATATATGTACTATTAATGAAGCGGAAATAATACGGATAAAATCTCTAGGAATAGAAAAAAATTGATTTGTGCAAAGACATAAGTTTTTCAAGAAATTTTTAAATATACTTAATCAACGAGAATTAGACTATAATGTAGGGCAGTCAGAAAACAAATTATATTTTAATACAGTTTAATGCACTGCAAACATATGCGTTCATAGAAATAAGCCTATAAAAATAGCAGAAATAAGTTCAACGTGACGTTTCAGCAAAAACTAATAAAATTTTCAGATTCATTTCGCTAAATATTAGTATGATAAGAACATTCATAATAAAGTCGTTAAATTTACAAAATTTTTGTTATATTTTAGTTACATTTTAGATAATTAAAAATATGAAATTACTCTGCTAATCAGTTTGTTATTTTCAATCAACTTAACATGAGCCTAAATTTGTATGATTTAATTTTTCTAATCTTATCTTACTAACATTTAGCAAAAAAAAATCTGCTAATTTTAGCAGTTTTAACTGCTACATTATTTTGAACTTATTTTTAGAAGTTTTTTTTTATTATTTAATAATCATATAATTACAAATTATTACCCTAACCGAGCACTAGCTATAGTATAGCCTTCGTTGCGTTGTAGCGAAAACAGACCAGGGTCGATGGTGGGAATCGAACCCCCTCACTGATAAGCCAGCACGCTACCAACTAGCCTATCGGGGCGCACATAGCAAATAATTATTTTCTCTAAGTGTAGTGAAAACTAAGTATTTGCTAGTATTTATCGGCGTTTAAAAAAAAACTGTCATAGCTTTTAAACTTGTTTAAAAAATGCATACTTACAACTAATTCTATATCTGATATTATAGTACCAAATGTTATAGACATAACAGGACCCATTAAGGGGGATACCAACATGGCTGCAGTAATATTTGGTGCATTATTCTCCACTAAACCCAATGCGGCTAAAGAGCTAAAAATATAAAATACAAACAAAAACCAACAAAATCACAACAACATTATTAAAAATTTAAACATTTAAAAAAAAGAGAGACGCTACGCTGTAAATAAATGCAGAAACAGGACAAATAGCTAAAAGCAACATCAATTCTAACAATTATAAATGTAACTTTAAATAGGATAAAACATGAAAATCATCTGTCTATAAACCACATACAAGCAAAATTACCCACACACACATATACATATGTCTACAACCACTATTATATAAACATATATACCAATACCAAATGGTAAGTGGTTTTCTATTGAAAGGTTTTATAACTAAATTTCATGCTCAAATACATACAAAGGTTTATGGTTTTTGTGAATTTTGGTTTAATGATTAATGCGGGGGGAGTAGGGGAGATAAGTGCTGAAACTTACTCAGCTGTTACAATCAACAGTAGATAATCAAATGATAAAGAGCCACCATTACGTACACCATCGACTACTTGCTTAACTGTTAATTTTGATTTAATTGATTCAACAAAATTATTCCATTTAGATAATTCTTCACCATCCATAGAGTCACTAGACAGGAGAAAGAGGAAAAATAATGAAAACAAAACCTACTCAAACAAATTTTTTGTTGTGGGAATGCTTAATAAATATTGATTTTTTAAGTCTTTAATAATTCACACATTTTTTAAATTGAAATTATGTAAATTAACACTAACAGTAACTTGTGCGGTCAAATGACATGACTTAATTTAAAAAAAATAATTACAGTGGGAAGCCCTTGTGAGTACATGTAAGTACTTTTTACACCTAAAGATTCAGGCCGAAAAATGTTTGACACTACAACTACTGTATACTTTTCTAAAGTTACAAGGTACGCTGAATCCAAATCTGGCCTTAGATTCACTCTCCGACATCAGGCGTTCGAGCTATATTAACGAGAAAAGTGTATTTTTTGATCAAAATGCTCCGATTTTTGAACTTCTTGGAAATACATTTTTCATAATACTTGCAACGTCACCTGAACAAACTACTCTTACCATTTTTTCAGCTTTTCAATTTTTAAGACAACTTATATCCTTACGACATTATTGTAAATTGAAATTGAGGTTGTAACAGCAATTTTAAAGTCCCACAATGCAAAATTTTAAAAAATTCAAATTTATTATCAAGGTCAACCGACGATAATGTCGTAA
This sequence comes from Delia radicum, assembly GCA_021234595.1. Classification (NCBI taxonomy): domain Eukaryota; kingdom Metazoa; phylum Arthropoda; class Insecta; order Diptera; family Anthomyiidae; genus Delia; species Delia radicum. Next base: position 234,554,866 of record CM037854.1, read on the forward strand.
GGAAATAAGTTATCTTAAAAATAGAAAATCTGAAAAAAATGGTAAGAGTAGTTTGTTCAGGTGACGTTACAAGTATTATGAAAAATGCATTTCCAGGAAGGTCAAAAATCGGAGCATTTTGATAAAAAAATACACTATTCTAGTTAATAGAGCTCGAACGCCTCATGTCGGAGGGTGAATCTAAGGCCAGATTTGCATTCAGCGTACCTTGTACCTTTAGAAAAGTATAATTTAGTTTTAGTGACAAACATTTTTCGGCCCGAATCTTTCGGTGTAAAAAGTACTTACATGTACTCACAAGTGCTTCCCACTGTACGCTTTTTTTATTAATGCCAAATTTTCATGACGAATTCTAATAAATAAGTTTTTAAGAAGCTGTACTATTGTTCCCTCCAAAAATAAAAAAAAAATCTACTGAAAATCTTGTAAGTTAGCATTTAACTTTTCACCAATATTTGGGCATAAATAAGTCATGTTTGCCGAAAGAATAATTCTGAATTTTTTTTTAGATTTTAAATGACAAATAACAAAAGAATGCTGTGGAAGTCTAGTATTCCAGGAGTTAACTCCTTATTTGGAAAATATCACAAAAATCCATACACTTTTTATGAACATAATTGAGTTCATTAAAAAATATTCAAAAGCCAATAATAAAAATGTCCAAACAAAATTTAGTCCGTTTTCTTCTTTAGGAGTTAATATTAATTTTTTTGCTTTACCAGATTTCTTAAGCTAGCTATTTAAAAATTTCGTTATGCAAATTTGTTTTTCCTAGTTATTTTAAAAGTGCAAATAAAAAAATAAAAATAAAACATAATTTTTCCATACCACACATTGTTGCTTTAACACTTTATTTAGCATAATAAAAGTAATGTCAAATGTCGCCTTTAACAAGAGAAACAGCAGCAGCAACAGAGACCGAGACCGAGACCGAGACAATAATGACGACATACCACAATAGTAAATAACACAACTAACAACACCAGCAACTTCTAAAACGTTCGTTATATAAATACAAATCAATGTATTGCAAGGACACTATGAATTCTGCAGTGTAAAGTCAGGGTAACTGTAAGTTCATACCGTCTATCTGTCTGTCTTGCTGTTTCCTTTTTTACAATGTTAAGTATTTTGTTAAAATATTTACATTTTTCAAATGTACAAAACAATTGCCACGCCTTATTGCCACAACTACTATTTTTGTACAATTTTTCATTTGAAGTTGTAATGCGGTTGTATTGTATTCTGTTTGAACATTTGTAAACATCCCAGCAAAATTTTGTATTACCACGTAAGTGGTTTTATAATGAAAATATATTAAATTTGACGTCAGCACTAGTTAGTTGTGTTTGATGAGGTCGTTTTTAATAAGCACTCAGTTTTTACGTACGATTAATTATTTTATTACAAATATTTTATTGACAAATTTAATTTAGAAATGTTGAGGTTAAGAAGAGTAATAAACGTTTTTCTCTAAAAATTATAAACACTATTCATTTTTTAAATCAGACTAGACTAGTTTCTGCCTTTTTATGGACAGGCGTCATCAATGATTTCCATTTCAAGTGTATTATTATTTGTATCTTTGTCAGATTGTCTCTATATGATAAATTTTTCAACAATCTGTGGCTGTAAAAATCAAACCCGCGCTCTTCTTACGTAACAAACGTAACAATACCAAGTCTGACCGTTTAGCGATCACACCCAAGTATGGCCTCGAATGTAATGCAGCTAAATTGCAGTTTTCTTTCCTATTAGCTTTTCTGTTATTGTATATTATACTCAGAAGTGACAACACTACCAAACACAAATATTCTATTTTTAGATTTTTTTTTTATTTTTCTAATCTCCTCCGTCTTGATTTTAAAACGTTACCAGATTGACGTATGGTTTTCACGTTTTATATTATTGGCTAAGCCTTATTAATTAAAAACTTGTAGTTACATATTATTCTTGTGCTTTTAAGTAAACTAATAACTAATTATTTTGGTAACCACTTATTTTTTAGTTTTTTCTAATGCAACGGGTCAATATGTTGTGCGTTTTTCAAGAAGCATATATTGTAAAACTACTTACAAAAACGAGCTCGTCGAACAAAAATAATAAATTTTGACGCCGAATTAAAAGCAGTTGGCCCTAATACTACTGCCTATTAATTTTTTTTTTTTTATTTTCTTAATTAATAATCATATAATTGCAAATTATATACTATTACCCTAACCGAGCACTAGCTACTATGGCCTTCGGCGCGTTGTAGCGAAAACAGACCAGTGCCTCTGGTGGGAATCGAACCCACGACCCCCGCACTGATAACCCAGCACGCTACCAACTAGGCTACCGGGGCGCACTGCTTATTAATTAGATACTGGTAATGAGAGAACATTACTAGGATTTTGCTGGGCTATTTGAAATCTTTGAATTTCTTTATTTTTGCTCTCTTTTTCTGAACAATTTGAAGCAATTTTAATATAATTTTTTTTTTTTATATGGTTTTGCGGTTGTTGTTTAGTTTTTTTTTTTCTTTAACTTTAAAGGGAATTGCACAAATAAACTTTATTGAGCAATTTTTTTTTTGTGTTATTTGGGGTTTTCTTTGGAAAATGTTATGTTGTATGTACAAATTTATTGGATTTTATTTTGTTCGGTGGTAACTATATGTTCATTTTTCTACGTTAATTTATTTTAACGTTAACATTTTTATGTGATTTTTTTTTTAATTCTTTACTTACCTGTAATCTTCGGTAACGGTAAGAGCATCGTAACTAACACTACAGGGTAGGACACTGCAAAAAATAGAAAATTAAAAAAAATTAATAACAATGTTGTAGAATTTAAATCATTAAAAGTTAAGAAAAAAAATATTCTAAAGAAAAGTTTGATAGATGCCCAGTAATCACCCATTATCTTTATAAATTTCTTAAAAATTCCACGTTGGAATTTATTAAAGAATATTTAGTCAACAACTAACAAGTTTTAGTTGGCAAAGATTGGAAAGACAGGGATACGATCGCAGGGATACGATCGTAGTTGCCAGTGTTTCCTGTATATACGTCCTTGGCTCGCCTTAAAGCTACCTCAGCATGACCATGACATATTATCGCAATAGTAACCGATATTTCCTATTCCCTCAAAGAACACTGGATTTGCTCCTTTTACCTTATCCGTAGCATCCTCATAATAATTTATAGATTCAATGTTTGTTTCTGTAAAATTTCTTACAACAAAATTTATTTTTTATGATGTCCTTCTCTTGTTTAAAACCTTTAACCTTAATAGCCATTAAAAATTATATTATGAAGCGACTTCTTTAAAACAATCACATCGTAACAAAATGATAAGAATGGCCACTTAAGAGCACCATATTAAAACTACAATTTTGGGAATACAAGAAAGTGAAGTTAAATAAAATGAATGACTTGTGTTCGTGTTTCTTTATTTTTTTATTTTTTTTTTTTTTTTTGCAAAAGAAAAAATCTTTTTCAAGTTAAGACAGTTTTCGCAAACACAATTTACACAAAACAGTAAAAGCTTTAAAACAACCACTGATAAGGGAGCAAGAATTTTAAAATCTTTTACCGTATGAAATTGTATAGGAACAAACAAAAAGAGACACGTGTTTTTTTTAGTTACCCAATTTCACGTTTAACCCTTCGGTGACCACAGACAAGTATGCTTGCTCAAGCGGTTTTTGAACTTATAATTGTCCAGCTAAAAGATAAAGTAAATATGTCCAAAGCCATTGTATAAGGGCGGGTTGGGGCAATACAAATAAATGTGAAGTGCAAGTCTCTAAAAATCTATCTGGTCTCACTTACCCGTTAGTAGTCCTCAAAGTTACTAACAAGTTTTTCTTTATTTAAGTGGCAAAGGTAAAAATGTTTGACAAGCGGAATGAGGTGCAGAGAGGGGGACTATGGAGCCAATTTTTTATAACTTAATTGTTATTTAGTTGTAGATCACGAAAAAACCATTAAAAATACATCCAGCCAAAACTGTGTGCTAGTCAAATGACAGTTTTTTCGCCGCCCAAAGTTAGTTTTTTTTTACATAACTTTTTTTACTTTTAAAATAGAGAAAATTTCAAATTTGCTTTGGACGAAAATATATAGTTCTTAAAGCGATAAGGATTAAAAATTTGGTGTGAAAAATAATTATGTTTTTGTATGAGAACATGTCTGAAATTTAAGATGATTCGATTTTTCTGTGCAGAGGGCTAAAGTACTTAAGGAAACAAAAAACATATTAACTATTATTTGAATTATTGTGGAAAAGTTTTTCAGAAAAAATTCATTTAAATCGAGCTATAATGAAATGTCTTTGGACATATTTTATACACCAATGAGTGTGCATTCAAAAAAGCTTTCATTTGAGCACATATTTGTCTTTAGTTACTTTAAAATAGAATTAAAAAAGGAAAAATGGGGTAATTTTAGACCCCACTTAGTATTACCTAAATACGACATCAGACAGCTTAAGAAATTACGTGACACTTAAATTTCTATACTCTACAATATATCTGAAGTTCATTAACATCTGCTAGTCCGGGTCGGTATACTACCCTTTTTAGTGAAAATATTCAACCTTGAAAAAATATGGAACATGTTTGATTCGGTTTTTGAGCCATTTTTAAAATTCTGGAGACCGAGAAAAGACAATTTTTTTTTCGAGATTATTTTAAAAATTTCTTTTTGTCAAACAAACTTTTACAAAAATTACATTTTTCTAAAAGGTACATATTCTTAAAGGGACTTTTTCTTAAAGATAAGTTTTTAAAAAGATACTTTTTTTTATAAAATTTTCGAAATTCAGGAGACAAAAAGAGGTTCAAGAATAAACGATTTTTTTAATTTTAACAGGTCCCTATAATCAAACAAACTTTACTACGAAAGTTAAGGGAATGTTCTCTAATGTGGCGATATATCTCGTTTTTGGGCTTTATATTTTATTATTAGATTATAGTGGCACTATGCACCGCGACCAGAAATTGGTATTTTGTGCTGCCAGCGAATACACCCTATAGGTTCAGGCTCCCTACGAAGCCAATTATCCTACCAGGTGAACAGTTCCAAACGTCCGATGGCGTCACTGTTCGATCACCAAAATAACGCACCCTCCTGTCGGAGAGCCTCGGACATTTGCAGAGAACATACTCAGAGGTCTCGGGTTCCTATTCACAAAACCTGCACGTATCCGTAGAGGATGGTCCCATCTTGTACAATTGATACCTAAGGCCACAGTGTCCTGTGAGGTAACCCGTTACGGTCCTTAGTTCGCCCCTCGTCATAGACTAGAGTTTCCGCGATCTCTCCCCAGAGGGAGATATAAACAGCTTCGCCTGTCGCTGCCCAGGCGATCTGGCCCAATAGGCCCCAAACTCCGACTCCCTCCATCTTCTGAGCATCTCTCTGACATACCCATTGGGTACGCCACAGAAGGGTTCCGGGCCAATGAATTGTCGACGAGCTCCGCAGTTGGCTAAACAGTCAGCCCCTTCGTTGCCCTCATGACTTCATGGCCTGGAACCCAGCCCAGTGTCAAGGAGTTGTTAAGTCCTAGACGATTTAGAGAGTCGATACATTCCTTAACCAGACCAGACGACACATCTTGAGCCCTCAAGGCACCAAGTGCCGCTTGGCTGTCAGATAGAATGTAGATCGTGGCCCCCCGTGTCCTCCTCCGCAGACACTCTTCCACACAGATACAGATAGCGAAGACCTCAGCCTGAAAAACGGAGGGATATTTGCCCATGGGCAGAGCACGCTGAAATCCGGGTCCGACGACACCCGCCACCGTATTTGGGCTTTATACATTACATTAAATAAGCATTATTTTGTGTTAATTTGATCTCAAACCAACAACAAATTTCTATACGAATGTATTTTTTTCGAAAAGTATTTTTTGGGCTTTATAAAAAACTAAGCTAAATATTCCAAATCCATCAACTTACACGCCAACTCTTTGGGAATTTTTCGGTTATATGTCAATTTTTTGTGGCAACTAATTTAAAATTTATATGGCAATAATTTTTTAAAACAACACGAAAGGTTCACATTAGGGAACATGTTATCTAAAGTGGGCCTAAATTAAAAAAACTCTGTAAAGGCATAAACAATTGTAAGAAAATTATGTAAAATCGACAAGAAAAAAATGTGTATTTAAATTAAAATTTATTTTAATTTTGTTTATTTCGTAACACGTTTTATGTAGATATTGTTTTGAGCTGCTTATGTAATGTCAACTTTTTTAATTGCGGTAAACATAATAATATTAATTAATATTTCTTATGTTGTGAAAAATGTTGAACGATTATCGAAAATAGACAAGAACAGTTGAAGTGATGCGTAAACCACTAAAAAAACTAAAACTTGGCAAAAATATTTAATTAAAATTAAGAAAAATATATCAAAGGACCACTTTAGAGAACATTATGAAAATGTAATTTTTAACATTTTTGTTTAATTTATTATATTTCTTTGTCGAATCAATAGTTCGATTAAAGTTGTGACTAAAATTCGTACCGTTTACAAAAATCTGATTTGTAAAATTCTTTCTTTTTGTTATATTTTTATGTTAATGATAAATTATACTTTATGTTGCGTTTTTAGCAACAACACAATAAAATCAAGAAAAACGTGTACAATCAAGTCGAAACTTATTTAAAATAGTGATACCGCAAACTGTCATCCACTGTTGACAGCTTTACAGACATATTCATGAAACAACATGAACAAACCACAATAGCGAAAATTCCCTTACTTTTTAAAAAAATTGTAACTATAACATAAATTGAATTTTTTCTGTTATCCTAAGTTTTTACTGTTATTAGAAAATATTTCGCTTCATCTTCTTGCATTGTCTTTATATTTTCCCTCAATTTTATGTTCTTTTTCTTGACCATGTTAAAGTTGCAACAACTTACCTGACACTGGAATTCAATTTAGTACCAATACCCAATTCTGTCAAACAGTGTAAAGTAGTTTCACATGGTTCGCCAGATTGCAAAGGAAATACAACATGATGAAAATAGCCCTTTTTACTCGTTGTCCATGTTACATGTTCAATTTCAAGTTTTACCAAGAGTTCTTCAAGCACCTAAAAGAAAATACAACAAAAAAAAACACTGACAATAAAGAAGATTCCTACAATGAATTAATAGATGGTTTTATAAAGAGGAAATCTTAAAAGTCTGTGAAATAAAAAATCAATTTTTCAATTAAACAAATTAAATTTTTACGTATGCTGTTCACATATTTTGAATTTAATCCCTAAACCTGTCCTTGTATATTAATATTCCTCATAACCCTGAACAATTTACAATATTTTTTTTTTATACATATATTTTTTTTTTTTAATTTGCTAAGTGTGTAAGAATCTGTCCGTTATTTAGATTTTATTTTATTTTTAACACTTTTTCTAAACATTTTGTCACGTATCTATTAAATTTCTTTATCATCATCACTTTCATTTGTTCATGTCCCTTTTAGCGTTCTCTATTTTTATTTTCAACTTGAAATAATCTTAACTCGCTAATGGCAAGTCATGGATCCACTGGACATTTTTCAACTAAACTTTACACATATGTACATTAGGGTAATAACTTTTTGCATTTTTTGCAAATATCAAATCTCAACAGACAAAATCGTGTAGGGCATGGACAAATATAAGGAACTGCGTTTTTAGTTTTTCGCTATCGTTAAAAAAGGCTACGCACAAAACGCGTTAAAGTTTTGAATCAAACAAAGTTAAAAAAAAAACTTTTTTTGATGCCTCAACGTCTGACCATCACATCTATATAATTAAGGCATGCTGATTTCAATAGTAAATTCCGTTTTCGAGTCAATGGAATAGTTTTCTTCCAAATTTGCTTTTAATTTCCGCTATTTTTTTTTTGCTGTTTTTTATATACAGAAAAATCTGTTTTCACATATTAATATATTAAAGGCATTTTAGAAATCGCTGTCGGTGAGTAAGGTTTTTTTTACCAAATTGAACTGAAATAGTTTTGTTTTATCATTAATACAATATTTGCCATTAGAAAACCCCTGGGGAGAATGTTGTCCAAAAAAAGTTATTAACTTTTTGGACTTAAAGCGCGCTCTAGTAAAAATATAAGCACCCAAAGTTGAAACTTTGACAGAATATAATTTCTAGACGGATGAAGATATTTTAAAAATTTTAATTTTGTATAATGCTGTAAAAAAATTTTTATTAAAAAATATATAGAAACTTAGTTTTTTTAGGTAAGAAGATTTTAAATTTTTTTTTTAAATACCGTGTTTTTTTTGTTTATGTTTTTTTTATTATAAAAATTGTGGAAATAAATTTTGGATTATTTAAGACTATGTGCATTTGACAATTTCATGGTCCGATTGGTCAGATTTTTGAAACATTACATGCAATCGATGAACTTGTTTTTAGCATTCTCATGTTTTCTCATCAACATAACAATCAAAAATATAAAATATCAGGCTCTTCTCTATTTTCAAATCATTTTTAAGACACGGTCTCAATGAAAAATTTTTGCAAATAATTATTTGACAACGCTGGATAAAAATCTATCAACATATTTTTATTTCTAATTGTTGTTACGGTGCAGAGCTGGAAATGAATCATTCTTTTTCGATTTCAATTCATTACGAATTTGAATTGAATTTTGTATAATTCTTTTCACATAAAAAAAAGAATTGAATGAAATTTGAATTAATTCAAATGAATTTGGCAAAAATAAATTGGAATTCATTTCCAATTCAAATGAATTCGGCAAAATGAATTGCAATTCATTTTCAATTCAAATGAGTTCGGCGAAATAAATTGCAATTAATTTCCAATTCATTTGACTTGAATTGATTTTGAATTAATTCAAATGAATTAGAAAAATGAATTGCAATTAATTTTCTATTTATTTGAATTGAATTGATTTTAAATTAATTCAAATGAATTAGCAAAAAATTGCATTTCATATTAATAACGAAATTCGATCCGTTGTCCGTTGTTGTTGCTACAAAGTTGCTAACATTAAGACCATAATCGGTATGAATGTCGTTTATAATTCGACCAATCGCTTCAAACGAATGTGTACCAAAAAATCGTTTGTACGTTAGCGAAACTGACTTTTTCTCAAACTCTTTGTTTAGCTAATGACATGTATAACCAAAAAAGCTCCTATGCTTTGTCGACCAAACATCAGCCGTGGTAAAAAAGAAACTTCCACTTTTTATTACGTCCTCGATTTCAGCTTTAAAGGTAACTCAAAGGCAAAGAAACAATAAAAAATCGCCATAATCAAAAAACAAGGTGTAACTTTACGCATTATTAAATGTCTTTTAAAATAAAAATTAGAAAAAACTAGGTTTTTAAAGAATGTTTAGAAAAAAAGGCGTTAAAGAGGAAAAAATAAAAAAAATAAATTGAAAGTTCGAAATATTTTAGATAATATTTTCACATTTGTTTATTAAAAGTATAAACATTTGTTTATTAAAAGTATATATTTATAAAGCTTAACTATTCATCTTTCTAAAACCGTTCAAAAGTTTAAAATCGGCTTAGAAGTAATTAAGTTAAAAATATTTTTTCCGTAAAGTCCTGAAAAAAGTTGTTTGTCGATACACTAGGTCATTTTACACGTTTCTTATATGTGATGAAGAGTTTCATAAAATGCATTTGAATTAATTCAAAATCAATTCAATTGAAAATGAATTGCAATTCATTTTTCTAATTCATTTAAATTAATTCAATATCAATTCAAGTCAAATGAATTGGAAATGAATTGTAATTCATTCCAGCCAAATGCATATGAATCGATTCAAATGTCATTCAATTGGTTTTTTTGGGGGAAAAGAATTAATTCAAAATTTTACTAATTCAGTGCATGACTGATTCGCGAATTAATTCAAAAATGAATGATTCATTTACAGCTCTGTTACGGTGTTGAGTAATTTAAAGATTTTTTAATCACTTTGCATCCAGTAAAAAATATAGCCGTTCAAATATACCAGGTCGAAAACGGTACACTGTGTCAATAACGAGTTAGAAATCATGTTCTTAACATACTGACATGCTTACTACTAATACAATTTGCTTTAACATACCTTTTCCAAGGGTACAATGGCATTACCCTTTAAGTCCAGAATAGTATTAACAATATTTCCTCCAACACCACCTGGACCTCCCACTAAAGCACCTGGACGATTATGACCACCCTTTGCAGCACCTCTGCCACCTCGTCCCACACCTGCTGGGTTACCTATGCCAGCTGCACGTCGGTATTTAGGTGCATTCTTGTCACGTAATTCAACTTCAAGTCTAAGTATGGCGTTGTTATTTTCAGGAAGATTGATGTTTAGATTATTATTTCCCACACTACTAGGTACACCTACTCCTCCACCACCGGCGGCCGGCGTAGCAGTAGTAGCTAACAAATCTTGATTATTGCCTGTATAGAGTAATGAATATGAATATGTGTGTGTAAATTTTAAACTACATCTTGATATGATATTATAGAGTCATTGTGTGCAAGCTATCTCATGTCGATATGTTTGCTTGTCTATTTCTGGATGTTTGTTTATGTTTTTGGAAATAATACTGTTACAATTTTGCAATTTGTAACCAAATAATAATTACGACTAGTAATTATTAATTTCTTAGCAAAATAAGCTATAATTCTGTGTATGTATGTATGTCTCATTAAAATGGGTTTTTTGCAAAATATAAGGCTGAATTCAACTGCACATGTGGTCTAAAATTAGGTATTGATAAAAAAACAAATCTACACAAAAAGTGAATACAGGGTTTAAAAACACTATATTTCAATTCTGAAAACCCTATTTAAAAAAAAAACCTGTAGACAAAATTTTAGAGGGGCCAAACCCTAAAGGCTTGAGGTCCGCTGAATGCGAATCTGAGCTCAGAATTAATCCATCACATCAGGTTTTCAAGATATCTTAACATAAATTTTAGAAAACCCCAGTTTTTTGGTATAGTCGGGACGTTATAACATTGCGTTTTATGACTTTTTCACAAAATTTGTTATGGCATCTTAAAATACTCCCGATTGTTTTCAAAGCTATATATAAAAACAAAAAACTAATAAAAGCTCAGATTTAACTTTTGCAATATCTTATCAGGTTTTCGGTATGTCTTAAAATAAAATTTAAAAAATCCCGGTTTTTTTTGGCATATTCGGGACGTTTTAACATCGCGGGTTATGACTTTTTCTAAAAATTGTTATGTCGTCTGAAACTTCTCCCTATTGTTTTAAAAATGCAGGTTTTTACTCCTAAACGTGCGTTAAGATATGTTAAGGGGTCAAAATGGGGCGTCATAAATTAAAGCCTTACATGGCTATGATTTTAGAAATTAAGATTTTCTTGTGCGCAGCATTTAAATACTCGAGAAAGGAAACATGGCTATGATTTTAGAAATTCAGATTTTCTTGTACGCAGCATTAAATTACTCGAGAAAGAAAACATGTTGATACCCATATTGCCTATGATGTGAGCCCAGGATTGCCCTTTATTTAAAATATTTAAAATATGCGTTAAAAAAGCTCTTTGGGAAAAGTCGTATTAAAGCCGAATGTTTACGAAAATTGAAAAACGCTCAGTCACAACATCGATAAAATTAAATAGACATTATTATATGTTAATTTGAACTCAAACCAAAAACGAATTTCCATAAAAATGGGTTATTCGCAATTTTTTTTTGTTTATAGCAGAAATGTTATATGGGTAATTTTTGACCCGACTGTTTAACACTAAACTTGAGAGTGCCCACCTAAAAAAAAATACGTGACTAATATGTGTTTGTCCTCAACCACATGTCTAAGTTTCATAAAAATCTGCGAATTCACCAGTGTGTGGTTTCGTTGAGAGTAAATAAAAATATTTAATTGCCTTTGGACGTTATTTTCATTAGTACAAGAAAGCGGTGACGTATGATCGATATTTTTCACAATTTAATATCACTCATACGTACGTTGTTTAGCATGAAGGCAAGCAATATGAAATTTATACTGCATTTATACTGCAATCAAAACTACCCAGTTGGAAGCAACCAGTGTTCCAAAAAATCAAGCTCTGGCATACCACTGGCTAACCAAGGAATTGTAAATTAATTAATGGCAGAAAACTTGCTTCAGTATTTGAAAAAAGTAATGGCAAAATATATAGAACATCTTAACTACTTATCCGATCGGTATGAATCATATTGTGGTTTTTTTTGGCTTATCTACCAAACAACTGTATTATATAATGTATTTGAAAACAAAAAATTAATAATACTTCACGAAATAAGAGATGCCAAACTTTTTTAAATAATCCTTAAAAATTTAGTCATAAAAAATCCTTAAAATTCATAATTTTAAAAAATTATGAAAAAAAAATAATGTTTTTGCGATAAAACTTTGAAAATATAGGCAAACTATACGAAAAAAATGGGGTTTATGATGTAAATATAAAAAGCGCAACATTCTAAAAACCGCCATATTTGGATTGAGCGTACATAACGATGTGCTTCAAAGCCAGGTTTCGAATTTGTATATATTCACTGTTTTCAGACTGATACCAATCGCAAATCGATTGGTTGTTTTTGGATCGTGATAGTTTCGATAATAATTTTTTAAAATTTCGAATCTAGCAGGCAAAATTACTTTTAACGAGCGCGCTCACACTTGAATAATTTCATTTGAATGATTTTATAAATTTTTTGTTTTTGCTTATCTACCAAACAACTTTATTATATAATGTATTTGAAAATAAAAAAACTTATAATAATGAGCGAAATAAATAATCTTTAAAAATTTAAATAATCCTTAAAAGTTTAGTCGTAAAAAATGCTTAAAATTCAAAATTTAAAAAAAATTATGAAAAATTGGCATAATTGAACGTATCGTTATATTAAAAAATGAATGCTTTTGCGATAAAACTTTGAAAAATGAAGCAAACTATACGAAAAAATGGGGTTAATAATATAAATATAAAAATCGCTATATTTTAAAAATTGCCATATTTGGATTCAGCGTACATAACGATGTGCTTCAAAGCCAGGTTTTGAATTTGTATATATTTACTGTTTTTATACTGATACAATTCGCAAATCGATTGGTTGTTTTTGGATCGTGATAGTTTTGATAATAATTTTTTAAAATTTCGATTCTAGCAGGCTGTCATATAGTGTGCAAAATTACTTTTAACAAGCGCTTAAATAATTTCATTCGAATGATTTTATAATTTTTTTTTTTTTTTTCTTCCAAAACTCTTCAATCATATTTTGCTTCATACTTTCATATCATAAAAAAATACCTTAACATATAAAAAGATTGCTTTGAAAAGTTAAATATATATTAGCATTAGAGACAATAACATGAATAATGTTTTCCAACATTTGACCATAATCGATCATCATTTTGAGCAATGACATTTAACTTTATCAAAAACAATAATTGTTTACGTCATACTATATGGTGCCACTGATTTATCGTTTATGATGGCATTTCAAAAATTTGGTATAAAAACATATTTTTTTTTTCTGTTAATGGCAATCAATAACAGAGTTTGTAAATTCTTAGAAAATTATTACTTGAGATTTTTTTTTTTTTTGTATTTGGGTTGTTTGACATAAAACATATTTTTTTGTAAATTTATGTATTCTTAAGGTATAAATGTTTATAAAAAGAAAAAAAAAAAAGGAAAAACAAGTAGTTAAATAAAGATAAAGATATGATGTATTGTAGTGGGATATTTTTTTAACATAAGCAGGTTTTGGGTTTAAGCTGTAAATATATGACAAAGAAATGTATATTTTGAATGCTTAAATTGTAAACACACACAAAAAACGGCTAAAAGTTTGATTAATGGATTTTTCGGTATTTTTTCGAAAAGAAAATACAGAATAACAACAACAAAAATTATCTTAAGAACACAGATTTATGTAAAGTAAAAAAAAATTTATTTCTTTGTTCAATATTAAATGACAAATAAAAAAAATAGACAAAAAATAGAAGAGATGTTAAAAATATTTAAAGAAATTTTTCGTATTTCAATAGACTACAATTGAGGTTAAAGTAAGGCCACGGACACTAGAAATAATTTGTCCATTTCTTACTTAGTGGTTCGAATGCCATGAAGCCATGAAGAGCAGGCATAAGTGACCCTTCTGAGGCAATAATATAATCCCCCTAAAGTAGGACACTTTTTGCTAAAAAAAATGTTGAATGCTTGCCATTTTTTGCTTTCTTCTCCGATTTTTATAAAATTAACATATTTGTAATCTACTAGTGAGCCCAACAAAAAAACATGCTAATATGTGGATTTATCTCTTATAGTTCCTGAGATATTCCCATTTGAACATATGAAGTTCCAAATTTGGTCTGACTCAGATCCAGATTTTTGCGAATAGCGGGAACAAATCAAGCTAATTTTTTGAAATATTAATTATTTAACCAAATAAATTCTTGATTCATTTAAAAAAGTAATGCAATATTTCGCTCCATTAAAAAACCTGTGTTCGTTTAAAAAAATATTAAAAAATTATAAAATGTTTCCGAATGTCATTTACCTCCAAGCCTTATTATGTAAGAGAGATTTGTGTTTTTGATTTGCATGTACTTTTTCACTCAGCCGTTTCTAAAGTTGACGCATTTCTAAAGCAAATACCAATTTTAACCTATTGTTCCAAAATTTACACGCCTTTAATTAGGCAGCGGAAGCTGTTGTAGATACTCCCACATATACCTAATTTATTGGTTAACGCCCTTTCAATACCAATGTCAGCAAGAATTTTTAAACTATCCCACTGTTCCACGACTCGTCGGAAGAGGATTTAACCCAAAAGTGCGAACACCAAAATATTTGATATTTTGTTAGAAAAATCGAAATTTTCGATCACGCATTTTTTGCAAAAATCTGTCTTGAATTTGCATAAATTCAAATTTATCAATTTTATCGAAAACTACACGAGATACCAATAACGACTTATAAAAAAAAAATATGCCTGAAAAAAAATGTGCATCCACTAAAAAGTCCACCCTGAGTTAAATGGTGCTTTTATTTTTGTGTCGGCGGTCACGCTTCTTTTAACGTTGTCGGGTCTTCAAATTCGCAAAGGTTTTGTACGAATATCCAAAAAATTGCGTGACGGATATGGATAAAATGAGCATCGTTAGAAAGCTTGCATGATTACCTGTAAAATGATATGTCTTATTATACCATTTCCAGAGATGGAAGTAGGTTAAAAAACATTTGATATCAACACCATGAACAACTTTCTCAAAATTAGTTTTTTTTTAAATAAAAACTAAGCTTTATAAAGGGTCCGCCATCTAACGTTTTTTTTTTTGCGATGCCGATTTTGCCAAAAAAATCATCTTTTCAGATGAAGCTCATACTGCATGGCCATCCGAGGCAGCCATTTGAATGAAATTATTTTCCATTATTAACCGGAAGGATTGTACTTTCAAATAAAAAAGAAATTTGAGAAAATATTTCAGTAGTTATTTTTCGGACCCTTTACTTTTCCATTGATGTACCACATGCTAAAAATACGAAAACAATTTGCTGTAAAACAACAAAAATCCATAAAACAATAAATGTGGCTTATCAAGTTCCTTGTAAGATAATTGCTGAAACCGTTTCCAACTTTTCAGGCCCTCCAACTTTAAAAAGGGCGTGACCGTCAACGCAATTTTTCAGTCATTTCGATTAATTTTATTTATGCAAAAAATTTAACATTTTCGATCAAGTATGACAAATCAATTGCATTTTTCTTAAGGAATATTTTTGGTTTTCCAGAAAATGGAAATTTTAAACTTTTGAAAATTCAAAACAGATTTTTGCAAAATAAAACTGTTCTGATTTCACGTAAATACATAATCAAGAAAACTGGTTGGGTGTTAGCACTTTTGGCTTCTTTATTTTCTATTTATTACATTTAAGTAAATTGTTGTTAATCCTTAATATATAGCCTTTTTATTTTAATTTATCTTCCCCTAAAAGTATACTTCATTTTATAAATGTATTCTTAAACCTTCTAAAAGTATACTTAACATCTTAAATTTTAGCTTTATATGAACAAATTAAAACCTTGTGTCATATATTTTATAAATTTTCTTTAAATGTTACATACCATAAATAAGCTCACGTTCAAAATTAGCTGTTGGCACCACAATTAAAAACACCACACCCGGCATTGTCACTTCAATTTAATAAACTTTCTCGCTTTCACTTGAATTGTGTGTTGATACTTAAATGTTGCTTGTTGTACGAGTATATTGTTTCCCCAGACCCACAGCCTTAGGGTTATATGTCACAAATTAAAAGCTGAAAAAAAAGAAAGACAAATATGTAATTTATATATATATTTTTTTTTATGTTTACAAAATTAATTTTCTGTTTAAATAGCAGTAATTGCAGGCAGCTTTGTTGTCATATTATTGAATTTAATTCATGTTTATTTTTACATAAAAAATGTATTTATGGTCTAATTTTACAATATATTAATAGAAAATTAAATAATACGTTTTTTCCTAGTCGTATATTTGTTTTAATAATGGTATTATTGGGGGATTATTAAAAAATAAATCTTTGGCGTATACGAAAAAAAAAAAAATATTAATGAATTTTTTATGTGCCATAAACAGCCAGTTTACTTTTTATTATGGGAAATATTAAAAAAGAATTTGTTGCATAGCTTAGGGGATATTAACAATGTGTTCTAAATTCTGGCATATTTTTAGGTATTAAACGAAAAAATTAATAAAATGTTATGAGTGAGAAAATTGATATAATTTATGAGCCTTAATTTAATTAATACAAAAACAAATTGCCTACTTTTAGGTGTCCAAATAAATATTAAACAATTTTAGTAGTCATAAGTAGGCAACATATTTTTTATTACAATTTGATTTAATTAAAAATCTGTTGCGGTATTATGAGAAAATACAGCATACTTATAAAAGAGACAAGATAAGAGTGTTCGTTTGAAAATTAAGTCCAAATCTGAATTTCTCCGCACCAACATTCCGATGAAACTTCTCATTGAACTTCAAGATTATAGAAAACTTCCAAGTCCTTAAACACAAATTCGCGATAACACTTTTCAAGCTCTAAATTTTCTGTATTTGCCTTTTCTATGCAAACGACTGGGGAGGGTTAAATTTGATTTTAAAAAAAATTAACTTAAACTGCCCAAAAGTAGGCCGTAATTTTTGTAAAAGCAATCTGCTTTGCTAGTTATAAAAAATTTTCCAAATTATTATTTTTTTAATAAGTTAGATCCTAAGAGTATGCTATATTTCTTAGAAACACAAGCTTTCTAAAATAATCTTGTACTTTAAATCTATTGTACAATAAATTTCTTTTTTTAACTTTTATAATGAGTTATTTTTCCTTAACTATGTATATTTCATACAAAAAAAAAAAACACATTTACATCACATTACAAAAAAGTGGAAACTGCTTGAGGTTATTCCTTTTCTAAATATTTTCTTTTTTTGTTTCTATAGCACCTCTTATACTTTGACATTAAAACACTACTTTGCACTACTTTATGACAAAAAACGGGGACAGAGTAAATAAAACCTAAACAAACATTAAAGTTAAATGCATAATTATTATAATAATTTAACTCAAACAAACACATCGCTAAGCATACATTTTATTTGTTAGTTTGTAGTTTTTAAATGTTTTCTGGTTTGAATTTTTTATAAGGAACTTGCACTTAAACTTTGTGTTAAATAAAGCTACATAATTATAATTTTTTTAATGAAAGAAAGGTTAAGCGATTTTTACGGTGCCAAAGGAGTTTTAAAGGCGATGAAAAGTGAGAAGAAATACAAAAGTTAAAATAAAAAAGATATTTAATTAAAGTTTAAATAGCGAATTATTTTATTTAAAAAAAATGTCATAATGCTTGAAGAAATTAATTAGCAAAATTATAATAGGGTAATTGCTAATAAAATTTACTTTGAACCAGTTGAGTGATATTGCAAATCGGATTTTTAAGAAAGCCAAAGATTATTTTATAATGTTGAAATTGTTAAAACGGAAAAAATTAATCCAGGGAAATTAATTTTCCGATACATTACTTTTTCCCATAAATAAATTAAACATTTTGTATAGCATAGTTTTAGGATTTGGTAATGATTTAATTCAACTAGAATTTAATGTCCTTTATTTACACAATACATATATTGGAATACTAGGGAATTTTTTTATTACCAATGAAATTAGTTTAAGCTACAATAACGATATATTTAATTACACGGTGCTACAAAAAAAAAACTGCTAACACTTCTCAAGTGACCTAATGTAGGATAGTCTAGCTGAGTGTATTACGAAAACAGTTTGAGAAGTTACAATTAACCCTCAAATTTTCGAGATAACGGTTAAACAATATTTTTTGCGACTAGCGCATTTTAATCGATTTTGAATTTGTTTAAAATCTGTTGAAAATGGACAAAGTTTTGGTCCTTTTTTATCTATAGTATTTGATTAAGTTTTTTAAACTTCTGCGAGGAAATCTTCTTTTAAATTGACAATATGCAAAAAGTTCCTGAGTAAAATGAGCCTTCATTTGTTAAAATCGGTTGTAAATCGACAATGTTATGGTACTTTTTCTTTCCGGTAATCGATATGATTATTAAATAAATATCACAGGTTAGTTGAAAGCGAGGACCTGTCCGTGATAGGTGCAAACTGAACCGGTCCGAAAGGGCATGTGTATTGATATGTCTTGTGATACTTGAAAACAGTACCGGTATGAAACGACCAACCCCGCAACTAGTGAAAAAAGACCAGTTCGAATATAGCTACCCCGTATATGTACAGTGACGTATCCTGTGACCGGTCTGTTTACATTTATGTCGATTGTCGCAATATTCGTTTTTTCATAAATTAAGTGAAAATATATTTTTGTGAACACCACCAGGTGTATCGTTTTCTCTTCTTCTTTGACTGGTTCTCTTATACTTTTACTGGCGTCAGCTGCGCTACTGAAGTGCAACTGACTCATTCCCATTATAACTCTGTATTTTATTGACCGATCCGTCTTATAAGGAGATCGAAATGTTATGGGGAATAGTTGGTATTGGATTACTTAGCGTAGCGAACGATATGGAAAAATTTAAGCCAGGACTGAAGACATATTTATTGACTTGAACTAGGAAACGAAATAGAATGAAATGGCAACCGATTGCAATTGTAATACTTAGCAAAGGAAACGAAGTGAATTAAAACGTTTATGGATTTAAGGGGAATTAATTTGTTTCAACATGTTTTTCTCGATTTTTTCTATTTCAGCATTTGTGCTTAAATTTTTGGTTTTTTGATCATTTTTTAAGGTACTTTTTTATATACAAACTACATAAATGACAGTAAGCATTAGGTGCAGCTGCCTTATACAAAAAATTTAAACTTAATGTCCATCTTGGCGCCATGCACATATTTTGGTCCTCTCGCCTATACATTTTTTTCTTTCATTTGCGATATTACATTTAAGTTTTTAACACTTTGTTATGTTATGGTAAATTGTTTGAAATTCGTTTTGTATTTTGTATAATTAAGAAGCCAGTTAAGAGGTTAATTATTCCCATGTATGGAATATTATGAAACTATTTTGTTTCAAAATTATTTTGTATATACCTAGAGCTTTTCTTTTTTCCAAACCACATATATTTTCCAAAACTATTTCCCAACATTTCAACCACAAGTGTCAGCCACATTAGCAGTATTAACATACCAAGATAAAATATATAAAAAAAACAGAAAAACTTTTGCATTTCTATTATTTTCAAAAACATTAACACATCGTACTCTTAGTAAAACAAATATAAAAGTTATAAAAAATAAAGACTTAAGAATAAAAATTAAAACTATGCCAACATACTGGAAATAAAACAAAAATTATGTATTTTTACTAATGTGGTTACTGAAAAATACTTAAAGAAAGCTATGATAGTCAAGGTCGACTTTCTAAAACTGTATGATTTTTTGAAGGGAAAGTAATTTCAAATATTTTAAATACTCATACACAATGTAAAAGATAAGGACAATCACTAAAGCAAGTTTAAATTTTGAAATCGTTTTTAAAAATGTTTGCCTGTATTATAGTTAAAACCAAATGAAAAACTTCAAACAATTCCAATCTAACAACTTTAGTTATAACTTTTTAATTCCTCTACTGATTTTGGTGATTTTGGATAAGAAAGACCTTGAAAAAATTACAAATATTTGTATATTAAATTCACAATAATAATTTATTTAATATTAAAAATTTTCTTATTTTTCTTCGATCTTTTTAAATAAATTTTTTTACACGAAAATTGGGAAGGACCTTTTCTTACGCATCTTGAAATTTTGTATAGGAGATAACATATATTTCAAATATGATAAAAGAATATATTTACAACGAAAGGGTCTTCCAATGGGATCTCCAGCTTTTCCGATTGTGGCTGACATAGTAATGGAAGAATTACTAGATTCTTGTATTGAGAAATTAGCTGTAAAACCAAAAATAATTACAAAATACGTTGATGATTTGTTCTGTATTATTCACTATAATTCAGTTAATAATATTTTGTCAACATTTAATTCTTTTCATGAAAATATAAAATTTACGATAGAAGAAGAATGTAACTCTAAAATTCCATATTTAGATACATTGATAATGAGAAAGAATAACATCTTAAAAATAGATTGGTATCAAAAACCAAAACAGCTTCTAGTAGGATTATAAACTACCTTTCAAAACACCCCAAGAGAATAATAATTAATACTGCGAAAAATCTAATTGACAGAGTATTAAGAATAAGCGATGTAGAATTTCATGAAACTAATATAAGAAAAATTAAGGATATTTTGAAGGATAATAATTACCCAATACATTTAAGCTGCAAATTAATAAGACAATTTAAAAACCGGAATAATGTTAATACGATAAGGGTTGCGGAACCCAAAATTTATAAATCTTTAACTTATGTTCCTCTTATATCTGAAAGATTAGAAAAATCCAAAATTTTCGATGATAAGAAATACTTAGTAGCACATAGAACATATAACACATTAGGTTCACTATTTAGCAAGACAAAAGATAAAATAAGTAAATTTGATATGTCCAATTTAGTTTATAAGATACCATGTAGGGGTAATGACACAGAAAATTGCACTAAAGTATACGTAGGTACCACAAAGAATAAACTGAAAACTAGAATAGCAGGTCATAAATCCAATCAAAAATACAATAAAACCACTTCTATGCAAAAAACATCATTATCATTACACTGCAGCAACTCCAATCATTATCCAGATTTTGATAACACATCAATTTTAAACACAGAAAGCAATTATAAACGAAGATATACATTAGAAATGTTACAGATCATAAAAGTACCATCAACACAAAGGATTAACTATAAAACAGACACACCCAATATTGCACAGAATTACAGACATTTAGTCAATAGGAAATAATAAAATTATTATAATTCTCATTTAGATTTTAAGAAACTATTAATTTAAAATTGTTTGCTATGTTATGATATTTCAATTATTTATACTTTGTTTTTTGGGTTAATTTTCAATTTGACATTAGAAATTATTTTATTTCCCGCCTTTTTTGTAATTATTATTTTTAAGCTTTTTAATTATAAAAAATTTCCCCTAAAGAAGTCTTCCAATGCGAAGACGAAATATTGGAAATAAATAATTATATTAAAAATTTATATCTAAAATTGTTTTAACAGGTTTTGTTACTAACTTTCTAACAAATTTAATGCACCCGTAAAATTCATCAAATTTTTTTTTTTTTTTTTTTTGTATATAAACTATCATTTAAATGCATTTAAAATGTTTCCAGTTTTGCAATTTATGCAAAATATATTTAGTTTATTTTTTGTTTAACTAAAAACTAAGTGTATATTACAATGTACTTGACAACAAGTTTAAGAAGTTATCATTTTAACATTTCATAAGAAAACTTATATACATAGTTTCAGAACTGTTTATGTTGTATATCCTTGAGTTTCTGTTTAGCTTTTTTTTATACTAAAAAATTAAAGTTTTTAAGTTGTCATTTAAATATGTATAAACACAATATAAAGTAGAATTTTGACCGACTAGTAATAAGAGTAAAATACTAAAAATAGAATTTTTTTTTAGTTCTAAAACATTTTTGCATGTTTAAGGTTATCTTGTTTTTTTTTTTTTTTGGTTCTAAATAAGTGCAGAATATAGTGTAAAGTATATGGTTGTGAAATGTTTACACATATTTGAGTGAAAGACTTTAATAGCTAAACAATTTTACATTTTTCTGGGGGTTTATTTTTAGTTTAGTAAAAGTTTGCCAGCAAGTTTTTACTGGGGCCAACAAGACACAATGATGCAGAAGAAGAACAAAAAAAAAAAACAATAGTCAAGAATTTGGGTTAAATTTTAAAGCACAGCAATGGGTGTAATATAATAAAGTTTAATATGTCAAAACTTTATAATAAAACTGCCTATCAAGCAAAAAACATAATATTGTGAAAGTTTTTGGGTATAATTGTGACCAAATAAAATTAAGCCTAAAAGTAGTCTGTAATTCACATATATTTGGTATGACGAACTAATATCCGCAAAAAAAATTTTGTGGATTTGTTTAATTTGGGGTGAAGTTTTAATAGTATTTTGGGGTAAATATTAATAGCAGTTTAAGCAATGTCAGAGCATTTTTATATCGTGTTAGTAGAATATTTTGTAAAAGCGAATTTTATTAATTAACTTAAGAGACATGCCGCAAAAATATACATAAAAAACCAACAAAAATAGCCATAGACAAAATGATTTTTTAGAAGCAATAAAGGGCATCAAAATAAGAAATAGGATAGTGTATTCCATCACACATAATTATAATAACCCACTTCAAAATGTATACCTATAATGTATACCTCTAAAACAGCCAGACATTCATCTTCCTCCTCAATTTCATTAAATAGATATTTCTGCATAATTTCTTTAGAAATCAATGGTAATAACAGCATTTAAACAATTATAAAAAAACAAAGAAATGGTTTATAAAAAAAATATTTTTTGCGATATAAAAACACAATATTATATATTATTCTAAATATTATAATTTATCTGAAAGATAGTTTTACGTTAAGGTCAATGATTCGATTTCAGAACTTCATGAAATACAGGCTGGAGTTCCACAAGGCAGTGTTTTGGGTCCCATTCTGTACACAATTTTCACGTCTGACATGCCTACCACCGATAACGTTCTTGTGGCGACTTACGCAGACGATACAGCATTTTTGGCAACCAGTGAATCACCCATTGGAACATCAAAGTTAATTGCGAAAAATCTCAACACGTAACATTTGGACTCAGAAAAGGAAATTGCCCTCCAGTTACTC
Source organism: Delia radicum (assembly GCA_021234595.1). Classification (NCBI taxonomy): domain Eukaryota; kingdom Metazoa; phylum Arthropoda; class Insecta; order Diptera; family Anthomyiidae; genus Delia; species Delia radicum. Next base: position 234,578,249 of record CM037854.1, read on the forward strand.
TCAATGGAAATATTATTCCATTTAGTGATAGAGTCAAATATCTTGGTATGATACTTGACAGACGCCTAACCTGGAAACCTCACATAAAAAGTAAATCTGATCAACTTAAAATTAAAACAAAGAGATTGTATTGGTTAATTGGGCAGCATTCGCAATTGAATCTCAATAACAAATTAAGAATTTATAAAGCAATTCTTAAACCTGTGTTTTCTAATGGATTGCAACTTTGGGGTACTGCCAGTACTTCTAATCTTGAAATTCTCGAGGGATATCAGTCCAAAACTCTTAGAATGATAACAAATGCATCGTGGTGTATAACAAACAAAGCCATCAGAAACGATCTTTCCATGACAACGGTTAAAAACGAAATAAAATCTATTAGCGAGAAATATCTTCAAAGATTAACTAATCATGTCAATCCTGCCGCCATCTCATTACTAGATTCTACTGAGGAAATCAGACGACTTAAAAGATTACACGTTTTGGACCTTCCATTCAGAAGTTAAATCTGAATTATCAATAATTTTTAAACTAAATTCAATATTTTACACTATAAAAATTTTATATTAATTTTATGCTTAATAACTTATTGGAGTCATTAAGCCACTGTGATGTAAATAAAATTGAACAGATTTGCTTATTGTCCTTGGACAGATTGTAAATAAAGAATTAATTTAAAAAAAAAAAAAAAAATATTATAATTTAATATTCGGACTGCCATGGGCAACCCTGGTGGCCACTTTATTACAGACAACTTTTTGTAATGCCATATCGGGTATCCTCGTGGAGCCATGGGTACTCATTTGAAAATAAAATGTTGATTTTTTACGCACGTATAAATTTTGTCAATAACATATCCCAATTTTTATATTTTTGATTTCCAAGGCATTTTAGCAAAATATTTTTAGAGCTTTAATCTGGAAAAGGACACGAATCTAATGTTTTTGGGCATCGAATTTAAAGCTCTTCCAAGTTAAATTTGTTAGCGCAGCGTTTGTGTTCGCAAACGATTGTTTAACGTGTAGAAGAACTATATGTTATACATTATTGTACTTCCTTCTGTATATATATAGTCCTTGCTATCAGTAGACTGAAACCCCCAAACGGCTTTAAAAAGTAAGCTTGTATTGTTAATTTATAACCTTCTGAAGATGAGCTATTTTGAGTAAAATGTTCCGAATTTTTTTATATGCAATCCAATGGATTAAATAAATACTCGTATATAAATGAACAAATTGGAATTACTATATTTTAGGCGTATAATATTTCAATTGATAAATTTGTAAACCTTTTATGGTTTTAGTTTCACTTTTAGCCCATTTTATGGTACATTTCCTGTATGTTTTTTTGTACTTTTATACAAATTTTACAACACAAATCGTGTGTTTCGATTAATTTATATTTGTTTTTTTTTTTTTATTAAAAAAAATAAAATTTTAAATTAAAAAAAGAACAACAAAGAATTATGCAAAAGTGCAAAAATACTGAAATTGTAAATGATGTTTTCATGGACTAGTACCACACTCATAAAAAAGTTAGTACAAAAGTGAATTTCGTAACTGTTATGAACAAAATAAAAATTAGGCGTAATGCTTATATAAGTGCTCCAAGTGTTAAAATTCCATTACAACACTCAGAAAACGTTTGAGTTACAAAACCTCCGAGCCCGTATGAGACATCCGTGATTTAATTGATGATGCTTTATCTTTTTTTGCGCCAGAACTCACAATGTCAATAATCCTATTTGGATAACACAAAAGCAGCTAGACTTCAATGTTGCAAAACTTGAACTTTCACAGAGCAAATCCGTAGAATTGGCTAGATTTTTAAATATAAATAATCTCTTGGTGTCCTGTGTTAAAATTTCTGCATATTGGCATCGCCAATCATCTCTGCAAGAATGTTTTGTTGTGAATATTGAGGCAACATCTGAATACTTTAAGGATAAACTAATGAGCGAAATGGATATTCGTTACAGTGCGGATGAGTGGAGACTCTTTATGAATTATCAAAAAATATTCTTCAAGAGGTAGACACCAATAAATGTCGAGAAAAAATAAACTGTGAATTGAACGTATTAGCAATTCTTCTGGATACTTTAAATACATGCGTTTTTTGTATGATTACCTAGAGAATTTTGAAAAGAATATTAAGACTACCAGATTCTACGCCAAATTATGCCTTGCTTCTAGAAACGAGCACGGAATGTAGCTATTTCTACACACTTAACCTACATTTAAATTATATTTACAGAACACTTTTTCAATATAACCAGAATAGACTACCGCACAAATTATCCTTGATGGCATTACGGGACAACATTTTTTGGGCAAAGGAAATTAATAATATTGGTCTTGACCTAGGAGTTGCTTTGGAAGATGAAAATATCTCGGCGCAAGAGTTTCTTCGTTGTGGAACCACTTTGATTCAAGAACTAAAAGCAAAAATATTCTTGCAAACTAACTACAGAGCACAGAATAGTAGATCTCGATTTTATAAACATTTAGACCATAACATGGGAATGCATTATCTACAAATCTAAAAAATTTAAAACAAATTTCAATAATTTTTAAGGCAAGATGCGATCCAACCGTTTACAATTTGGCCATTTAAGATACGTATCAGTTCTTGTTCGCTAAGACTATCTTTGCCAAAATATCTGTTTCTGAAATCTAAAAAGTGGGACACATTGCCATAAAATGCTGTAAATCTTCGTCTTCACCTGTATTACATAATGCACAGGTTCTGTTTTCAGTGGCGTTAAAATTATTTGAGTTTATTGGTAATAATAAACTCAAATAATTTTAACGCCACTGAAAACAGAACCTGTACATTATGTAATACAGACAATTTGGCCATTTAAGATACGTATCAGTTCTTGTTTTGGCAAAGATAGTCTTAGCGAACAAGAACTGATACGTATCTTAAATGGCCAAATTGTAAACGGTTGGACTAGGCTTTATAATTATGTTAACATTGCATTAAACTACAGAAATATGATCATTCAAGAACTTTTTTAAATATTAAAGATTTAATTTTTCATATTAATTCATTATGTCAAGCATATCTCAATACTTTTTTTTACACTATATATAATTGATTTTATATTTATTTATAATTATAAAGTACATGTTATCGTGATTTTTCAAAAACTTCGATACCTTGCCACGCCCACATATTTTCAAAAATGCAATTTCTAAATATGAGGTTATGTTTGTATAGGTAAAATGTAGCTGTATGCAAAATTTCATCAAATTCTGAGGGGGGTCGGGTTCAAAATGTGCCTTTTTTTATAGGTTTTGATATGAAATTCATCCTATAGAGTTTTTGTTTTCAAATTTATTAATTGACCACTTTCTGGAATGTGTTGATAATTGTGAAATCTTTTAAAAAAATAAATTTACTACTCAATAGCCGATAAAGCCATTCAGATATACGAGTATAAACGTTTAATATTTTCTGCAAAACTTAAAAAAAAGACAAATCCAAAATAACATTCTAAATTTGACTCCTTCTATCTGGACCATTTTAACAAAAAAAAAAAAAGAGATTTTTTTTGTTTTAGTTTCAAAATTAGAAAGACAATAAGACAGCATAACTTTCGTACAGACTTATTAAGTAGTCTTTTAACATATTTTTTTTTGCCCTAATAAAAACAAATGATCGAAAATAAGTCAACCTCAAGAGTCTATAAAAAATCAATAAGAGATAAGTTCGCAAAACCCTTTGAGGGGTTTTCAAATACTAATGGTCTATTTTAGTTTTCCGTTTTACTCATTCGGGAAATTTTCTCTCATTGCACAGTTTTATTAATATAAAGAAAATTGATAAGCATCCAATTTTTTCAGGATTTTTTTTTTTTGATTTCATGATAGGTACATAACAAAATATTACTTACAAATTTGTATTGAAGTATTTTACTGTTTTAAACACTTTGCTTTATTTAATTTTAAGCAAATTTACAAACTTCCATTTTTTTTATTAAACTTGATAAATATTGATTTTATTTAAACTAAACTTCTCTTAATTCAAAATTATATTTTAAGTTTAAATTTTACATAATTTTTTACAGCATTTTTGTTTTAAAAATCCTTAAACAGCTATCACTATGTTCTTTATGTTCTATATATTAAGCACTCAAAATCTTACTAAATGCTCTAGTTTCAAAAATACATTAAATCAGAGCTTGCTATACCTAAGTAGATAAAAAAAACTGCCTACAAACAATATTGACATGTTAATTATAATGATGAGAATTTGAAATAGTAAAATAATGTAAAAACTATTTACGTATTTAGTACAATACCAAAGTTCGGTATTAAATAAAAAATTAAATAGGGAGGAGCTTATGAGAACTGCTGTTATTAAAGAGTTTTCAAAAATGTTTCTAGTAGTTGAAAATTAGATTTCCTTGCTTTAAAACAATATAAGATTTAATAGTGCGCCCCGGTAGGCTAGTTGGTAGCGTGCTGGCTTATCAGTGCGGGGGTCGTGGGTTCGATTCCCACCAGTGGCACTGGTCTGTTTTCGCTACAACGAAGGCCATAGTAGCTAGTACTCGGTTAGGGCAATCTATATATACAAAGAGAAGTGTACATTTTGATTGTCACTCCATAACTCGAGAACGGCTGCATAAAATAAAAAATGGCTGAATACGTTTTGTAGAACATGCAATGAGGATGGTTTAAAAAAAAAATTGTTTAAAAATATTCTCGTTTGATCGAGATGTGGTGATATTCTGAACGTTAGTCATTTTCATATAAATTGTGTGAATATCAAAAATGTTTGCTTTGTTACACAGCATTGCTTGGATACGGGTACAAAAAATAAAAAATGGCTGAAAAACCAGACTTTCAATGAATTTTAGATCCTGATATAAAATTAATAAAAAAAAAAAAACGTTTCTTTCTCCGTAGTATTATCAGAACTGTTTATTAAAATGAATTGTTTCTCTATTTATACTATTTATGCTCTACATAATAAATGTGTTATCCTGATAAACAAACACAGGTAGATAATTGTTTATCGGTGCTGTTGTTTTTCCCTAACACATAACTAGATCTTTATTATGTTTCATAAGAAAGGTACTAAAAGATTACAATACTAATCATGGGTTTTTCTCTTATGTGATAACACTTAAAAATATATCTGGTTATTATTATTAATCGTGGATTTTTTCCTTATGCGATAAGACTTAAAAATACATACCTAGGACAGTTTGTCAGAATACTTAATATAATTATTCAAAAGGGAGTTTTTGCTCGTTCTTAGAGTGAGTTGATATAACACCCCCAGACGAAGATGCTTGCCCGGTTCCCAAAGGGATTGAGGGTAAGTTAATAGTAACTCCATTTTGCCTAATATTCCTATTTCGGATTTTGATATAAATGTAGATACAAATTATGATAATTGTGATTATTACAATAGTAGAGATAGATATATTTTGGATTTTTTCGTGTTGTTTTAACTCTCTGATCATTTTTATATTTTCTATATTTTTATAATGAAGTTGTTCTAAGGTTAATGGTGAGTTACTAGTTGTTATGTTTCTAATTGGATTGGGTATAATTATTGTATTAGAATAGCCTTTCTTGTTATACCATTTATCTAGATAGATTCGACAGTCTTCAATATATATTAAATAGTTTCCATTCAAGGTGAATGGGAATTCATTACATGTGTGATTTACTTTAAAATTTCCATTAATTACTATAATAGCATTAAACCCAATTTCCTTAACATCTGTTAGAGTATTGGTTTCATAATTACAATGCATATGGTTCTTATTAAATAAGTGTTGAATACAATTATCTTTTTCTTCTTTTAGGTTAGATATTTTGTTAGTTTTCTCATAGATTATATTATCTTTCATTAAGTAGTTTCTATTGACTAAGGTTAATTGTTTTTTGTTAAAATTAGGTATTGGTTGTATAACAATCTCCTTATAGTTGTCTTGATTCATGTTAGGTACCTTAATTATAAAAATAATGTTTTTATTTTGGGTCGCAACATCTAATTCGATGTTTTCCATTTTTTCCAATGTAATGCTAAACTCATTAATTTCCTGATCTGTTAGTATGTCCCTGTTTAGTGTTCGCAATTTTGAAGCCAATAGCAATTCTCTGGCTTGTTCAATTAATTTCCCGATATGTTCAATTTCGTATCTGAGGTAACCTTTACGTGAAGCTGCTTTAGTTTGATTGATTAATTCCATATTCTGTCTAAGTAGTTTAGTCTGTTGGTTTTGTAAATTTGTTAATGTTTTCAATTGTTCGTCAAAATGAGTATTGATTTTGATTTGCCTATTTGATTGTTCAATTATGTTATGATTATTAAGGGTATTGATTCTAAGTTTTTCCTCAATTTCCGTCCTGTCATCGTCGTCCATTGTACCATACAGGTATTTTAATCCTGTTCCAAAAATATTGATTAGTCCTCGTTTAGCACGGGATCTGGGTATTAAACTCAATAATTGTAATTTAGTGTGTTCGATCTGATGTTGTAAATATGCGTTATCTAGCGTCATTATTTCGAATTCCAATGTTTTAATGTATGTTAAATAATCCTCAGTTTTGAATATGTGTAGTATTTTCGAGTAATTTTGAATTAAGGATAACTCTCCTGTTTGGATGATAGTGAATCCATTTCCTTGATTAAGATCGGTTGTTAACAGCTTTTGTGCTACAGCTAGGTTGATCATCAATAGGATCGATAAGGACTTCCAAAGATCTGGAAATATATTTCTTTTGTTTAATGAATTGATCCTTATGAAATTCTTGATTATTATTGGTGTATTTTTTATTGTCTGTTTTCTTTACGTTAACTTTCTTTACTTTCTGATCTAGTTTGTTCTTGTATGTCTTCACATAGTTAGAGTTTATCTTTTTATCCACTCTATCTCTGTTTCTATATTCGCATATTTTCCTTTTCTTATCCTCCATTCTTTTAAATATCTCCTGAAGGTTTATTTTATTAGAAAAATGTAAATCTATAGGTTTTTTACCTGTAGTGAGGTGAAGTAAATTATTATAATTGCTTAGGGCTTGTACTGGTAAATCTATATTTAGATTAATATCATTTTCTATTTCTCTAATTTTTAATATTCGTATTTGTTCATTCATTGATCCATGAAACCTTTCTATATCAGAATTACCTGTGTGTCGATTAGGTGTTGTGAAGTGATATTGATTATTTTGTTTTTTCCAAAAAATCAGTAAATAGTGGTGATCTAAATCCCTTTTCGTTATCTAGGATAAGTTTTTTGGGTTTCTTCTTCATTAAAATAAGTAATTTCAGGTAGGCTTTGATAAGTGTAAGAGTTGATCTGTCGGGTATCTCTTCGATCATTGCGTATTTTGTGAATTTGTCTATCATAGTGACATACATTTGTTGGTTGTTTATGAAATATATATCCGAATGATAAATTTGAAAAGGTTCTGTTGGGGTTTCCGTGTTTTCAAAGGGTAGTTTAATAGGGTTTCGTTCGTGCTTAAAGTTACAAATATGACAGTTATTAATGAATTTAGTAATTTCCTTTTTCAGATTCGGATAGTAATAAATTTTCTTTAATTCCTCATGAGTTTTAGTTATACCTGGGTGATTATTATCAAGTCTATGATGTTTTGCTATTATTTCTATTATCTCCTCGTAACTTTTTTCCGTTACATTTTCGTAAGATACAAACACATCAGTCTCCATAATGTTATTTGGATTAGATTTTCTTTCTTTATATTTATCTTGAAGTGTTATTAAGTCTTCGGTATTGTTACAACGAAGAACTACTAACTTGTAGACTGTAATCTGGTCTAATATTTGCTCTATTAGTTCAGGATTTAAGTTTTCATAATTGTATGTAGTTCTTTTGTTTGAGAATACTATTTCCTTTTCAATATTATTTTCTGTCCCCTTTTTAAGGACAATTTGGTTAGAAGAACTTTGGAAAGATTTCTCGGTCGTTTTGAATAAGTCCATACTATCCTCTTCGGCAGAATGTATGGTTTGGTTATCATCATCAGGGATAATAGGAATATTGTCTAACATCGTTTTTCTGTGGGGTTCTTCCAATTTTCTTCTTGGCCTAGATTCCTCTGTTAAATCTTCTCTATTGTGTATATCTCTTAAATGTTTATTCAGTGAGCTAATTGTGGCATATTTTCTATTACAAAGAGAGCATATATTCTCACCTAATCTGATTGTCTTTTCTTTCACCCTCCTATTGACGTTAGTTTCTCTAATCCTTGAAAGTGCGTCAGCCACCTTATTCTCCTTTCCTTGTACATGGGATATATTAAATTCATATTCATTGAGTTTGATTTTCCATCGGATAAGTTTAGAATTAGGTTCTTTAAGACTGGCTAACCATATGAGTGGTTTGTGATCTGTTTGGAGATCGAACTTTCTTCCATATAGGTAATGTCTAAATTGTTTTACGGCCCATACTATGGCTAGTAATTCTTTTTCTATAGTTGAATAGTTGCATTCATGTTTATTTAATGTCCTAGATGCAAATGCTAAGGGTCCGTTTTTTTGAGATAAAACCGCGCCTAATGCATAATTACTTGCATCTGTAGTTAAAATAAAATTTTCATTAAAGTCGGGGTATTTCAGAACCATGTTTGACATTAATATGTTTTTCAATTTTTCGAAAGCTTCTTTATAGTCCTTATCATTTACATTGATAATTGAATCCTTTTTGAGGCGGATTGTTAAAGGCTTAGCTATCTTCGCATAATCAGGTATAAACTTACGGTAATAACCACTGAGTCCGAGGAAACTTTGTATCTCCTTAATGGTTTTCGGAATAGTTTGACGTTTTATGCCGTCTATTTTATGTGGATTAGGGCTTATGCCATCCTTTGTGACAATGTGTCCTAAAAATTCGGTTTCTTTTTTTAAGAAATCTGATTTGTTTAAAGATACTTTGAGGTTTGCTTTCCTCAAGGTTTCAAATATTTTTTCCAAATTATTAATGTGTTCCTGTAGTGAAGTTGAGAAGACCAGAATGTCATCCATGTACACGACGCAGATCCTATTTATATGTTCCCTTAAAACGTTGTTCATCATTCTCTGGAATGTCGCCGGAGCATTTTTCAGTCCAAAAGGCATTCTTACAAATTCAAAATGTCCGTTGTGAGTTGTAAAAGCAGTTTTCTCTCTATCCTTCGGTTCTACTTCTATTTGATAAAATCCTTTAGTTAGATCTAAAGTTGAGAAATAATTTGCCCGTCCTAGTTTATCTAAGACGTCATCAATTCTAGGGATAGGATATTTATCTTCTCTAGTGACTTAGTTTAATTTGCGGTAATCAATGACAATGCGCCACTCTTTGTTACCTTCTTTGTCCTCTTTTTTAGGAACAATCCATATAGGAGCATTATATGGGGAATTACTATGTTTAATGATGCCTTGTTCTAGCATTTCATTCATTTGTTTTTCCACTTCTTCAGTGTGGATAACAGGATATCTATAGGTTTTGCTATAGATTGGTCCGGAAAGTCCAGTATCAATTTTGTGTTTAATCTCATTAGTAAAGGTCAAATCGTCACCTTTGTGATAAAAAACGTCTCCGTGATTCTGAACCAAAATTCTTATCGCCTTTGATTCCTCTGAATTAAGATGGTCTAAGCGTAATAGGTCATTAGTACCTAAATATTCGATATTGAATAGTTCTGGTAGTTGATTTAAAATTTTTGGGAGTATTTCCTCTGAATCTCCTTCATAATACAATGGGAAAGTTTTTCCGTTGATTTTAATCTGTTTTGTCTCGTAATTAATTATGGAGTTATTTTGTTCTAACGTTAGATGACCTAAAAGACCGTTAAAAAATTCATGGAATTTATAGAGTCCAAAAGTAGTGTCCGAATTTAAAGGGATTTGAATAGTATTTTTGGGAATTGTGCCTTCATGGGTAATATGAAAATTTCCTGAAGCGGTTTTAATGTGAAGGGGGTTATTTAATTTTTTAATGAACTTAGGCGGACATTGGTCTAAATTGAGAAAATTTTCAGTAGATCCTGTGTCAATTAGTACTCTAAGAGTTCTTGTCTGTCCTCTAAGTAAGATATAGGGAAGTCCACGTCGTTTGGGTTGTCCCCCAGAGAGGCTGGTACATGAAAATTTCCTGATTCATAGGTTTCTACAATTTCGTTTTTGTATTGGTCAACATTATTTTTATAATTTGTACACTTACAATTACATTCCATTCTTGGGGTTTGATGATGATTTTGTCTTCTAGTTTGGGCTGTGGTTGTGTCCATTGGTTCTGGTAGTGGTTGTTGAACATAATGTTGTTGTTGTTGTTGTTGTTGGTGAAACCTTTGTTGCCAATTAGGGTTATTACCTCTATGTTGTTGGTTATGCTGAGGGTTATATATCTTTGGTGCCCAATTTCTGTTGAGCTGTTGGTTTGAGTTGCTCTTGGGTTGTCCTTTTTGTTGTTGATTATTTTGATGATTGTTCAATGTTATAGGTTTTCTTTTTTCCTCTGTTAGAAATCCTGATTGGGATAATTCATGGATGGCTTCTTCCATTGTTTTCGGTTTTAAAGCACATAATACCGTCCTCATGTGTACTGGCAATCTTGTCATAAAGATTTTTAAAGCTGTTTGGATATTTCTTGGAACATCTTGAAGGTTTCCTTCTTGTCTGGACTTTTGATTCAGTATTGCTAACTTATGTAATATGAAGTTGTAATATTCGAGGGCATTACCTCGATATTGTGCTGCTCTCAGTTCTTCGTACAATTGAAATCCTCCGAAATTAGTTTCTAGCATTGCTTTTATTTCTGTCCAGCTGTTTAAATGTGTATTTATTTCCATTGCTCTTCTAGCTTTTCCAGTTAGTTTTGACTTGATGATGTTTATGCACATTCTTTGAGCTTGTGCGTTATAGGCCAATAGTGTGGGTAAAATATCATCGACGTTGGTACAAAAGGTTGACAAATCTTCTTTTCTACCATCAAATCCTTGTAGTTTTTCCAAATAGTTTAGTGGATTGATGTCAAGCGCTCGTAATTGTCCTCCAGCTGCTGCTGCTGCTGCTAAGTTAGGATTTCCTGCGTTGACTGCCATAATTCGTTATAGATTTTATTTTCAATAAATCTTTTTTACGAATTTTATACCGTTAGCACTTGATATCCTTAATATTCGTTTAAGGATGTTAGTATGCCGTAGGTTCTTATTTGCAGGGATAACAAAACTAGTTTGTTATCCTACCGACTGCGCCAATTTTAGATCCTGATATAAAATTAATAAAAAAAAAAACGTTTGTTTCTTTCTCCGTAGTATTATCAGAACTGTTTATTAAAATGAATTGTTTCTCTATTTATACTATTTATGCTCTAAATAATAAATGTGTTATCCTGATAAACAAACACAGGTAGATAATTGTTTATCGGTGCTGTTGTTTTTCCCTAACACATAATTAGATCTTTATTATGTTTCATAAGAAAGGTACTAAAAGATTACAATACTAATCATGGGTTTTTCTCTTATGTGATAACACTTAAAAATATATCTGGTTATTATTATTAATCGTGGGTTTTTTCCTTATGCGATAAGACTTAAAAATACATACCTAGGACAGTTTGTCAGAATACTTAATATAATTATTCAAAAGGGAGTTTTTGCTCGTTCTTAGAGTGAGTTGATATAACAAATTAAAATAAAATTTGAAGGCAAAACAACATTTGTCGGTTCAGCTAGTAGTATATAATTTCTAATTATATGATTATTAATTAATAGAATAAAAAAAAAAAGATTTAATAAAAATCATTATTAAAAAATAATATAATCTGGGGTATCACAGAAAATAAATCGTACAGAAAAAAATTCGTTTGCCTATCGATTTCTGTGTGGTTGTTGAAAAACAAATCTCAAAATCGAAATGGTTTTCTGTGACATACCTGAATATAAAATTACTAAAATAATATTATTTAAGATTTCAAATTTACACAAATTTTTGATATTTTCTTTTATTTTCCAATAAAATTTAAAAATTTTGAATTTGTTACCACCCTACTTTGTATCTTGAACTCTTTACTAATGAACTTTTGCTAATTAAAATGTGCTTACAATGAGACTGTAAAACATCAATGGAAATTAACAAATATGAGTTGTTGACTCGAATAGTAATTACACAATTTTGTAAGATTTTTATAAAAAAAATTAAGTTTACTTTTAGAAATCATAAAATATATTTAAATGGTATATTTTTAGCCTTGTCTACGAGTTCTTTATTTTTTTTTTTTTTTTTTTTTTTTATATGGTTTTAACTTTGACAAATTTTTGTTGTAAATGTTTTTAGTTTTTTATTTTAAAAGATGACATGATTTAATGTAGATTATACATTAAATACTTGAACATAAAAAGTTACTGTGCTAAAACGTTTTTTCTGCTTTTAACCCTAAAAAAAAATCTAAAATATTTATCAATTCATGCAATAAAATTTTAATAAATATTAAAAGTTTGAAAAGAAAATATGAAATTTGGATAAATTTTACACATTAATATCAGTAAAAAGTGTGTATTATACTAAAGATTAATTGAGAGGGCGTGAAATTTTATTTCTTTAACCACAAATCGTTTTTCATATACAAGTTCTAGAATTTTTTTACAGGTACAGTGTAAAAATCGTTTAATGTATATGCTCGACATATGTATTAGCAAAAAAAAAATCTTTAATGTTTGTTGATATGCTTTGCTTATGTAGAAGGATAGTATATGATGACATTCGAGAAAAGAACTGCCATTTAAAAGTTTTAACTGAAAGTTAAACTGGCAACTATGATAATGACTAGAGAAAAAACAAACACACTATAAATAGAAATCGTTTGTGGTAAATTTCATTCTAACTCAACACACAGAGTAATGTGGGATTTAACGTTACCCAATTTCTTTAACGTGTGAGTTAAATAGAAGATATTTACGATTAACACTAAAATGGCACGAAGAATGTTGATGAAGACCGTAATGGGTCAGAAAATGCATTCCATTCATGCTAGTGTCTAATAACTTTTTCTGTTTTTTTTCTAATAGTCAAAGTAAATTATCATAAAAAAAAATATAATTTTTCTGTTAATTTAGAGAAAAATTTGTCATAATCTAAAACCGAAGGAATAAAATCTCACACATAAACTTATAGATCAACGATAAAATTCACTAAAAAATTAAATTTTCAATCAAAATTTTAAAAGTAACGTAAAACAAAAATTGCTGCTGTATTTCAAGATTTAGTTTGGCTATCTTCTTGATCTTTGTTCATCCTAGGGTTAATTGTCCACTGAACAACATGCAATATATAGATGTAAAAATATTTCCTTTTTTAAGTATTTCCCTGTCTGTTTTCTTAAAGTCATAAGAAGAAAGAACATTACTTTTCTGTCCATTCATATACTGTCTTTGAGTAATTGTAAGTTTTTTCTAATGTTTTTTTTATTTTATGTTTTATGTACATGTGAAGTTATACCATTTTTTCAAATGTACACATTTTTAATTGCGGTTTGGGGATATATAAACAGATCATTAGTGAAAAAATAGAAACAGTATTTATAGTCTGTAAAAAAGTACTGGGACATTTTAAAAATAATAAGCACAAAAAAACGACGTTTTCAATTTTTCCTCTTCTGATTTTAATAAAACTTGGTATAAAGATTCTTCTAGTTAATATTTTTTTCGTTTACCAAAATTCTTTATAACAAGAAATATATATATCTATACCACAGTCAGTGATTGCACAGAAAATTTCATATAGACGCAATCGAACAAATAAAAACATAACATATATTACATTTTATTCAAAAAAACAGGGTCACTGGCGAAGGTCCAATACCAGAAACTGCGCAGTCTGATTCAGAAAAATTGAAAAATTTACTATGTAGTTATGATTTTTAGAAAATACACTCATTATTCTTTACCACGCCTTTCACAAGATCGCGTTTAGTTGGGGGTTTTTAACAAATATTTACGAAATATACAATATTATATATTTAAATAATCACAACTTTTGACAGTGTCATCAGAAAACTAAAAATTCGACGTCATTTGACAGATCAAATTAATAGTGCGAGCGAAAGAAATTACGAATTAATTCGCAAATATTTAAAAAAAAACTCCATAATTTTATATAATTTTACTAGTTTTTGTTTTTATATACACCGAGATTATTTTTATGTGATTTTCAATTTATAAAGAGCTTTCAACATCCGTATATTTAATGTTTATAAAATTTATTTAGCAATTAACTCAAAGTATCACTTGCAAAATATAAAAAGTTTAAGGTGGAGAGCAGAGGTGTTCAAAAATAAACCGAATTTTTCAGAAAGTATATGTGATATTGAAAATAAAATTTTATATATTTATATAGCACACTACTAAAAATTTCAATATTTTTTGTCTCACGAGGTTAAGACGATATGCAGTTAAACACGAGATCACACGTAGTTAAACTGTGTACTCATATTTTCTTTATCACATCCGTTGTTCTTTCAAAAGGACATTTAAAGTTTAATTTTTAAACAAATAATTTCAATCTGAAAAAACGCCCTGCTGGAAATATAAATGCTGGTAATATGCTCTTCCGCTTTCCGTGTTTCTAATGTAACATGTTTGCTTGCAAATATAATTATGTATACCTTTAAATATATATATGTTTAGAACTACCGGCGAATATATATGTTTGGCTGCAAATATAAGTATGTTTGAGTGTCCCAAACATAGTATCTAAAAATTTAAAAACTGCAAACATATCTTTGTTAAGGTTTGAAAATTTTAAGTACTGTAAACATATATATAATTATCTGCAAACATATTTTGAAGTGTCTTTTTCCTGCGTATATCATTAAATGATGCCTGATGACAAACCGCAGATTGATTTTTTTTTTTTACAATTTACATAAAACCATAATATCTTGTTTTTTTGTTGGCAGTATCAACCACTGTATTTTGTTTGCTTATGCACTCATATTATTTTTATATAGTGCATATTTAAATGCATGTTAAACATAAATTACATTGTTTTATTGTCTTTTGGTCACTTAAGAGAATTGTAACAGTTTTTGTCAATATTACTGCCGTGCTGGAAAATTGCACAGTGAGTGCACTGTGCAGTGTCATTAGGGGATTTTAAGAATTAGGAAAATATTTTTTTTTTATTAATTTATTTATTAATAATCATACAACTACAAATTATATCCTATTACCCTAACAGAGCACTAGCTACTATGGCTTTCTGCGCGTTGTAGCGAAAACAAACCAGTGCCTCTGCTGGGAATCGAACCCACAACCCCCACACTGATAAGCCAGCACGCTATCAACTCGACTACCGGGGCGCACTGAATTTTTTAACTATTACTGAAAGTCCGTGTTTTGTTTATTTTTTTTTTTATTGAATAACAGACAGAAAAGTCAAAAAATATATATTTATTTGTTTATTTAACTGTATATTCCATTGGAACAAGTTTACCGATTAACTTTTTAAATAACTGTTGAACTTTTATGAAAAAGTTCTTGTGAGTGTACGTATAAAAATGTTCGATCATCTTTTTGTTGTAGATTTTCTATTAGCGAAATCGTGAAAAATTAGATAGTTCAACTTTAAATACATGCATAGCGAATATTATCGCATCTTTCGAAACGTGTAGTTAATATATCATATTAAAGGCATAATTTATAATATCCGAATGTTTCAAAAAAGTAGCATTATTATTTTCAATTTTGAGTTTTTTGCAAATATTTCTTCAACTATATCTAACTTTGAAATTCGAAGACCATATTCGTGATCTGCGTAATAAAGTCATTTAGAAATGATAGGTCGCAACAACGATGCATACAATTTTTCTGATTTTGTTGAACAGTGTTCTTATTTTGTAACAAAAATGTTTTCCCTTTTGATTCAAAACTGTAAAAGTTTTATCCATCTTTAGCGAATTTAATTTTATTATAAAAATTCTTTATATTTAAAACATTTTCCAATATTTTCTTAATATGTTTTACATACTTTTTTTATACATTTTTACGTTTTTTTTTTTTTTGTTCGCCCAAAAACCATATAGTTTAATGTACTCTAGTGATTTTCATGGTTATCGTTTAACATTTAATGGTTATTATAGTAAAAAAAAAAACATCAAAACAAAAAAACTACTTTACTATTCTATCCCTTAGTATATAAAAACTTATGTTTTTCTTACTAACTACTGTATATTTTTCAGGTTTAGTTTTTGCTTGTTTTTTAATATCTTTTATCACAATATACATAGTATTAAATATTTATAATTTTTGTAAAAGATTTTTGTATTAAAACAAAATATTATTATGTAGCCGAGTTTATATAAGTACCTGTATAAAATAAACAAAGATACTCGTATCTAATATCCCTTAAGAGCTATTTACAAAATAACAAGGAAAAACAAAATATATATTTATTATCATTATTATAATGATTCTGTGAGTAAAGAAAATCATCATTTAACTAGATTTTAGGTTAAAGGAATAAATTTATAGAAAATTTAAGATTTAAATTTCCATTTTTTTTTTTTTTTTATATATATATAAAGAAGGGATTTTGCATTTAAATTTTAATTAATTTATGCTATGGCTCTTTTTGTAGTATCTACTGAGTTTTGTAATAAAGGGTGTAAACGAAAAAAAATTACCATTTTGATATCTTAGTAATATTAACAGAAATAGAAACAATGGAAATTCTTTAAAGTTTTTGCACATATAGTTTTTTTACCATTCGTTTCGAAGTGTGGAGAATTTTCGCTTTTTCGCAATGTGATAGAATTATAATTCATGATATTAATGAAACAATTTCATAGAATTTTTTCGTAGATTCAATGAAGAATTTCATTATATCCAAGAAATTTTATTAATATTAAGAAATTTTTCGTAAAAAACATTCATTCGATTTCATAAATTATCTCTTCATAAATTTAAAATTTTATTTAGAGCTGTCAAATAAGTTCAAATACTCAATTTTTTTATTTTTTTATAAAATTTCATTAATTTTCATACATTTCAAATTTAAGTTTTAAGATTTGACATATTTTATAAAGTGCTTTATTATATAAATGTAGCCTTTTATTAATTTTGTGTTTCTATAAAATTGCTTAAAAAATCATATGAATTGGTTAATTGGCTTAGTGCCAATACATTTTTCAAAGACATTTACGAACAATTTTATTAACTCAAAGAAATTCTTCATATTAAAAAAAATTTGGGAAACTGTTTTAGAAAATGTATAAACGCTTCATTGTCGGCATGATTCATTAGCTTTATAAAGATTTTCATTAATTATACGAACGTTTCATAATCATTGACTTTAATGAAACCTGTTTCATAGATTCTACGAAAAGTTTCAATGGACGAGTTCCAAAGACAATTTTCATTAAAGCTATGAAGAAACTCATTACAGCAGTGAAGATAATTCGCTCAGTGCACTAAAACAGAATGTTACGATTTGGACAAGTGTAATTTAAGTTTTTCGGATCAGTTTAATTTTAAAAATAAACAATTTTCAGTAATTTTTTATAAATAGTTTTGCCCATTTGTTTGAATTTTTATATTAGTTTACATGACACCATTCTTCTACTACCCCGTAATTCTACTTACGTACAGAAAAGTAACGATTTTTTTGAGATTATAAGTTATTTCAAGCACTTTTTAATTAAAAGTAACTTTCTATTCAAAAATATTTCTATGTAAAAATTGTTTCTTTTCAACAAGCTTTAAATTTATGATTCGGTTTAATAAATCAGTTAGTTTTAACATTAAAGTAAACAAATTTTCGTAAAGTTCAATTTGTCGGCTGTAAGTAATGTCTCGGCTTGAGTTAAGTCATATTTCAGCCAACTGAGGATTGGCGTGATGTCTATGAAACAATTGCATTATCCATCATGAAAATTTAAAAACTTTTTAAAACAAACAACCAATAAAATTTAATATGATAATATCATATTTGATTTTGGTCTTAGGGTAGAGCAATATTATAACTAAATATATGATAATTTACTATTTTATAAACTTTTTTAAATGAATATTTTTCAGCAAAAAATATTTTTGTGGTATATTTAGCTTTCTGAATCGATCACAGTTCAATTTCGTTGGCAAAACTAAATTTCATCCTTAATTAATAAAAATGTTTGTATCTAAATTTTATCTTGATAACGTTTACAAAGTAAGCAGTGCATAAATTTACTTCAGCAAAATTAGTATAATTTTTAATTTTACATCGGCTTTTTGGTATATTTAATATGGTTTTATTTAATATATGTTTGACATTTTTACCTACTTCATGGATTTTTTGACAAAAACTTTATTTAAAATGTTAAATTTTGGTTTGAAAAAGTTCCATAACAATTATCCGATTTATGTAAAGTATTTCAGCATTTACTTAATACATATTTTTTTTTATTAAACTACCATGTACTCCAAATATAATTTCTAACACCTTTTTTATTTCATCGATTTACCTACTTCCTTTGCTAAATCTATTCAAAATATCCTATTTCAACCAAAAAACTGTCCAAAACCAATTATTTCCATTTTTATGTTTTTTTTCTGGCAAAAATAAAAGATTTATGCCGTAATCAATACTACATGTCAGAGAATATAAAGACAATTTAATTTATTTTGCACAAACCGCTTTTGAAAGTGTTGAATTTTTTTCGTTGCCACCCTTAACTTAATTTCACAAAATTTAATTTGTGGTTTTATTTTGCTATAATTGTTCATTGAAGTTTTGTTAATTTATTAATTGAATACATCAATTTTGTTTATGATTATTTGTCATGTTCTTGTTTTGTTTATTTAAATACAAAGATATTAATTAACTTTTTATATTACACTAAAAGTTATATAATTGTCACCTGCTTTAAATGTCGGCATGCTTTAATTGTCACCCCTTTAAAGGTCTGAAAAATATATACATGTAGTACTTTACACTGCAGCCACACGATCAAGATCAGCTGTTTTCTTGAACGTAAATTGATACACTCTACTTGAATGAGAAATCTGAAGCAAGTTCGTTTCAATTTTAGAAAGTGTGACACTTATAGAACCTTTAGTGTATTTGAATGTTGATGATATTAATGAATTGTATCAATAACAGAAAACTAAGTAATTTAATTATAAAACATATACGCACAGAAAAAATATATTTATAGCAAACATATTCGAAGAGCAGCATATATTTTTGGATTTATGATTTTATGACAACCATGTTACTATGGTTGTGATAACTTATATTTTTCTTAATCATAATATGATAATTCAATTACCATATTATGGTTCCCAATTGATCTCAATATTATCATATTATGTTTATGGAAATGTTAATAAATTATCATACTATGATTTCTACATTATTCTCCCAGCATTCTGTTGAAGCTGGATTAAAAAGTTATAAAAAGTTTTAAAGTTTTAAATAACATAAAGGCATATTTACAGTTAGTTTAGTTTTTTGTTTTTATATACATCGAGATTATTTTTATGTTATTTTTCAATTTATAACGAGCTTTTAAACTCTGTATATTTACAAAAATAAAGCAAATCAAACATATTAGCTAGGTTGATACTAGTATTTCGATCTGGCTAAAGATCTCATCAGAACCCGAAGTTTTAGAAAAGCTAGAGCCTCCATAATGGGCAGAACTTTAAGAAAAAACCTATTAATAATCAATTTTGCTGCATTCTTTATTTATTTATTTATTTATTTAATAGTTTATATATTTAAACAAACTTATTTTAAAGTAATTTAATTAATCAAATTGTCTTTGCGCTGACGAATAAGATTTTTGTTATTAAGGACATACATAAATCATTATTTTGTCGCTATGGGATGTTTACATAAATTTTTAGAAAAAAATTAAACTTTCTCTTTCTCAGCACAAATCTTACTTTGTCAGGAAGACTAAAATAATGCAAACATGTGATTACTGCATAAACACACATACAAATATGGTTAAGCATACAGCTTCACTATACATTTTTAATGATCATATCATGTTTCTAGCAATCATAATATTTACGCTATAACCATTGTATAGTCCTAGTTATCATAATATAATCATGGGAAAGAATTTCGCCAGCATTTATTAACATATTATGTTTATTGCAAACATTT
The DNA here is from genome assembly GCA_021234595.1 of Delia radicum. Lineage (NCBI taxonomy): Eukaryota > Metazoa > Arthropoda > Insecta > Diptera > Anthomyiidae > Delia > Delia radicum. The sequence goes on from CM037854.1 coordinate 234,598,367, forward strand.
TATAATTATATCGTCCACGCCTACCTAGCCCATTTTTTGGAAAATTAAATAAATTCTTCCATGTTTTGTTTGTCTATTATAGGAGATTAAATACTTTTAGTTTGGCATTGCTGCTATATAAGTACTTTTTCCTGTAGCGGGGAGTTTGCTTGGATAGCACCATATTTGCTTTTCAACAGACGACATTAATATTTTTATTTTTCCAATAAAATTATGTACATTATGAATTTAATTTAACGTAAGTTTTTCTTTTTATGTTTTCTTTTGAATTTTTGGTAAATTTATGCATATAAAAATGTCACAAGTAATATATCAAATAGAATTTTAGGTCGTAAGTATATTAACAATAATATGTTAACATCAAACGAAATATTATTTTTCTCAAACAAATAAAAACATCAATGAAATTCATTATATTTTTTAATACATTAAGATTTTATAATCAATAAAAAAATTCAAGAATATTTTTTTGGCAATACATTTCTTGTAATAAAGAAATTAATTGATTTTTTATGAATTTAAGAAGATTAAAATAATGTTGATAAAAAAAAATTTAGCATTAAATAATACTAAGAAGTTAAACACTTTTTTTTTTTGCGAAATTACATTTTAAATAATATCACTCATACGCGCTAGATACCTTAAAAGAATTTTATTAAATCTTACAAAATTTAGGGGTTTTGTATATTGAATGAAAATTTGTATTTGAGAAAATCATAGATTTAAAAATATGTTTTATTTTTTTTCTACTTCCAGGTAATGCGTGTTTTACGTAATTTTAACATTACTAAAGTCAGTGATTTAGAATTAATCTCAAATACTACCGATCGTTTGGATATAACATTTCATTTCTTTGGCGTTAAAGGAGACTCAAATCGTATAAGAGAAGCTATAACACGGATGGTAGAAAGAGGACGTATTGGCAATATAACTTTGGTATCCAATTATCATTTGTTTGATGAAAATCCTCCCTTGAATTTAATGGTAAGTTTTTGTTTTTAAATAATAGAAAACTAATATTAGAAATCATTTTATTAACCGATTGCAATTAGAGGAATATTTTCAATAAAAAACGTATAAAATTTGAAAAACAAATTAAAAGCAACTGTCAAATATCAGTTATACGGTGTTTTAACAAATTTTGTATTCTATAAAGGCCCCATGTATATGTTGATAATTTTGACAAAAGTGGAACAAAATTTAAATTTTTTAGACCTCGGTGACGTCAATTACATTTCACAAATTGAAATCAGCATGACCGAAATATATAAAGGGTCCGCCATCTAACTTTTTTTTCAACTAGTGCTTATTTCGTGAATGGTAACACTTAGCTCATGTCTGATTTGACAGATAATTAGTTTTATCCTTCCGCTGAACGAATATGGTTGTGTATACGCTTGAACAACGCTGGGAAATATTGCAACATTACTTTGAAAATCATGGTAATGTTGCAGAATGTGTGCGAAAATTCAAATTCAAAAAAAAGTTATTTGGCGGACCCTTTATAAGTGAGGTTAAGATCTTTATCAAATTTTCAAAGGTATGTCCGTAATATATATATATAATTAATGGTCAGTCAGACCTTTAAAAATTTTTTCTATGCCATGAAGTGTAATTTTTCTTTTTCTATTACTTTTTTTCCAGGACTTGGGTGTAAATCAAAAACAAATAATACGTGAAGATAGTGAATTTATATTATCATGTACAGCACAAGGATCAGCACGTATGCAATTTAAATGGTATAAAGATGGTATTGTGGTTAATGCATCAAAGGCTACCAGGTATGTAGACAAAGGAAATATCTAAAACTATTTGTTATGAGAACAAATGTATGCATATAATTTAAAAACGATATGGTCATTAGTGACATGTTTGCAGATTAATTAGGTTTAACTTATTCTAATGCCCAAACCGACATACTGAATGATTAACCATTTCCAGTTAGATAACACCAATTAATAACATTTCCTTCTATAAGCACTAATGCTAACGTTAAAAACTTAAAATAATTCAAAAGTTAAACAAATTGTGGGCCTGATGGTATTCCTAGATGCATCATAATCAATTGTGCAGAATCTTTGGCATATCCCTTAAGCATAATATTCAATATCTCAATTAAAAATGGATATTTTCTGAAATTCTGAAAGGAATCTTTTTTAATTCGATTATTTGAATATGGAAATAAGTCAAATGTTATAAACTATAGTGGAATAGCGAAACTCAGCGCGATTGCAAAAATATCTAACTGATTCTCTGTGTCATCAAATTTCATCTGTAATATATTTTCTTTAGGGAATGCTAGAACAAATCTATTACAATTAACAACTTCGGTAAATCGTGGTTTCATTAAAGATCAAAATACAGATGTTATTAATACTGATTTCAGTAAAGCTGTTGATAAAATAAATCATAATCTTTTACTCAAAAAACTATACATGATGGGGTTTGCAGAAAATTCTTCAAGCTAGACAAAGTCGTTTTTGAAAGACAGAAATCAAAATGTATACACACAGAGAATAAATTGGTTGAAATTCCATAGCAACCAACAAAATTTAATCATTATTCAATAATTTTAATTGTAAGTACTTAAAATTCATCATCAGAGTAATTTAACTATATTGTAAGCAGAAAATATATAAAATTAACCAAAACACAGTCATATCATTCAAAATATATACTTTTCGGAGATTTTATAACTTGCATAAAATATTTGAATATTAGTTTCGCCTACAAAAAAAAAACAATTACTGTATCTAAAATATAAGTTTTCGTTACCAATTTTAAAATAATATAAAGTTTTTTAATAGTTTTGGTAACTCTAATAAAATATTAAGATTAGCAACCCAATTTCTGTTGTACATGCAAATCTATTTTTAGGCATTCATATTTAAATTTGAAAGAAAAAACTAATTTGAAAATACAAATTCAAATTAGGGATGGGCTAAAGGTAAAGTAATTGCCTGACAAGCAGACGGTCGCCGGTTCGAGAACAGTTCGTTGAAAATAATTTTGTATTAATAAAATAATTTTAAAATAATGTAATTTTTTTTTTTTTTAGTTTTGGTAACTAATAAAATATTGAGAATTTCTATTGTACATACAAATCTATTTTTAGACAAATATTTAAATTTGAAACTAGAAAATATTTAAGGTTGAAATTTAAAAAAAAAACATATTTAAATTAAGTTTAGGCTAGATGTAAAGCACTTTCCTGACACACGGAAGATCGCCGGTTCGAGCTCAGGTCGAGGCATATAATTTTTTTTTTATTAATAAAATAAATTTTGTTGAACGCATGTGAATCTATTTATAGAATATTACAGTCCATATGCATAAAATATTCAATTGTTACAATAAAAATTCGAAATTTGTAAACAAATGTCGGTTGTTATAATAGTATTAAAATTTAGTAATAGTGATAGTACGTGGAACCACAAAAATTCGGTTGGCAAAAAATTCAGTTGCAACTACAAAAACTGTTTTCTGTGTGTATATTTAAATATTTTTGTAACATCGGATTTTATTTATGATTTTCCATCGGTAATAAAGTTCTCAAACGTTCTTATGTATGCCGATGACTTCAAAATTTTTTTTGTAGTTTAAATAAAAATACCGATCAGATTTATCTACAACGTGATTTAAATAGTTTTTACGAATGGTACTGCTCAAATTTTATGGAATTTAATTTGAAGAAATGTAAAAATATGCGCTACTCTAGAAGGTCTAGAGCTATTGGTATATATTCTTTGGGTGCTTTTTAGTTGGAGTTGGTATATGATATTCTGGATTTGGGTATTCTCTTAGACCAAAAATTGGATTTGAAACGGCAAACATTAATGACGAGCCCATGACACACTGGCTTTTATACAACGATGGGCTAAGGAATATATAGACCCCAATATAACAAAACAATTTGTAATGAAAATGAAAATTATTCAAGTTCGAGGCCATACTCTATATTTCTTCATTAGGATAAACAATTTGTACGATAATACGGTTCTGTAATTTGGGATCCACTATCCACTATCCACTGTTCAAATGGACAAAATGAAATCAATGCACCGTAGTACCGTGATACTACTTTTCTATGCAACCAGACTTGCTCTTATTAAGCTTTCCGCTCTGAAAAGTAGAAGGGCAATGCTAAACGTTACATTTTTATTAAATATAATTAATTTTGTTATATGCTCTGATTTCCTGTTAGAAAACTTTGCACTTTTTCTTCCTGCAAGATCAACACGTAATTATATTACACTATATACTCCGCTCTATTGTCAAATCTATGCTGATCCGTTTATAAGAATGTGTAATGATTTCAATAATCTTTATAATTTGATAGGTTTTTTGTCAAATGTAAATATTATTAAACGTAATATCATTTTGTATTTAAATTCTACTATTTAAAAAAAATGAAAAGAAAATGTACTTATATTTAATAATTTTGTAATTATTATGATAAGTGTCTGTAAGTATTTATTTCCGTAGACTTAATAAATAAATAAAAATAAAAGATGTCAGCTGACAGAAACGTGTATAACTTTTGTTAGAGACTATAAAGAAAGTACATTTACATGAAAAGGACTGATTTTTAGAATTAATTTCTATTATGAAACAAAACTTTCTTTGTTTTTTTTTTTCTTTGCAACCCCGTCAAAAGCGTTGCCAAGAACTTTTGGTTTTAACATTTCTTTTCGAGTTGTTATTGTATTTGATATTAATTGTTAAGATTTTGTATAAATTTCCATTAATTAAGATTTGATACACACTTATTACCAAATTCCCATTATAATATCAAATTATAATGCAGCAAAACATCAAAATATTGTTATCAATATTAAATAACACAATTATCATTAACCACCAATAATAATATTATTATTAGCTTTTGTTATTTTCTTGTTTATCATAAACACGTGTTTTGCTATAACACAACTCAATATCAAAGATTAAAATTGCTCTGCAAAAAGTTGCAATTGGTTGAATAGTGTAATTGTCAAGAATATTATTATTATAAACCATGGCAATATATAACAACAATATTATTGACTATAAATTCAGTCAATGTGGTGTTAGCAAATCAAATAATAGTAACCACAAATCCTTCAATTTGAAGTCCTATAACACAAGCCATTCAATATGATCCTTATACAATTGTTCAAATATTGAAATTATAGTATACAATAGGGTATTCAATCGGTTAACCGTTACTCGATTAATCGATGAAATGATGTCGAACAATTGTTCGAGTAATTCGAAGTGGCCAATTTCGAGTAAAGAATAACTCGAACAATTTTGGTCGATTAATCGAGTAACTCGAGTAATTTAAAAATATGAACTATTTTATATTTTTTTAATATTTTGTATAAAATAATGTGACTGTTATAGTGAATATTTAAATGTTAAGTGTATTTTTATATTAAGTGAGCACTGTTAAAGAAATTATATTACGAAAAACGAAGAACTTAAAGCGAAAAACTCCTATATATAAAACTTGGATATTTTTTAAAGAAACAAGTTCTAAGACTGGGGTGTTTAAGATTATTGGTGCGGATTTGAGGGTTAAAAGTGGGATCAAACATTATTTTTTTTTTAATTTAGTTGCCATTTGATCAAAAGGACTTTTTAAATGTCATTTACTAAAAACTTTTTGTTGGTGCCTTTTATGTCGTTGTAACAAGCCAATTTTAGAAGCCCTATATGGAAATTCATAGCGGTCCTACGCAAAATTTCCACATATTAAAATTTACATATAGAAGTAATGAAGTTTTCATTAATATGATGAAAATCTTCTTAAATATTCATGAAAGTTGTTTCAAAACTTCTTTATAATTTTTTTAGAAAAATTACATATCTCAAAATCCCAAAATGATAGGACAAAATGGACTATTTTTTCGTTTAGTACTAACACACTAATATAAAAAAACTGTGTCAAGTCTGAGTGAAATTACAAAACGGATCACCTTACAAATATTTTTATAAAACAGTTTAATACATATTTATGAACCAGTTATATTGAAAGAAAATCAATGAAGATTTCAACATATTTATAAAGAATTTCATTGATATAATAATGCTTTTGCTTTGAGTGTACTGAGACAAAACTGTCGCAATAATAAATGATCTTAGCAATTGTTTTTCTCTTTTAGATATACTTTTTACTAAAATTTTTAATTAATTTGTTAATGTTTATATACATATATGTTATATTAGTACTAATAAAATATAAAAACTTACAAAAATGTGAGTTTTTGGAAAATAAAATTAAAGTATTAAAATTGTTCGAGTTACTCGAGTTATTCGAGCAATTTTAAAATCTTACTCGCCTACTCGAGTAAATTAAAAACCTCAAAATCGAGTTACTCGATTACTCGAACAAAAGCAAACCCGAGTAAATTGAATACCCTAGTATACAATCAACCGACACACAGCAGGAGTAAGAAAATTTAATAATTTAATTTTCTATAAAATAATGAAAATTTATTATAATAACTATGCAGGTATTTAGTGGTGAATGACAGGTGATTTATAAGATAAAAAGAACCTTAACGTTTGCAAGTTTTTCCAACAGAAAATTCTGTTTTTAGCTTTAATAACTTCTTTGCTAAAAAAAAAAACCCCTTTAACTATTTCCTTTTATATTTCTATCAAATTTTTTTTGTATTTTGGTGGTTTCTTTAAATTTCTTCCAATTTTTCTTCCAATCTGCTTCAAGTCAATCTTTGTGTTTAATCAAGTGTAAAAAAATTCAGTTATTTCCGCTTATTTAAACTTTTAGCGTATGGTTGGAATGTTAATGTACTTTGCTATGTGCATTTTGTGTTTTTCCTTATATTTTGTTTTTTGGATCTCGACAATATTTGGTCAGCTTTACATAACATATGCATGATTATGCATGCAAACATATTCGTTGTGTATTTTATATTAAGTACTTAACGGGAATTGAGTTTTAAAAGTATTGCTATAGTAGTATATGTTAAAGAAGATTATGTTAAATATTCAATTGAAAGGAAATTTGTAGTAAAATTTTATTACGATATTAAAGTTTCTTTTTGAGAAAATTTAATAGAATTGATACACATTTTGCCCCGAATAGGATTTAACCTCAAAATTGTATTTATAGTATTCTCAGTATGTACGTTTTGTCAGAACAATTATGCGATTGAAACTAAAAACTTTTATGGAGTACTTTTTGCAAAATCTATTTTGTATTTGCTAAAATTTAAATTTTCCAATTTTCTCAAAAACTATGCGAGATACGAAAAAATGACTTAAGACCAAAATTATTCCTAAGGAAAAATTAAATTGATTAGTCTAATTTTAAATTTGCATTGTGGTGTTGTGTTGTAATGGTTAGCGCGTTGGACTGTTACACAGATGGTCACGGGTTTGATTCCCGGTGACGACATCATAAATTTAGAAAAATAATATGTATGAGTTTTCTATCACTTATATGTATCGCTGCTCCCACCTTCGGTGTTCCCATAGCAATTAACCCCACCGAAGTAAAATAATGAATCAGGGCTATGAAACAAAAAGCTTCAATAAATTCGCCAACTCTACATCAGGTGGCGAGCAATAACTGTTCTAACACTTATCATCTCGCGCAACTACAGTGTTGCCATGTTTGAAGCCCTTCATCTTTCACCACCTTTCATCTCTAAACTATCCCCTTTCCAAAGAAAGCAACACATTAATTAAATAGGAAGAACTACCTGCGTGTTGCTTCTCTTTTTGAAAAAAAAAAAAAAATGTCAGAAAGCATGGCTTGTCAATATTGAAAATATTTAATTTTTTGCCAAAATAAGATTAACCGAAATGACTGCAAAATTGTGTATCCACTTAAAAGTCCACGTTGAGTTAAATTGTGGTATTTGTTTTTTTTTTTGGCGGTCACACCCCTATTAAAATGGGCGATCTGCTAAGTTGGAAATGTTTTTAGCGATTATCTTAAACAGTACTTATCGGATACAGATATTATTGGAACACCTGCTCAAGTACCTTTAAAATTATATATGATTTTATATATTATGCAGAGATGGAAGTAGGTTAAAAAATATTTTATTTAATTCACAACAAAATATTGGTGATGAAATCTCATTTCTGTTTGCATTATCAATAATGAAAATGTTCTCTAATCTGTCAATACATTTAGTTTTTGGGCTGTATAAAAAAAAAATTGGTGTATGTTTCCAATCGAAATACATTAAATTGTAGGTTAACACTTCGTGAATTTTTTAGCTATAGATTATTTTCTTGTGGCAATTGATATAAAAAAGTTATGTTATAATTTTCACAACAATTCAGATGGCTTATATTAGCGAACATGGACTCTAAAAAGGACCTTAAATAAAAAAAAATCCTCTAAATGCATTTAAAATTGTTAGGAAATTTAGTAAAATCAATGAAAATTTGTATTTAAAATAAAAGTTAATTTTATGGATTCTCTAGCTTTTCTAAAACTTCGGGTTCTGATGAGATCTTTAGCAAGATCGAAATACTAGTCTCAACCTAGCTAATATGTTTGATTTGCTTTATTTTTGTAAATATACAGAGTTTAAAAGCTCGCTATAAATTGAAAAATAACATAAAAATAATCTCGATGTATATAAAAACAAAAAACTAATATAACTGTAAAAAATATTACTTGAGCCAGAGTAAACACTAAAATTTTTTTATATAAATGGAACATTTTTGGTCTTAAAAGTTTAGTAACGTCATGATGCTTGTTAGCTAAAGACCTAAACACGTGCTTGAGTACTAAGAAGACAAGAATGGAGCAAAATTGATGATTAATAGGTTTTTTTGTTAAAGTTCTGCCTATTATGGAGGCTCTAGCTTTTCTAAAACTTCGGGTTCTGATGAGATCTTTAGCCAGATCGAAATACTAGTATCAACCTAGCTAATATGTTTGCTTTGCTTTATTTTTGTAAATATACGTAGGTTGAAAGCTCGTTATAAATTGAAATTAATTTTATTTTGTTTATTAAAATGCTTTATGTATAGTGAACAGTTACAATGGACGAATTCCAGCACAGTTTTATTGATTTTATGCAAAAATTCACTAATATTGGGCAGAAAATTTTCTCAATGCAGCGAGCAAAAGTTTAAAGATTTTCTGTTAATATTGAAAAATATTCATGATCTTTAACCGAACTAACCAACAACTCACACACAATTTATATAGATCAACAATAAAAATTCACTATTAACCACTCACAAGGTACAGTGCAAAAATTCGCTTAATATATATGCTCGACAAATGTTGAAAAACGAATAAAATCTTCAATGTTTGATTTTCCTTCACTTACAATGTAAAGGATAAAATATGATGACATTTGAAAATAACTGCCAGTCAAATTTCAACTTAATTAGTTGAACTGGCAACTGTGGTAATAATTAACAACTAAACATAGCTTTATAGAAAATAAGTTCGCAGTAAATTTCGTCATACTCAAAACTAAGTTACGGCATGTTTTTAACCTAACTAGTTGAGTTAAATAGACGATGTTTACAATTTAACACTTTAAGGCACGAAGAATGTTGATCAAGGCCGTTGCGGGCTAGAAAGTTAACTCCATTCATGCAGGTGTCAAATAACTTTTTTCTAATTGTTTTTTCTGTTAATTAAAGTAAATTATCACAAATAAAATTATAATTTTTCTGTTAATATTGAAAAATATTCATGATCTTTAACCGAACTAACCAACAACTCACACACAATTTATATAGATCAACAATAAAAATTCACTATGATTTTGACAAATTGTAAAATATTAGTCTGAGGTCATTTTGGGCCGCACGTACATGTAGGTTAATGGAATCCAAATTGTTATTTTTGATTTTTTTTTTTTGCTAATTTTCGATTTTAGAGCACAATTTCCTTGAAATATGCCAAAATTAGATTGTTGCTTTGCGATGTATTTTAGAATGTCCCTTGGTCGATTTTCGTTCATTGCGCCACCAGTTATATATTGCAAATGGTTCCAAATGGAAGAAATTTTTTAGGAAAACCATTTTTAATAAGTGTATTTTTATTAAAATTACCAAATTTTGAACTTTTAAAGAACTTAACTTTTTATTTCATTTATGTCTTTAAAAAATTACTCAAGATTATGTAGATATGGAATTCTGACTCAATCTTTTATCATTAACCGACTTTAGCCTAAAAACAAATATGACGCACTAATTTGATAAAACTGCAAAAACTTGTGTTTTTAAAAATTAATTTTAAAGATTTTTAAAATGCCTTATTTAAAAATCTCGATTGCTACTAAAATTTTATAAATCATATAAAATTTTAATATTATAAGTCATGTTTGCGTGTGAAGCGACTATTTTTATGAAAATTAAATATTTTGTCAAAAATATATAAAAAAAAATTTGAATATTTTTGTCGAAGTTTGCATAGTTTTTGCAAAAATATCACCCTGATTTGAATAGAATATAATTATTTTTACTTTTATTTAAAAAAATCTTTAAGCCTAAGTTGACACAAAAAAAAAAAAAAAACATGAAAAGTTATTTTAATTACACACAGAGAAATGCAGTGCTAACCGAGTTTAAAAGTGTATATTAATGGTAACAACTTATAAATTCAGTTAGTACAACGATATTTACATTCGATATCTAAATATTTTAGGTGTTGCAACTAAAATTCAGTTGAAGTAACCGAACTTTGCTGTGAAAACTAATGTTAAGTTGTGCCAACCGTCTGAAACACGTATTAACCGAATTCGAGTGGTAGTAACCGAATTTCAGTTGGCAAATAGCTGAATTTTTTTCTGTGTGTATGACTACAAGATGTCAAAGCTTTTAAATTGATAAAACAAATATTACCACTTGACAAAAATAATTATTTTACTTTGCGCCCCGGTAGGCTAGTGCGGGGGTCGTTGGTTCGTTTCACACCAGAGGCACTGGTCTCTTTTCGCTACAACGCGCCGAAGGCCATAATAGCTGGTGCTCGGTTAGTATATAATTTGTAATTATATGGTTATTAATTAATAAAAAAATATATTTTATATAATTTGGTTCCACTTTTGGACATAAAAGAAACACTAGGAAATTTACGGAATAATTTCATTCTGATTTTGATAAAATTTGGATAAAATTTGGATATAACTAAATTTTCAATAAATTTCCGTCCCAACTTTTCTTCAGCCGATTGGCACCAAATTTCATATATATATATATTATTTTAATACACAGAAAAAACTAAAATCGACTTTCAATTAAAATATTTGTTGATTCAATTAAAAGTTTAATTGAATTCGGTCCAATTAAAGAAATTGTAGTATCAATTAAAATAATTTGTAACTATTTAATTGATTTCAATTTCAATTAACATTTTAATTATATATATTAAAAATTTAATTGAATGTTGTTTTCCATTTCAAACAAATTTTGAATAGATACTATTAAAACTTTAATTGAAATTTTAACCAAAACCGTATTAAAATATTAATTGAAATTGGATGTAAAAAATCAATTAAAATTTTAATAGAAACCCGATGTAAAAATTAATAAAATTTTAATTGAAATCCGAAATAAAAAACAAAAAAAGTTTTAATTGTAACGTAAAAAAAAATTCAATTAAAATTTTAATAAAATGCATTAAAACGTATTTTTATTGATACTATAAATATTAAATTTGTAAATGTTATCAACTTAACAAGATCTATAACCACACTAAGAAGATGCTTCTTTTCAATGAGTTTATCAAAAAAGATTTGCACCCTTTAAAATCATGGAAAAGAATCATCGTCTCCATTTAAAAGATTTTCTTTAATAAATTTGTATGCTTCGTTTTTTAGAACTTTTTCTTTTATTATAGATTTTATAAAAAATATTATTTCTTTTTTCGCGAACTAGGAAATAATAAAAACACTTGATTTTTTCCTAACCTAGAAACCATGAAGAAAAAAAAACAATATTGCGACTATGGAAAATATACTTAGGAGTCATCAACTCCTTAAAAAAATGATTAAAAATATATTTTTTTTTATTTATTTTATTCCTTTGTCGTTTGTTTGCTAAAAATTTTAGATTTTTTTCTTTAAATAAAAAAGTTCTAAAAATAAAAGCAAAACAAAACGTTCTGGAAAAAAAGGAAGCGTCATTAAAAAACTGTTTACTCATTGTTTTACTAACAATTCACAATCAAATTCTTAACACGAACAATTTTAAATAAAATACAAAATTGTTCACTATAATTTGTTAAAAAAATTATGGAAAAAGTCTTTTTAAATTTATGACGCTTTCTTTTATATTTTTTATAAAATTTTTTTTCACTCGCGTCACGACTTCTCACCTTCAATACCAAGCAAAACTAAACACTTGATCTTGTTTTTTTTGACAAACTCTGCACAAGTGTAGCACTCTCACTTAAAAAAAAAAATGTTATAACGCTTTTTCTTAAAACGTAGTATTGATTTTTTTTTTTACTACTTATTAATTCAAATTCTTTTATTTTTTTATAATAGTTAGATAGTTAGGGCATAATTTTACACTTTTTAAACATATAACACAATTTTAACTTTAAACAGTAAAAAATAATATAATTTTACTCAAAACATATTAAGCGGTTTTTTGTTTCTAATGTGTTGTCATTAGTGGCTACAAAAACAGGCAATTTTGTGTGCACAAAATTCATTTTCAATTAAACATTTAATAGATATGATTAAACTTTTAATTGAAAGTGAGTTTGAAATCAAACAAAAGTTTAATTGAAATTTTATTGGCAATAATTTTTTCTGTGTATGGAAAGCAAACAAACCGATTCCATCCGTACCAACAAAAAAAAATACATTTTGAAAAATGTCCATAAAACCTAGAAAACTTCGAATGTGCTGCTGTTACGAAAACTTTTATAAGACTTTTTTAATGCTTATATTTTTTTCACTTATATTTCCAAATAAAACACACTTTGTAGTTTTTTTTTTTTTGTTCTTTTTTGTCGATCTCTTTTAATATCGTTTCGAAATCCAACATATAAATTATGAAAATGCTTTCTGTTTTCTTAATATTTTTGTTAACATTTTTTTTCTATAAACTAAATATAACATTTAACTAAACTAAATATTATTTATTTATTATTTTAACGCTCTGTAAATTGTATTTATGACTTTTTTTTAAAGAACTAAAACTACTTATTTAAAATATATTTTTGGAGATTTTTTTAAAATTTTTGTAAACCTTAAAATGAAAACAGTGTTATTTTTTTTAAGAATACTACTTAAAACAGAACGTTCTGAGAAGATAATTTTTTTTCTAAATTTTTAACGCTTTCTACATTTCTTTTCAGCTACAATTTTTAAAATGTTAGTGTTTGTTAAGCTGCATTGCAGCGAGCTAGTGCTTTATGTTTGATATTTAAAGAATTTAAGAAAATATTTTTTTAATAGGTAGGAGTATTTGTAAAATTCCGTTATTTTTTTAGTTAAGTTTTAAGAATTTCAAAACTTTTTTTATGGTGTTTTTGAGCTTCAATAATTTTCATTTAATTTCTTCTTGGATTTCCTCCTCTTTCTCACTTATTTGCTGTTTACTTTCTATGGCTTTGCTATCCTTATCTTCTACCGCTCCAAAATAGGTCTCAGTAGTTTGTATTTCAATTTCTCTTTCCACATCATCCAAAGTTGGAGGAGCTGTCACTATTATGGTTAATATGCCATCTTTTGACAGTGTAGCTTTAGCTAAGGTAGCATCATAATTACGCGGCAGTTTATATTTTCGTGTAAATGATTTGGTTATACACAAAGCTGGTGTTTTCGAAGCTCTATCATCTTTATGCTGTCCTTCCAATATTAAAATATCATTATTTTTTACCTTCAACTTCAATTCATCAGCTCTAAAATGATGCACATCTATGATGACTTTATAAGTACCCTTACCACAGGTATCTTCTTCCTCACCACTCTCTATATAAACTTTGCCCGTCAAACAAGATCTATGACACCATTCGGGTACTTTGTGACAACAGTCGAAATGATGAAAATCATAATCAAAATCTGTTAGCGAAGACCAAAATCGTTTACGCAGGGGACACTTGTAATGATACAAATATGAGTCCCATGGTCTATGCCAATAATGATCATAATGCCAGTCCCAATCCCAATGCATTTTTGTTTTTGTTGTTAAACGTTTCTTAATAAACCTATTTTTATTATCTAAATTAATAATATTCGTTCGTTTTGCCAACGCTAACGTTTTGACAAACGAAACTTTTTTTGGTATAGCAAACCAAAAAAATTGTTGTCACCGTACGCGGCTCTAGCTTAAATCGTACTAATATTGTTTATTTCCTTAGAGTTAATAAGAAAACCTTTGCCAATATATTTTTGCTTAAAGTTGATGTGAATATAAAGAAATTGATGAGCTTTCACTATACAAACTATGGCAGCCTTGACAACCAACTATACACGAACCTTTTGCAATGCAAAATTCCTTACATAGTGAATTGTTTGTTATTAGCATAAATTTCAAACGAATACTCAAAAAACAATAAATAGGTTTATGAAAACCAGAATTGCCATAGAAAGTTAATAAGAAAATTGACGGGGAAATAAAAAATAAAAGAATCTGAAAATGTTTTTAATAAGGCGTATGAGTGATATTAATTAATTTGAGGGCAATATAAAAAATTCTTTTATATGAAATTTTTTATGCAAAATTTTTTTGTTGCAAATAAAATAAAATTAGTTATCTTGTGATATAGTATATATATATCTCCCTCTGGGGAGAGATCGCGGAAACTCTTGTCTATGACGAGGGGCGAACTAAGGACCGTAACGGGTTACCTCACAGGACACTGTGGCCTAAGGTATCAATTGTACAAGATGGGACGATCCTCTACGGATACGTGCAGGTTTTGTGAATTGGAACCCGAGACCTCTGAGCATGTTCTCTGCAAATGTCCGAGGCTCTCCGACAGGAGGGTGCGTTATTTTGGTGATCGAATAGTGACGCCATCGGACGTTTGGAACTGTTCACCTGGTAGGATAATTGGCTTCGTAGGGAGCCTGAACCTATAGGGTGTATTCGCTGGCAGCACAAAATACCAATTTCCGGTCGCGGTGCATAGTGCCACTATAATCTTATCTAATCTAGTATATTTGATACATAAGTTTTTCTTTTTTTATAAATACTGGTATACTAATCTTGCAAATTCAATTTTTATATTTTTGACAATTCGTAAAATTAACTTTAATTTGAAAAATTTAAGACAAATTCATTAATGAGTTTAAAAATTTATGAAATTTTAATATTTATTATGTTAAATTTTAAAAAACAATTAATTTTTAAATGGTTAATTTTCTATATAAGAGAAAATAACCACAATACAATTCAAAACCTTAAGGAAAACCGTCACGAAAAAATTAATGAACAAAATAGCAACGGAAACGGAAAACTGAAAACTGAAAAATCAATCGGAATTACAATACTCAATAATTTTCAACTTTTTGCAAACTTTTCTTTGAAGTACATATTTTTTAGTACACACAGAGAAATAAAGTGCCAACCAAATTGAAAAGTATATTTTAATGGTAACAACTTATAAATTCAGTTAATACAACGATATTCACATTAGATTTCAGAATATTTTGGGTGTTGAAACTAAAATTTAGTTGAACTAACCGAACTTTTTTTGTGGAAACTAATATTCAGTTGTACCAAACGGCTGAAATACGTAATAACAGAATTTGAGTCCTAGTAACCAAATTTCAGTTGACAAATAGCTAAAGTTTGCTTTGTGTGTAGACTTAGAATAGAATCCAAATCTGTCAAAAAAACATTTTTTCTCATTTGCAGTTTTTGCAATATCACGGATTTTATATTTACATCATTCGCCCCACATTTTCATATATTTTGCATAATTTTTCGAAATTTAACTTTACAAAATGATTTTTCATTTGAAAATCTTTTCAAATATTTCAGAGCATTTTCAATGGATTTACAATTTTAATATAAAAATTTGTTCATTGGAATATCAGGTTTATGCATAGTAATGAATCTTAAAAATTGTTTAGCTTACATATAATTTATAAGGATAAAACTTAAACAGTACAATTTTCTTAGTAAAAAGCACATCCGAGTCCAAAAGACTTTTTTAAACGCAAATATGTTATGAACTTATAAAAAACTTTGGGAAATTTAATTATTATTTTCTTTTGCATTTTTTTTTTTTTATAAAAAACATGAACTGAGAACATATGAAGGGATCTAGGTATCTCAAAGGATTAAATTGATAAAGTAAAAAAAAAATAGTTTTTTCATTCCTGGCGAGCCCAGTGGCAGTATTTTCCAAACACATTTCGCTTTGTGACAACTAATTCTGCCGAAGAGCACATCAAATAAAAGATTTTTATTAGCTTAATACTTAAATCAAAAAGTTATTAACAAATTCTAGGACTTTAAATTTAATGGATCAGACAAAATTTTCATGAGTTTTCCTAAATAATCGTGATTTTCTTTTTTTTTTTTTTTTTTTTTTTTTTAATTTCTAATATATGACAAAATAAATTTTTTAATGTATTTTTGTATATTTTTGGTTGTTTAATATGAAGGGCTTATTGTAAAAACTTGATAAGCCACATTTTAGTTTTAGTTTGCTTTCGCCTTTTAAAGGTTGGAAAAATGCCAAAAATATGACTTTTGCAGGACGTTTATACACTAGGCACTTGTAATAAATGTTTAAGCAAAACTTCTATCAAATATTAAGCAATGGATGTCTAGAAAACAGCGGAAATCCATAAAACAAGAAATGTGGCTTATCATGTTTTTACAATAAGCACTTCATATATATTTTGATATATAATAACTACAATGTGATCTAAAAATGCACGTAGCTTTAATTAAATCTAAGCAAAAACTGTAATCTTAAAATTTTTAATTGGATTTAAACTTAAAGCCGCTTCAACTCTTGCGACGTTAAAAATAAATGATTAATGCTGATGTACTTAGCATTCTTAGTAAGTAAAATACTGTTCTAATTTAATTTAATATTTTGCTTTAAAGTGTAGACATTTCGAAAAAAAAATTGCCTTTTTGACAGTAGCATTGAATTACTTTTAACAGCATATATTTCTTACCACACGGCGTATGATTAATATTAATTAAGTAGTAAATTGATTAATCTCTCTATTAATTTTTTATTATAAAATTTTGATGAAAAACTTTAACAAATTGTATGAAAAAATAAAATCAGTTGTCTTTTCATTTAAATGAAAAGATTTTCAAAAATTAGTTTTACTTTCTTTTAAATATATAATTTTATACCTGGAAACTCTTTTTGTTTCATTTTTTTTTTATTATATTTAAAATCCAGTCTCGTTTAGTGTTTGATCAATAATTTTTCAAATACCAACAAGTACCAGTAAAACATAACCTTTTCAACTTGAAGTTACTACAAAATTCAACTACACAATTATAGAAAGTGTATTTATATGTAGTGGTATTTGTATGATAGTATTTGTTATAGTGAAAGTACATATACAATAGGGTTATACTTAATTTTAAAGCTTAGTAGAGTGAGCACAGACATATGACAACATAAATAAAAATATGAAAAAATTTTACAAAACTCGATCACTGGTAAGGAAAAAGAGAATGAACGGAATTGGAACAATTAATATGGAATGGAACGGCGGTTTTGATATGAAATTAAGCGACATTTTATTGGAGTTAGAATTTAAACATAATGAAAAAATGGAAAGGAATGCGGAACGAAATTAAATAGAACATGGAACATTATATTCTAGTTTGTGGACTGTGTTTAAAGTTCTAATTTCAGCCATAACCCGTTATTTTCCATTTCGTAACCTGTGTTTGTGTTCCATTTTCACCCGTTTCACCAAAGAGAAGCAACAAAATTACTGAATAAAACATGAAACATTCTATTCTAATTTGTTAGGGAACTAACAGAATTGGAGTAACAGACCCAGGGAAGCTTTGGAAATGTAAAGGCGAATGAACACTAAACACAGGGAACAAACTGGGGTGTACTACAAATCGAATTTGCATTGAACATGGAACGTTTCATTCCAGTTTATTCCTTGTGTTTAGTGTTCCAACTCCGATCATCTTCCGTTGCATTTTGTCTCCTAGGTTTTTTTTTTATTTAAAAAATAAAAATTTCTGTTATCCATGCCATTTCTTCTAGTTTTGAGTTGATTCTATTTGTTTCACAGATAATTTTTCATGGTTAAATGTCTATCAATCAACAAATTTATGAATTCGTTTCCTAAAAAAAATCATACGGCATATATTTCATATATTGGTCCCACTTGCCCTTTAGGATTCCTTAAAGTCGGTAAACAAATTGTTTCTTATTTAGCTGAAAAGTACACACAGAGAAATAAAGTGCCAACCGAATTGAAAAGTGTATTTTAAAGGAAACAACTTATAAATTCAGTGAGTACAACGATATTTACATTCGATTTCTTAATATTTTGAGTGTTGCAACTAAAATTCAGTTAAATTATCCGAACCTTGTTGTGAAAACTAATCTTCAGTGAAACCGAATTTAAGTCAAAGTAACCGAATTTCAGTAGGCAAAGAGCTAAATTTTTCTCTGTGTGTAACAATTTGTGTTAAGGAAAAAAAAGGTTGAAATTGCTGCAACTTTCGCACAGGATCTAAATTCTTAATTTTTTTAATGTCGATGCATTATTTCAACAAAACAAATTCCATAGTGGAGTGCGTATGAGTGATATTAATTCATATATTATTTTAAAAAAATCGTTTATAGTACTTAATCAAAATATATTATATTAAATATTTTTTTAAGTGATTTGTAAAGGATAGCTAGGACAACAAAAATGTAGTAGGCGGTTAATCTATATCTGGTTCTACTTACCCTTTACGAGTCCTTAAATTTGGTAAAAAAAAATGGACAAGCTGTGGGTCTATGACGACAAAACTGTTGTTTAGTTTAATATTAATAAATTAAATCAAAATCAAAATCTCTTCTCCCGAATCTATATGTTGTCAAATGGCATTTATTTTTGCCTCGCAAAAACAGGCGCTACGAAATAACCCCCAATGAAATAACACCCAAACGACAAAATGAAATAACCCCCAATGAAATAAATCCCAAAAAAAATGAAATAAGTCCCAACAAAAAAAATGAAATAATACCCAAAAGATATGAAATATTCCCTAAAGGTGATAATGAAATAACACCCAAAATTTGGGGGTTGTTTCGTAATGAAATAACTCCCAAAGGAAGAAATGAAATAACCCCCAATGAAATAAGCTCCAAAGAAATGAAATATGTCCCAAATTTTTTTTATTTTTTGTTTTCATATTTTTGATTCTTTTGTTACACTGTTCAGTTTTTCTCCGTGGCGGCCTGCGGCCGATCTTAGGGCTTTTCTCCTCCATAGGACGCGGCAGGTGGCTTCGCTGAATACAGTTTTCCTGCGCGCGTCTCATTATCTTCCCTAGTGTGACGCGCGCAGGGAAACTTTATTCAGCAAAGCCACCTGCCGCGTCCCATGGAGGAGAAAACCCCTAAGAGCGGCCGCAGGCCGCCACGCAGAAAAACTAACAAATATTAAAAAAATTTCACTTTTAGCAAAATTAAATATCCCCCAAAATAACTGCATATGAAATAATCTTCAAAGAATTTAAATTTTGGGCTTTATTTCATTGGGCGTTGCTTCATAATGAAATAATCTCCAAACCGTAAGATGAAATATTCCCCAAAAAAAATGAAAAAACCCCCAAACAATTTTACACAATTTTTTGGGGGTTATTTCATTTTTGGCCGTTGGGGGTTATTTCATTGGGGGTTATTTCGTAGCGCCGCAAAAACACGAACAAGGAGAGGTCAAGGATGCGATTTTTTTTTGACAATATTATATTAGCATAAAATTAAAAAAAAAGCGAAACCACTTTTTGAGCTTGTATTTTGTTTAAAATAAAATTAGCTATTTCACAAACAGCCTTAATTTCTAATTTGTTCGAAAATCTGTAGATTATTGCAACAAAAAAGAAAATTTCAAAGTTGAGTGCGTATGAGTGATATTAATACATGCATTTTTTAATAAAATCTTTTCATAGTGTTTCAACAACGATGTAAATACTAAAAAAGATTTATAAGCCAACTTTCTGCAAATTTACACTCGTAAAATTTGAATACACACTCGGTGCTGTGAATTTCTTTCACGAAAGAGATGGTGAAGGAAAATAAAATAATATCAAACAGTGGTTTTCTTATTATTCTTAAATAAATCGGTATAAAAACAACTTTAATAATTAAATTATTGATAAATAATTTGTTTTTATTTTTTGTTTAAACTTTAGTATTTTGTTTGTAAACACGATTTTATTAACATTTTATTTTTTCAACTACCTTCACCGACTCACATTTACTGTTGAATTATGCTACATTATCTCATCTTCTTTAGTAAAGTTTTTGGTAGAAATTACAGACTTCAAAAAGCTACAATTGAAAACCCCCTGGTGTCAATTTATTTATTTTTTTTTTAAAGAGAAGCAACACTCAGAAAATTCTTCCTATTTATTTATGTGTTGCTTTCTTTGGAAAGGGGATAGTAGAGAGATGAAAGGTGGTGAAAGATGAAGGGCTTCAAACATCGCAACACTGTAATTGCGCGAGATGATCAATCTTAGAACAGTTGTTGCTTGCCACCTGATGTAGAGTTGGCGAATTTATTGAAGCTTTTTGTTTCATAGCCCTGATTTATTATTTTACTTTGGTGGGGTTAAGTGCTATGGGAACACCGAAGGTGGGCGCAGCGATACATATAAGTGATAGAAAACGCATACATATTATTTTTCTAAATTGGTGTTGTCGTCACCGGGAATCGAACCCGGGACCATCTGTGTAACAGTCCAACGCGCTAACCATTACACCACAACACCCACAATTTTTGTGTGGCACAACTACTATTTAGTTGCTGAACAGGAAAAAAAATCAAAATTTCTTCCACCAAAACTGTATGATCGTTTAATGGCATTTAAGCCGAGGAAAATGAGGAACAAGGAGGCGATACAAATTTAACATAGTCAACAAAATTGTAAAAAAATTTAAATTACTTTGGCAACAAATGTATGGTCGTTAATATATTCATATCATATATGGAAGAAGATGTAGTATTCCATAAATCCTAAAGAAAAATATTGAATTATAATAACCACCCTAATAACTTTTCAACATAACAAGCTGAATGAATATTATATTTTTTGTTTTCTATATTTTTCAGTTTTGTAAAAAAAAAAAAAAGTAGTAAAAAGATATTGCAAAACCCTATATACTTATAATATTTACTATTCTTTTGTTGCTGTTGTTGTTACTTTATTTATCGTATTATATTACACGTTACGGAAGTTGCAAAAGCGTTACAGGGGAAAAAAACTAATGAAATTCGTGACCTTATGCCACTGTCGTTGCTGGTTGTCAACATAGTGTCAGCGTGTTCAGTGCGCAAAATATCAAAAAAATAAAAAAATAAATAAAGATTGAATAACAAAATATTAAAAAAAAAAAAAATAATGTAAAATAACGCATTACTATGTAATATTATATGTTGAGAATGACAGTATACAAACTTAACACAAACAACATTAAATATTAATATACCCACGTAAAAAAAAAATATTTTGTGAATTTTCGTATTATATTTAACTATATGCGAAAAATTAAAAACATCTAATTGTATCATAATAGATATAATCCGATGCAAATAAACATTATTTGATACAATTAGATTTTTGCGACACATATTTTTAATTTCAGAATTCTAATATCAATTTAGGAGATATTTTTCCTTTTGTCCCTCCCCTCAAAAATCTTCATAAAAAACCCGTCCTATATGATGCCAAATTTCAAGTTCCTAGCTCCAGCGGTTTGATATGGATGATTCTATGATTTTCATGTCTGCCCTTTTTGCCACGTAATGTTGGAAATACGAAAACTATCTTTTTATAGTATTAGCCCATATTTGACGAAGCCCATCTGATTCATTCCATAACAAACCGAAAGATTCTTTACATTACAAACATAACATATATTTTCCGATCGGTCAGATCTTCAAAAATTATATCCCAGCAAAAAATAACCTGGATTTGGTAAGCAGTAACTACATTTGTATGCTTCCAAAATAGTGCTTCACCGCATTGCATACTATAAAGCAATTAGGGAAGGCATTCTGTCGTGCTTCCCAGAATGCCTTCTTTGAAGCAGTGAATAATGCTTAAAACGAAGCAATAAAGTATGCATACCATGAAGCACTAATGTTGTCAAGATAAAAAAAGCGCTTCTTAGTGCCTAAGAAGGCATGAATTTATTGCTTCTAAGAGCACATGAAAGAAGCGCTTTAAAAGAGACATACCAAGTGGGACATCGCTAACAAAAATCATGCCTTCTTTATTTGCTTTGGAAGCGCTTCGTTATCAAATAATGCCTTCCGGAAGCGCTTCTGAGTAAGCACTATTTTTTGCTGGGATACAACCGATATATGTACTAATTTCTGGCAAAGCAATAAATATTTCTAGTTAAGGGTTTCTTGGGCTTTTATTTAATTTTTAATACGTTTAATAGAAGTTTTTATGGAAAATAGCCTAAAAGTTATAATTATTTGGGAGTTTTAATGACAATTTTCTGCTACTTCTTTATTTATTACTGAAGTCAAGATTTTGAGTTATTTAAGGGGTTTTAAACCACTTAACTATCTTCATCCAGTACAAGAATATTGCCGTTTTAATGTACTGATTGATAATCGGAACTTTGGGTACGTAATGAGTTAAACTAAATACAGTAGACTCGCGGTAACGTGAACTATTAAAACCTGAGCGTGTGCACGTTTGCGAAGTTGTTCATGTTTACGAAGGTGTAATTTTTTACATCTTAAACATAAAATAGACATATATTTAACTCAAATTCATATATTTTCTTATTAATTCATATTCATTAATTCATATTCATATTTGCTTTGCTAAGCTAGTCACGCTTGATCCTCTTTCTATTTTTTCTATTACATCCACTTTTTCCTTTAAAGATACAAAATTTGGTAGTTTTTGCGACATTTTTCACGACCCACTTTATTTTAAACTAAAAACAAAATAAGCAAATAAGCAGCGCGCGTTACACAAAATGCCAGAATATATTCATAAGCAATCATTTACGGGGATTCCCAATTTTTAAAAAAGTAGTGATTGCTTAAAAATGTTCAAAAGAAAACAACGCTTTCTATGTTCCATTAATTTTACATTTGTTCACGTTATTGGGCTTTCTTAATGTGTTCATTAATTATGTTCATGCTAGCCGGTGTTCACGTAAGGCGGCGTTTTTGTTATCGCGAGTCTACTGTACTTACGACGAACATATCGACGAAATATCTTTGCTTTGTTTAGAAAATATTAATATTTTTCTTAGAAAAAAAATATAACAATTTAAACGTGCCCAAAATTGTCAATACTTACAATTCTATTAACAATCCTAACATTTGATAAACTATATTTATTTTATTCATCATATTCAAGTCAATTTAATTCAGGCAAAACAAAAAATACACAAAATTGAAAAGAAAAGTATCGAAAATCATAATGTAACTTAACTAAGCACAAACAATAAAATACAATCAAACATTGATAGCATTTGATGGAATAAATAAACGAAAATTCAAACAAATACATAATGGCAATGGATGACGTCTATGATGTTTAACTCCAAAACATACCAATAAATGTATTTTATGCTTGTATAAACAACAGTCACAAACTCACACACATATATACACAAAGTAGTCGATATTTTGCTAGCGCTGGCAGAAAAATATAAAAAAGAAACTATGTATTTAACATATATAGAACAACATCAACACAGTGGCTAACAAAGAAAATCACACTTTACGATTTTACACCATTTTCAAGATTATTTTAAAGAAACTAAACTTAATAAATGTATTTCTATATAACTTACTCTAACCAGGAAGAGTCTTACCATTTTTATACAAAAAATAGTAGGAAGTTTTAAAACAAAAAAGTTTCGAACAGCTTTGAAAGCCATTTTCACCTATTAAATATGCAATTGGTCAGCTATGTTTCTTACCCATTTATTATGACTTTCGTCTCCTCTTTCTTATATCATTGATATCTGAAGGAACCATCCAACAGACTTCCCTTGTAAGAAACGTTTTTAAATATTCTCTTTTGTATTGTTTAAGGAATTTTTCAGGATATGGTGTAAAAGCTAATAAACCCGTAAATAAAAAAAAAACTTTAAGAATATGTATTTTGTGGCATATGTGTTAGTATTTATTTATGTGTATTATAATGTCCCTTAAAATATATTTGTTGATTTTCGTTCATTACACCCCCAGTTGTAATGCCAATGTTTCCAAATGGAAGAAATATATATTGAAAATAAAAATTATTCAAGTTCGAGGCCATACTCTATATTTCTTTATTAGGATATTGTGCGAACAAATAATCTATAGAGAAATATATATTATTTTTTTTTTATTTTGTGAACTTTAACCTTCTAGTTTGTGTGTGGAACGACTCTTTTTCATTAAATTTTATGAAAACTGATTATTTTATCAAAAGTTTAGAAATATCACCTTAATTTGCCTAGGCTATAATTACATTTACTCTTTATTTCAAAAATCTTTAACAATTAGTGGCCGAGGGACAAAAAATATCTAAGAAACGTTATTTTAATAAGGACTACAAGATTGCAAATCTTTTAAACTGATAAAAACAAAAAATGTCCACTTGAGTAATTAGTTTACGTAACTTGATCCACATACGGTTACTGTTTCCACTTTTGAACAAAAAAAAACCCAAAAAAATCCCCCAGATCTTCAATAAATTTGAATACGCTGTAAAGGGTACTAAACTAACAAACAAGCGCAATTTTTTATCGTATTCTTTTAAGGTTTAAAAAGCTGGCGTCAAAAGTGGCTCCAGTTTTCTTTTTTCATTTTTGATTCCAGGCTAAAGTGGGTATCCAATGAATAATTTTGAGTATACTAATTGAGAATTTAAGTTTCTAAAAATTTTTAATTTCTAGAATTTTTAATAATAATACACTTTTTTTAAAAATGTGAAATTTTTAGCCGAAATTTACCCCTGTTTCCAAAAAAAAATCGATTTTTTTCAATTTGAAATCATTTGTAATAACACTGGGGAATGTAACGACAAATCTATTTCTAAGGGCCACCCTAATGTGTATGTTTCGAAAAGGTTGGTAGGTTGGTTGGTTTATTTGTAAATATCATGACAATTTCAATTATATTTAGATGTGTGTTTTTTTTTATCTAACAGTTGTCCTACTTTCCTTTTATTATATTCTACTGTCTGAACGTAGCATAGTTTGCGGGTGTTATTTAAGTTCTCTTTTTTTTAGTATGAATAGTTCTAGTCCATTTGTGTTTCTAAATGTTTTTTAGTTTTTCTTTATAAATTGTACGGTAAACACCCACGTAATTCTCTCACAATTTTCGTTTTGTTTCTATTTGATTTTTTGTGTTGTTCATACAATCGCATACACATACATATATCCTAAATATAGTTGGTTGTAGTAGTAGAAGTATTATTCGGTTTCCTTTATTTTTTTTTTGCCATCTTAGTCATACAAGTTGTGCAATAAATTGCAATTTGAAATTCTTTGCTTTTTCTGTCTCTAAGTATGGTTTTTTCATACATATTAGAGTAAATGTTAAATAAAAGTTATCAAATTTTGTAAAAAAAAAATGTACAAATAACTATCAAATGTTAGTTATTTTTAGGTTCATTTAACTGGCATTAAAAACAATACAAAAGCAAAATAACATAATGATACTTTTTTAATATAAATAGAATTTTCTATTTTTAGCTTAAGTTTGATATTTATTTTCAAATGTTTTACTAACAAGGGAAGTATCCCCACTCAGGCCGGCAGATTGTAATGAACATTAGATATGCTGTCGAGACTAAAAATCTATGGGACACATATTCTTTTTTAGGTGACCAATCTCCTAAAGGCTTTACTAAGTGTGGTCAAAAATGACGCCATATTAGGATTTGTTGGGTTTATTTCTTTCCGTTTACAGTAACTATAGACAAATTTGATATAAAATGAAATTTTTTTTGAATACGCAATTTCAGGTGTAAAAATTATGTCTAAAGACTTTCAAATATTTTTATTATTCAATAAAATGCTTTTTGAGTCACATTAAATCTCGTGATTTATTAAGGAATTGTAGTTGTAGTATTAAGCTAAAAATAATGCATATTAAATTTAATCGAGGGGGTGTTTGCGATCTTTTCGATATTAGAAATCTTTCGGTTTTTATGCGACTTTTCCCTAAGAACCCTTTTTCCTCTATACATCAAATAATTAAAAAATATGGCGACCCTGAATCCACTATATAGACAATATGTGTATAAGTAAAATAATAATTCAATATTTTTTAAAGTTATCATGTTTTTTATAAAAATATATTATAATTAATATCACTCATACGTACCCTAGTAACTAATAATGACCAATTTATCCATTTTCAACGGAGTGTTTTAAATAGCTATCCGAGTACTAATCATATTATATAATCTTATACAAAGTGATCCAGTTTAATATAGATATGTATGACATAACGTATAGTAAGATAAAATTTAAATTACAAATGGCATATTTAATTGTGTCTTACAATATGTTATAACATACGTTAAGGGCATATAAGGCTATATGAATATTATATATATATATATATGTATGCATATAAGGCTATATATGTATGCACAGCGCATACTTTAGGGATACGGCCAAAATTGTCCCCGAAATATGCGGTGTATCGAACCAACTGTCCTCATCTTATACGCTAGATGTATGAAAAGGCGCGAAAACTTTGCGGACAGTCCCCAAAGTAAGCAAATGTCCCCAAACTATGCGGGGGAACAAATAAATTTCCCTAGAGTATGCGCTGTGCATACATATACTTTGGGAACTGTCCCCAAAGTAAGCAAATGTCCCTAAACTATGCGGGGGAACGAATAACTGTCCCTAGAGTATGCGCTGTGCAAAGTGATCCAGTTTAATATAGAGATGTGTGACATCAGGTACAGTAACATAAAATTTGACTTACAAATGAAATATTCAATTGTACCTTACAATATGTTAAACATACGTTATTAGGCGGGCATAAAGGGATATATGAATATTTATTTACATGATAGAATTTAAAGATCTTTGTACTATAAGCGATATCTCAAATTTATCGATTTTTTACTTTAGCTATTTTTTTTTGATTTTAGCTACTCGTGCACTTTAAGCGATTTAAAGTAATTTTGGTTAGTTTTTTTTAATTTAAAGATTTTTTTTAATTTTGAGTTTTTTTTAAGTTTTCAAATTTTTTAAATTTTGAAAATATTTCCAATTATAACGATTCAGCGGGTTTTTAATTCATTTATAAAAAATGCTTTTTGAACACTTTAACCTGAAACATTCTGCATTTTTGGTATCCAATTTCTAGGAAGTTTCACTTATTTCAAAATGAGTTTAAGTCATTTGAATCACCAATTCAATAAATTTAAAATTTTATTAGCATACTTAGAATGACATGTAGTTAAAGACCACTGCAAATGTAGTTGAAAACAAATGAAATTGCACTTAAAAAAATACGACTTAAATATCAGTAAGTTCAACCAACATTTTCATTTGTTTTTTTACTGTTAAAAAAATGAACAAAATTGTAGTAAAAACTAACCACATATGCAGTAAAAAAATAAACAAACATTTATTTGTTTTATTTTTTAAATAAAATAAAAAACTACTGTATAAAATGAATGTAAAATCATAATACAGTAATTTGATGTGGTTTGTTTTTTAAATAAACTACATATATAGTCAAAAATTAAATTTCTTCTACAATTTCTTTTTTTGTTTTCACTTAAAAATAAAGATTACTGTATTACAACTCATACAACTACAAATATTTACAGCAGAAGTTCCCTGAGTCTATGTTAACTACTTTAAATGAAAAATTACACATTGTGTGTTTTTTTACCAAATATGTACTTATGTAACCACTTATATGGTAATGCTTTTCTGAGTATATATTATAGTAGATAGTATAGTATATAGTATAGTAGTGTGTATTCTAAATATATGGTTACCTATATGCTTACTAGTAGGAACAAAAATAATGAGTCTAAAAATAAATTAAGTAAAACGCTAAATTTAATTTAAACAAATTTTTTTAATTTTTTTTTTTTTCATGTGTTCACAGGTTATCAGTCAGCCGCTCTTCTATCTGAGCTATTTCGACATGTTTACGATAAATAAAAACATGAAGGACTTGCTTGCACAAAATTTTAATTCTTTTCAGCTTACAACAAATTAAAAATTTGTAGTTGTATATGTACTTACTAGTGTTAAAAAAATAATGAGTTTATAAACAGACTTTCTGAAAAATTTTAAGTCAGTATTGTTTGTAATAAAGCAATGCATAGAGTAAGCGGTTACAGGTAGACCGAAAAGTAATGACATGTCATTACCGTTTCACACAGACATAGGTTAAATTTTAATGTGTACATGAATGTGGTTTTCATAAAAATATGTTGTTCAAATAAAAAAATCGTTCGAAAATTTAATTTGTATTTAATTGATTTCATTATAACAGTTTTCAATCATTATTTGCTTAGGCTTAGTAATTCTAAGAACCCAAAATAAATACAGCAATTTTTAAATTTGTTTTAGGTGTTACCCACCAATGGAAAAATTTTGGTACATTGTCTCTTTTCCGAAAAACTTGTTGCTACCAGCGGTCATTGACCTTATAAAACTCATAAGCACATCGCAGCCATATTGTTAATGATAACTTTAAAATACAATCCACAAACGACATAAAATAATAAAAACATAAAAAAAATATAAAAAGAAAATCAACAAAAAATTTGTTGAAAACTTTACTCTAGCAATAGCAAACACGTTATTTGAACACACAGAAAAAAATTATAATATCAAACACAAATAATTTTAAATTAAATTTGAAATTGTTTGGAAATCTAAATCATAAACTATTTTCTTTTTAAATAAAATATATTTCTGCCAACTTTTTTTAAAAAATGTTTAACAAAAATCTAAAATGCTGAAATATTAACCCTTTACTGCATAAAACTCCAGATCTTAACAGGGAGTTCAGACTCGAAATTAATCTACTTGATTAACGTAAATCCACCTTTTTTTTAATTAATTAACTTGACAGCTAAAAGATTAACTCTGTCAGTGTAAAATACCAAGATGGCGCCGATAGTGATCCGGCATAAGACGAACAAGAAAAATGCCAGCGTAAGCAAACATGTTTGCCAACAGCGACAACATTTTTTTGCGGCAGCTTCTTAACATAATTTGTTAGCTGTCTTTGTATGTATGTTTTGTTAGCGTTGCCAACCGAACTTAGATAAAAACACAGCGTTGCACACAATTAGTAGTATAATACAAAGGCGATTAGAAATGGATAATGATTCTAATTGGTATTTGCATATAAGTAGTTACTCATATCATTTTTAACGGTTTAGGCTACAAGAGTTATTAATACCTAATTTTAAAGCTACTTTAGTTGTGGTTGTACTGGTTTACAGAAATAGTTAACTTCTTGACGGTAAAATGGACCTTTTTTTCTAAATCCGTGGTTCAGACCGCTGTTTTTCAAAAAACTTATTTTCTAAAATTTAAAAAAAATATATATATATTAATTATAAATTATTTCTCTACACTGCTACCAAATCCAAATGTGTTACTCCTGCATGTTTCTGAATTATGGGCATTTTAATTGAATTTTTTCACCTTTTTATTCATAACTCAGGATACCGTAAGAGCTACAGATAGGGATTTGGACACGACACAGGAAAGTAGTTTATAATTAACATATATTTTTTGAAAACAATGCATTTTGCCGAGGTGAAGTAATTTGTGTATACTAGTAAAATCACAATTTAAGTAGCATTGAAATAAGGTATCGAAAATTCTCGTAGCTTAAGTCGTTCAAAAGATATTATGTATGACAGCTTTTTTTAAATTTTCGAAAAAATTTTATATTTTGAAACGCGATATATCAAGATCCGCTAGGATTAGCTGTCCTACTTTTGGAAGAGGTTATAGGTATATAATGTACATCTTCTATACGAAGTTTGGTTGAAATCAGAAGGGGTGGCGGAAATCGAGTCGTTGATTTTATATGTTTTCCGTCAATCACCACTTTTTTTAGTTTTGCAATTTTCTCGCCACAAAAAGGCGCTATCTCCAAATTTACTGTCATTTTAGAAATCAACCCTGTTTAATATTAAAAAACAGATGAGGATTGGTTACTTATGTCATGAGCTGCATTTAGTCAAATTATTCGTTACATATATGTAACGCCATGCAGCAAACGGTTTATTTTAATACGAAAAAGTTTATTTTACCTAAAATCAAATGTACGAGTACCTTAATAAGATTCATATTTAATTAAAATATGTTGGTAAAAAACTAAGATCTTATATGAAACAATTTAATTTAGCTATGATTTTTTTCTCTGTGTATATTTTCATTTAAAAACATAAAAACAAAATTCTGCAATAATATTTGAGTAGATGTGAATATAACAGAACAAATATTTTTGTTGGTTTATGGTTGAGGTTTAAAAATATAATATACAACAACTCATAAAACGCACAGAAAAATATATTCACAAGGGTGACAATTTTACAGGAATGACTTATTTAAAAATTTCTAAAAAACACTTTTTCTCTAGGAAAATTCACATGCTCCGAAACTGTTATCTATAGAATATCTTCAGATTCTAAAAAACAAACTTTTTGTTTAATAAAAACTATCAGATTTGGAAAATTATTTTTTCGGTAAAAATATTATTAGAAAATACTATGATTTTAAGGACTTAACCCTCCGATGACTGACAGTTCTGAACTTCACGGCCGTGTGAAAAGGTCCCTACGGACCTTTTTTGTAAATCATGTTTTTTTCATATAAAAAATTTTTTTTTGATTTTTTTTTATGTTTTTATAGTTTATAACTAAATTCTACATACAAAAATAATTTTTTCAATTTTTTTAATTTTTTGTTTTTATCATCATCCCTAATGTCTTTGAGTTTAGGTCTTTGTGTTCAGAACAAGTAAATTATGTGTTGAAACAATAAAAAAATTATAATGATGCCCAAAAACATGCATTTATTAGTGAAATTTAGTACAAGGTCCATACGGACCTATTCACACGTCCGCGTACTATTCTCACTAAAACCTCAATAACTCCTAAAGTAATGATCCGATCGGCTTGATTTTATTTCCAAAAGATGCGCAATAAAATACTCTTGGAATACAGAGTAGGAGTAATTTCAGTTTGAAAATGCAAAAAGGTCCCTAGGGACCTTCTCACTCATCGGAGGGTTAAGAAAACTTTTATAGTTAAAACAATTTGTTCTTCTAAACCAAACTCCAAAAATTAATCTTTATTAATATCAAAATCTCTGGACTCTATCATTAAAGCAATATCTCAAAGAATTAAGTCATATTATGCGGATAATATCAGATTCCTTAAGATTATTAAAATATTTATGTTTTAAAGCTATTATTAAATAGAAGATTTCAGATTCTGAGATCCTTTTCCTAAAAACTAATTTCCTAGACGCACTCCTAAAATAAATTGTTTATTGGCAAGACTGTGGCTAAAGTCTTTAGATTCTAACAACATTTGCGTTTACAATTCCTTTATGCAGCCGCCACCTTAATACGCATACATACAACTGTAATATTAAATATTCTTATTACAATTGTAGCAATAAACCGGAAATAACATCACAACACACACACACAAAATATAAAAACGAAAATATGAGAGCACAACCAAATACATTGCTAAAAATCATGCACAAAGGAGTATAATAATTTTGGGCACTTATGTTTTTATATTGATAATCATAAATTGATGGCACTTAACTTACAATTTATTAAAATTTAATATTAAAAAGCCAAATGTGTTCTTTATGAAGAAAAATTCGATTGTTTTGTTTCTCTAATTTAAATTAGACCGGATAGGAAGGACTCATCATGAGGCCGGTCGCTGAAATGGTCATTCTATAAAAAAATGTACTGTCCACTTTTTCATACGTTTGTCCTTTAAGAAGGTAAATTTACCCATATAAAGTGTCGCAGAAAAGACGTTAAAGAACCTGTCACAAGACAAATCCAAAGGAACCTGTGACCGTATTGACGTTAAAGTAAAAACTTTTTTACAGTCGTTCCTATAAGGAGCATAGGGCCTTTTTACAGTCATATTAGTTTTTTATTTTTATATACATCGAGATCATTTTTATGTTATTTTCAATTTATAACGAGCTTTCAACCTCTGTATATTTACAAATATAAAGCAAATCAAACATATTAGCTAGGTTGATACTAGTATTTCGATCTGGCTAAAGATCTCATCAGAACCCGAAGTTTTAGAAAAGCTAGAGCCTCCATAATAGGCAGAACTTTAACAAACAACCTAATAATCATCAATTTTGCTCCATTCTTGTCTTATTAGTAACCTTTATGTTCCGAATTTTCTTCTTTAATAACAGATGATTTAAAATTAATAAATTTTTCAACACGGAAAACTGTTCTAATTGAGAAATTTTAAACAATTTCTAAGAAAGAACCTAACAATTATTGTTAGACAATTGTTCCTAAAAAGATATGTTCAGCAGTTACGGAATGGATCGTTTCAGACTGTTGATATTATCGGGTACGGGGCATTTCAACTTACAAATTTTTTTTGGCCAAACATTTTCTCTAAAGGTAATTTTAAATGAGTCGCAGCCAGTCACGGGTTATGTCCTTTAAAACTACCCATATTTTCACCGGCCACTGGGCAAATCCTTTGACATATTTTTTCCCACAGAGAAGTTATAAAATAAAGTATCGTTTCCAAAACCTCAACTCATGACCATTTATATACATGTTTTTTTTTTTTTTTGGCCACCAGTTCATTTGTAATTTGTTGTTATATCTACGTATGTGTTCATTTTATATGGCCATAACATACTAAACCTTAAACAAAAAAACTTGGTATGTTATCATATAAATTTTTCTTGTATATTGATGATGCATAAATGTGATAAGTTTATGTCAGTTTATGACTTTTAAAATAAGTTAGGTTCAATGGAATATTAACTAGAATTTTTTTTTTTTGGTGTGGTGGAGGGTTTTGATGACAGTTGTTGTAATGAAATTACTGCAATTCGTTGTTCTTTTTAGATGTTTTATATACGCAATATAATTTTCATATTTTCTAGTTTAAACATTTTGAAAATCATAAAGTTTTAAATCAAAACTGATAATTCTAAAGCAATAAATTATTCAAAACTCTTTCCATATTCTAAATTGAACAAACATCTCTATTCGTTTTCATTTGACGAAAAATGGAACACATAAATCTGGCTGTTCAAGCCAAATGTTGAGCTAAAAAATGTATAGTGTATAATATCCAACTTAAAGTGTATATTCTTCTATAAGAGACGAATAAAAAATTAACTTTTTTTTTTTTTTATTTTTTTTTTAAATGGGCGAAGGGTTAAAGTTGCACCGTTCTACTTGCCTTCGTTTTGGAGAAAATATTCGATGAATATTGTAAATCTCAAATGTTCAATAAATTATATTTACTCTAAGTACTAGTGTCCGACCGAACAGTTCGGCCAAAAAACTATATTTTGTCAGTTTTTTAATATCTAGAGGCAATGATGACAAATTTTGGTATTGGAAACATATTTGTTGAGCCGATTTAATTCGATTTTGTGTATAAAATTTAAGAGAGAAGCCGAAGTTTAGCTATAAAGTTAAAAGTTCGGCCGCCGAACTATTTTCGATTTGCCGAACTTTCTGAGGCCGATCAGTGAATTCATTGCTTAACTACAGAATTTTCTTCAAATTTGACACTCAAAATAGCATCTAATCAGTCCAATAAACATTTTTCCATCCGCCAAATTTGTCCATAATGCTTTAAAATACCGAATACAGACCAAATGCATTTTCTGGCCGAACTTTTCGGTCGGACACTACTAAGTACCTAATAAGATTTTTAAAAAAAAAAAATTTTATTCAAATTCTGCATAAAAAATCTATTGATATAATAAAATTTCTATAATTTTCCAAATTCAATATTATTATAAATAATATGAGCGCTAAATGTGCCCATATTGAACCATGCCCAATTCAGCCTCTTTTTGGAAAATTTAATAATAAATACTGTAACTCGAAATTTCTAATTACTTTTTCTGAAGCGGGGCAGTTGGCTTTTAAAGCCTCATATGTAAAAAACAATGTATTGAAAAAAATCATAGTTGTCCTCTGTGGGTTCACTCGATTTAACACAAAAAAAAATTAAAAAGTGGAAAAAGGGTTAATGATATACTCATAATTACATTCACCATTCTTCAGCCATAGCAGTTTATTTGGAAATATTTCTGATGGGGTTGATTCGCAAATGGTTGACGTTCGCCAAAGACAATAAGTACAGTGAAACCAACCAATAACGGACACTCCTACACCTCTCCTCAATGAACAATTTTGTGCATAGTTACGAATAATGGGAATTTTATGCATTCAAATGAGAGACAGAATGTATAAATCTTAAGATAAAAAATAAATTTTCAAAAAAATGTATTGGTTCGATAAAGACAGCGCTTTAACGCTACGTTATATATGAGAATGTATTATTATATATCATATCTTATTACCCTGCGGGAAATGGACCAGTCACTGGTGTGGTCACGTGACTAGAACTTTGTGTGTATGAATCAGTCCAAGTTTCGGTTCTGTTATATTAAAGTGGCCGGTACTTTTAATATGGGCTTGTCATAGGAGGTGACAATTGCTACCTTTGGAGCACTGTGTGACGTGGCGAATAACTTGACCAAGGTAAACTATCACCGTACCGACTGAAATGAATATGCTACGGGACAAGTTAGAAGTAGGGAGTGTCAAAGTATGACCATTTTAGGATTTATGTGATATGCAACAGAATCAGTGGGAAAAAATTATCACGTGACTGGTGTAGGTGTACGTATTGTAGAACTGGAGAAAAATTGTTGCGTGTGTCATATTATGTATGGGTTGCTAAATAGCCCGTCCGGAACCAGTCGCTGCACTTATTCAAAACAGCGTGTCATAGCACCTGCTCAAAAAACCTGCAAAAGGGCACAACAAAAATCAATTATTATTTTGTCTATACCCAACAAAAAACTACAACATTAAATTCATTATAACAATTTAAATTTGGAAAAGTACATAAACAAGAAGTCCGAATATTCAAAATATAGATTTTTTTGCAAGTGTTTTTCTTTATTTGCTAACATTTTCTACTAATTTATATTTTCCCACACTTCTAAAAAGCACTTCATGAACATTTTAATTTTGCATTCTGCATTCTGCATTATAATTCAAGTTGACAATAATATCTTTATAAAAAGAAGGAGCTGCAACAATTCAGCACAAATTAAATGTATAACTTATAAAGCAGAGTAACAAAATACATACTCAGTTTCAATTTTGTTCCCAAAGAAATTCTCAGAAATTGCCAATTACTTACACATAAATAATCGTTACCAAAAATCTTGTAAAATATCTTAACAAGATATTTCGAAACCAATATGCAAAAATTTTGAAATTTTAATTTTTGCATATTCTTGTAAAGTGTTTCAAGTTTTTTAATAAGCTGTGCAAAAAACCATATTCTGGTGATAGTTTTTTGGTAGCGATATTTTATGTCTAAAATCTCCATTCACTCGAAAAATCGCCAGTCGGCATTTCGAAAATGAACTTGCCAAACGAGTTTTAAGATCGCGACGTTTGGCGATAAATCGCCATATCTGTCATTCCTTCAGTGTTGAGTCCACTTTGTAGCAGTCAAGGAACTGCATCCTTTGGTACTAATTGCCATGTTTTCATC
Source organism: Delia radicum (assembly GCA_021234595.1). Lineage (NCBI taxonomy): Eukaryota > Metazoa > Arthropoda > Insecta > Diptera > Anthomyiidae > Delia > Delia radicum. Next base: position 234,634,298 of record CM037854.1, read on the forward strand.
CACTGCTAACGGTTTTGAGCCAGTTCAATGACCAGTACTAACTACAACTGCAACGACCCTAGTTGCATCAGTACACTTTGATGTTATGTTACTTTTTCTCCATTTACGTGATGTATCTGGTACCAACCAGCGAATGTTTTGTCACCATAACTATAGTCACGTGATTGCACATTTCACCCAAATTAACACTTTTTGGTGCACCACAATTTTGGTTTCATCAGTTTAGTGACGTGCTCCCCAATCATATATCACAGAATTACCACTTTGGATCAATCGACCCTTCATTTCCCGCAGGGAATGTATAGTACATATTCTATTATATTTATGAACAAATTTGGGACTCTTTATACATTTTTTTACTCGGGTATAAACACTTTGATCTAAAGTACCAAATATATAATATACACGCTATGCGCAGAGTTGTTTGTTTCTAAAAGGTTAATTATACAAATTTCCAGCCATTAAAACTCGACTACGGAAAAGTTAATTCAAAATAAATGATATAAAAAATTTAAAAGAATTTTGTGGAATTTTTATAGAAAAACTAATGTTAAAATCATACTCCATCAAGATTGCGCTTTGATTTATAATAATTAACATATTTTTATATAATTGTTTCCTTTAATGTATATTTTGTACAATTAACTTGCGAAAATCATTTGCATTATTCTGCCCAATAAAATCTCATTATGTCTTAAACCTTAAAAATTCAATGCCATTCATACCCCAAAAATAACATTCATTACCATCCCAGCAAAATCACACCTTACCAAATAGACTCGAAGGTTTGGACATATTGCCCTTTATATTATAAGTCTAACAATTTTTATATGAAATAACCCAAAAGTAATGAATTATGCATTACGTAAATATGAATTATAATGGGTTACATATATGCATACAAGGGTATGAATAATAATACATTCCCAGACGGAAAAAAAATAGATTAAAAAAATACGAATTTAAAAAAATTATTTTTTTTTTAAACCATGGCCAAGCCGGGAATCGATTCCGGGTCGTCAGATTAACAGGTGATTGCTCTATATCCTAAGGCACCGAGGCATATATCATTTGATAGTTTGAACAAAATATAAATGAAGTTTTCTTCTATGCAAATTCGTTCAAAATATACCAAAACTAACAACTTACCCTTTAGCGTACAATAAGGCGTATTATAGTGAGTCTAAAAATAGAATAAAGAAAATTGTTTCATCATTATAGTATTGTTCACCGATTATTTTTTGTATGAAAGTAATACATTAAAAGTTTCTTAATGGTAACCCATTATTTTGTTATTTAAAGTAATACAGAAGGTAATAAGTACTCATTACAAAGTATAGTATAAAACAACAAGTACTCATTACCATGTTTTTGCTGGGATACTTAGATTTCAAAAAGAATCACATAACAATTGCCTTAAGACCAACAGCACGAAAATTTAACAAACAATTTGGGTACTAAAATTCAATTAACCACATTAACATTTCATTGATTTGTCGTAAATGTGAACAACAACAAAAATAATACTACTACTACCCAATGCGAGAGTCTTTGGTATCAAACTGCAATACGTATCTATAGCCTACTTTCACATTTACCATTAAAAACAATGGAGGGGTTCATACGAATGAAAACCGCTAATGGACTTTAGCCACATCCCCCCTGATACATACAACTATAGCAAATACCAACGATATCAAACTAAATTTTTTTTAATGTGAAAAGGTGGTAATTGAATTATTTTTTTAAATAGGCTTAACTAAAAATTAGGGTGCCTTTTATTTTAATAGAAAATATAATTTTTTCAAAAGTACAGAAATTTGCATGATTTTTGAAACTCTTATGTAGACTTAAGATAATATATATGATTATCTATCAAAAATTGTCTGACAGATGATTTTAGTAAAAAATTATTAAATTTTGTTAATAAAACTAACAAATAAGTGTCATATTATCACTCGTATGCAACTTCAGTATGAAAGTAGAAATCATAGTAAATGTTTGACGTAAAACAAAAACACAGGTCTACATAACAATGTACGCACATATGCAAACCACAGGCATACTGTTCGTCTAAACTGCTTGAATTCATTTTAGTGTTGGACGTAATAAACGTGTACATTACATGCACGAATCTACGCATACATACATTTTTTGTTCCATATGACATTACTACAACCACTTAAAATCTTATGTATGTGCGCGTTTTATATTTGCTTTGTTGCACTTTGAAGGTTAGCTAGCTACATAATGCAATTAGAATGTACTAGTGCGCAGTGGGGTATTTTACAAATATTTTGGAAACATTTCAGCTATTCTTTAAGGATGATCGGATTGCCATGAAACTTTACTTTACGAACTATCAATCCTCTTTACTCATTTGCAGATGACAGCAACATTTGTCATTCTTTTTCCTTCGATCGTAGACCAAGCCTTGTGGAGGTCGGGGGCAAAAGACAGATTATGAATGACACACTCAATCATGACCTTTCGACAATCTCAGAGTGGGGTCGTGCGAACAGGGTCGATTTTAATGCTCGTAAGACTCAATGTTGTATGTTGACCCATAGGTCTGTGGACTCAACCACGTCATCTGTGTATATGGATGGGATCGTTATTGAGGATTCTGATACTCTTGATGTTCTGGGCATGATAATACAGTGTGATGTCCGTTGGACAGATCACATTATTCAAGTATCGAAAGAAGCTTTCAAGTGTCTTGGTTTTCTAAACCGGTGTAAGAAATACTTCACCCCATCTGATCTCCTTACTATTTATACCACCTACATCCGGCCGAAGATGGAATATAACTCCCATATATGGGCAGGTGCTTCAAAGTCTATTTTGGGGCTTCTGGATCGTGTGCAACGGAGAGCGTTGATGCTTATCAACGACAGTAGGGTTTCGAACTTTATTGACTCGTTGGAGCAAAATCGGAATGTGGGTTGTGTGACTTTGTTCTATAGATATTACCATGGGAAGTGTTCTGCTGAGATAAGCCGACTCATAACAAGGGACCGGGTCTCTGTTCGTACTACCCGCTTGTCAAGTAGATCTCATCCGTTTGTTGTATATAGCCCGGCAAATCGCACAACGCATTACAGAGAAAACTCGTTTTTCAGTCGCACTAGCCGTATGTTTAATTGTCTCCCTGCGGAAGTCTTCCCTGCAAATTACAATTTAGAAAAATTCAAGTCAAAAGTCCACAAAGACTACTCCCTCTTTCCTCCTCCCCATAACCTATTTTCCTGATATCAACACAATGCAATGCATTAGTAGGGGCATCCCCTGAGTGTTGGTTCAACATAAAAAAAAAAAAAACCGAAATTTCATATGGTGTAATTTATAGCAAAATTAACCAGATTATTGGAAAAACCTGAACTTCTGATTTTCAAATGCCGTTAACTTATGGACTTTAAGACATAACCCACACTAGTAAGCGTATTTATTGTTAACCACTACAATCAGATTACAGAAATGTTTAATTTTTAAAAATCGATAGATAAATATAAAATTTACCAGCCCTTAAATTTTTTGAATACCAGAGATGTCATACTTTGGAGTCTAACTGATCAGCTCATGATGGATCTAGTGGCTGTGTGTGAAGTTTCATGACATTCCGATCAGCCAGTATGAAATGTCTAAAGTATTTCCAAAATATTTGTGAAACACCCCACAGTGTAGTGGAAGAGTGTAATATACGTTACATTCAATCGTTAATGGTGTTTTCGTAATGGTAAAGAGGAGATTTTTAAATAACGCCAACAGCAATAATGATCAAATTTACTTATGCAATTTTTGAAAAAACAATAACACAGAAAAATGTGTGCCTTATCAAAAATGTATTTGGATCTTTTGCCACAAATGTTACATCGTAGATATAATAGACTTGAATTTTTGTTGCAGAAGGATATCAAAACACAAAGGGATAGAAAATGAGTATAAATGTAAACGTTAAAGTTTACGTTATCATCATTATATACCAATGAGTCATTCCAGGAGGCCTATTGATGAAAATATGACATTTATACTTTACCTCTTCCGATTAGCATTAAGCTTGATATATCCAATGTCCTTATAAGTATGACAAATATGATATTTTTTTAAATATTATGTTTGCAGATGGAATCATATCGCTCATTTACTTCAAGAACGTCACAATTCAAAAAACATGATTTTTGAGTTAATGACGCAGAATTATTCGTTATATCACGTATCATATTGTGTAAAAGAGTCGTATTGACTTCTTGTATAATCACCTCTTGAGAGAAATTATGTCGTTATTTTTTTCTTGAAGGTGGGAAAACCTTAAACTCGTTTTCTACAAAATCAAAATTTTCGAGTTATGACGTATTTAAGTAAATGAGCGATATGTCCTCTAAAACATATAAAAAATCAAAAATGCAGAAACAATATTTTATTTAGAAACCTGATTTTTTCCAATATTAATATCTCAAAATGCATCCCTTTTTTTCTTAAATTTTTGTTTGCAGAGTGATTAATATGTACTACAAATTCAAAATCAAATTAAACATTTTATACAATTTAAATAGAATCAAATTTAATCTAAATATTCAACAAAAACTACTTATCTATTTGGATCAAATTATATCCAATTATATTTCAATAAATCCTGTGAAATATTCTGGGAACTATCACGATCTTAATTAAATATTATTGGATTTCGAAATTTTGAGATCAATATTGATCTAATTTATTTCTTTAATATAGTTCAGAGATCTACTTGGACATTACTGGATACCCTAATTTTGAGATGAACTTAAATAAGATTAAATATCGATCTATATCAAATCGGATAAACTTTTATATTTGGCATACAACTTTTTCTATCCGGAATTTATGAAACCTCAATATACATCAATCCATTTTTCATAATTTTATTTATCTTCAATACTCAATTACTATAATTACCCTCATAAATAATTTACTTCCATATAGTTTCACAATATTTCATAAATTATATTTGCCATGTTCCAATTGTTTCCAATTTGTAATGAAAAACTATACTCTGTTTCAAGTTGATGATGATGATGATGATGATGATAATGTTTTTCGTTCTTCCATGTTAACTTTAGTTAGAGTTGATGAACAACAGCGTAGAATAGTGCATACAGTGACAGAAAATGAATTTCTTTTGCTTAAAAATGTTAAAAGTTTTCTTGGCTAAAGGATTATGTTAATTCCGAGAGAAAATAAATGTTTAAAATTAATTCAAAATAAATACCACGCCTTTCACAACTAAAACCAATAAGGTTTTACATTTTTTTGAAGCTTTTGGATCTCTAAAACTACATTAAATTTTTGATTCAAAAAGAATTGTTTAAAAATGAAAAAAAAAAAAAATAAATTTGTTAATCTTTAAAGTTGTATCCAACAAAAATTTTAGATTAATTTGAATTCTAAAACTAGATGCTATTGTTAAATTGTCAAACAAGTTTCATTGAAAATTTTCTAATATTAAAATTGTTACCAAATAATGTCTTCTTGAGCCCTATGTGCAGTGGTTACGAGAAATATTAATTATCTTTTTCAACACATATTATGGTTTTTAAACAACAAAGTATAAGCTGAAACTAAAAAAACGCTAATTGACTTCACACCCCCTTTTAAAACCATGTAATCTATACAGAATACACTCAAACAAAAATGTAATAAACATAAGGAAAACTTTGTATATACCAAAATGTTGCAATCAAAATTTAAGCATTAGTTGATTTTAAAAAAAAATCAAGGCGTGTGATTAATAATAAATATATCAGTTTTTTGAAACAAACATAAGGCCTGATAAATGCAAATAATTCAAACTTTATTCCAAAAGAATTTTTTTTTTATTGTTTGCCTATTTTTGACAAAAAAAAATCAAAATTTCAAGTTTGAGAAATTGATTTAGACCAACAAATTTAAAAATTTAATTATAGTCTTTGGTTAACGTTCTATTTTCAAAAATCAATTACAACAATTGACAAATATCTCATAAATTCCATAAAATCAGGTCAATTTAAAAATTGCACATCAGTGCGTATGAGTAATATTAGCTATATATCTTTTTAAACTATTTGCCATAAACAAGAGTTAATGAAATCTAAAATCTTAAAAACAAAATAAATTATTGTTTTCACATTAAGCTACAGCTTTTCTCAATATTCAAATACAGTTAAAACATGAGTTAAATTACAAAGTATGTACCACATACCTAGGCTCGGGATGCTACTGCCCCTATTCTTTCCCCTTTCAGTTTATATAAATCATCATATAGACATGCGTATGAGTAATATTAATTATATAGCATTGTTAAACTATTTGCCATAAACAGGCGTTAACTAAGTCGAAGATCTTAAACTTTATTTTCGCCCAAAAAATATTGAAAATAACCTGGCTGCTATTAAATCCCAAATCATTTAAATAAAAAATCTTAATATTGAGACCATAAGATTTGTATATTAATTTAAAATTTTCCTTTCCTTTTTTCTTTGAGTGCATTTAACACATTAGCATATGCTAACTATTTAATTTACAACATACTTTTGCTCTGCTTCAACCGTAGAAACAAAACAAATTATTGTTTTCACATTAAGCTAAAGTTTTTCTCAATATTCATATACAGTTAAAATATATGAGTTACACTACTAAAGTATGTACCGCATACTTAGACGCGGGATGCTAATGCCCCTCTTTTTCCCACTTTCAGTTTATCTAAATTATCATATAGACAAAAAAAAATAGTGCATTAATGTGTTGTATTATGCTCTAATTCGTTGTTATTTTTCACACATGTTCATTGGAGCAGCAATACTAAGACACCATTTCCAATATATAAAAACTTTGAGAATTATTATACGAAATTTCGAAGGGGCTTTATTGGACACATGCTATTAAAGAGAATATAGTTCAAAATTAAAAAATTTGATTGAAATTTGATTGATCGAATACTTTAAAAAGTATTTTTGTAAATTTTATCATTTATTTTGGAATTGGTGTATTGCTAATAGATTTGAAAATTTGTATGAATGAGTGTTTAAGGAACGTGTGTATGTGTGAAAATTAATGATGCTTTGTGAAAAATTTTTAATATTGCGGGTATTTTTTTTTTTATTGTTTGCAAAAGTTCAAGTGCAAGTAACCCCCCAAGCAATATTTTTAAAAAGCAGCTGACTTAAGTGAGTGCAAAATATAAGCTATATGTGGAGTACGTTCTTAAACTTTATAAAGCTTATGATGTAAAATTAGTGCAAGAAATAGCAAATTGAACTTCAATACCCAACTTTTGAAAAAAGTGTTGCAGGAAAACTTTGAAGACTTTTAGGGAATTGACAGAAATTTTAGATAATAATAATTTGAGTTATCCTATTGCAATATTTAGTGACAAGTTGACTTTTTGTTGATCCTCGTTAGTTAGCATAAGAAATTTAACAGATGCTAAGAGCTAAGCTACAGACGAAAAAAAGATTTTTGCATTTTAATAGTGAACAGGTCTGAGGAAATCAAATTTTTCTACATAATAGCACTGTTCGGAGTTATATTGTTTAAAAAAAAAACTATTATTTATTGTCTTCACAGTTTCACATTCGTAAAAAACTGTAAACATTATATTAGTCAGAAATTAGATCAAATTTGATATACTTTTTGAGAAAAACTAGAAACTGCTTGTTGAATTATATCTAATTCGATACAATTATATGTAATACCCAGGTGAAAATGTTCATATATGATCATACAATGCCATATATGGTTTCATGTATGATCATATATTGTTCCATATATGGACATATATGAACATATATGTAATGTATGAAATGAAAAGTTCATATATGGATATGAATGACACCATATATGATAATATATTATAATATATTGCATATATTGGTTCATATATGCCATATATCTCCATATATGAGTTCATATATTATTCCATATATGGTTAATATGTTTTATTTTTTGATCAGATATGACCATATATGAGGATGAAATTTTTTTATTTTTAACCCTTATTCTGGCGGTCTACAAGTTCTTGACAAAAATATATAAATTAATGTTTTATTGATTTATAAAGACGATTGCAGAGAACGAATTTTGAATTGAAATTTGAGTTGAAAATTGATGAAAATTGGTCCATCAACTGATATTATCACGCTAAATATACCATTGGTGAAATTTGTTGGCGAGCACCTCCTTTCCGGGGGAGTTGTTCAAAGTTGGAATTTTGTTTTGCGTTTTTATTCAAAAGTTGTGAATGGGTCGAAACGATTTATGCAACATCGGGAAGGTATAATATGTCCCCATTCATTAACCCATTGCAAGCTATTTTAAAATTTTGTATATTTTTATCTTTTTATATTAAAAATTCGCAACTAAAAAACTAATAAAACCTCCAAGTTTAAGTTTAACCAAGTTTATATATTAACAAGGTCGTATTATACCTTATATCACAGCTCAATATCTTGTTTATAAATGACTGGCCTCAAAACATACCTATAATACAGATAATTTTTAAAATAAATAAAAAAGACAGGAAAATTTAAAAAAATACCAAATGTTAAACTGACTCGTAATGGGTTAATGAATGGGGACATATAACTCTTTGGAAATATATTTAAAACACCTTTCCAATGATGCCTAAATGATGCAGATCATTCACAACTTTTATATAAAATCGCAAAACAAAACTTCAAATTTGAAAAAATTTGGAAAAAGAAAACTAAAAAAAGCTTTTTTATATACGAGAATATAGGAAAAGCAATAATATATGACAGTATATGAACATTCATATATGACCATATATAAACATTCATATATGTCCATATATGAGCATATATGTCCATATACCCTCAAATTTCGGATCTGAACATATTTGTATTCATATATGAACTCATATATGTGATAATATATGAACTTTTTCACCTGGGTACAGACAAAAATTGTATGGGGACAAAATGCGGATGAAATTGTATTTAATATACATCAATTTGTACAAAATTGTATTAAATTGCATGGAATTAGATATAATTCGATACAATTGTATCAAATTCGATACAATTTGATGTATTTTAGATACAATTAATTATATGTTCTCATTATTTTGAATCACATTTGATCTCATTTATATAAATTTTTCTACACATAAATTCTTTTTACTTAGGAATTTAAATTATAGTTGTAATATTTTCTAACAAAATTGTTTACTGGGATATAATGTATAAGCCTTTATGCATGAATTATAAATGAGTGTAATATTGCAACATTAGTAATAAACAGTTATTAGAATTTTATTTCAATTTTAATTTATTTTTTCATTTTTAAACATATTCTTAGTGTTTTATTTTTGTGGTTAAGGTATTAATTATTTTCCTGTTTCTTCTATTGTATATTTGCAGAGAAATATGGACAACGGTTTTACCACCTGAAACAAAAGATATATTTACTGCCATATTGGGTATATCAAAAGCTAATCGTTTAGATGAGGGCATCTATACGTGTAAGGTAAGGATATGGAGAATTAAATACTATTGAAATATTAATTATAAAAGCAATTGTAAAATGTTTTAAAGCTAAAATTGCTATATTGTGAATATAGTAATTAAAGAAAAAGAAATAAAAAAATTAAATTTAAACAATGAGCTTGTTAAATGTTTAATTTTACACTAAATTAAAGTGAAATTAAACAGATTTTTTTTTTTGAATAAAGTAAGATATTGAAAAATACTGCTGTGATTCTAAAACTCAGATTTTTTTAACAAAAATGTTAGTTGCAATCGATTGGTATCAAATTCGCTTGTCTCCTTTCTATGAATTATTATTATTATTCACGGACGAATTATGTAACAACTTGTCTATTTTCTTTAAATCATTTTGAATTTTTTAAATGCGGTGAATAGAAAAAAAGTTATTAATGATTTTGTAAAATCTTAAGTAGTTAATATTAATCATACGCCACATAGTACAATATATAAATTTTTAATTTAAAAAAAAAAACTATATTATATAAAGAATGGCCCAGTTATAATCTGGACGCACAAAAGTAGTTATAACTTTGTAAATAACAGACACATTTTTATAAATTATACACCAAATTAAAGGAAATTTATTCAGCTTTAAGGAAAATCATACAAATAAATTAATTCTCTTTGTTACGAATAAAAGGACGGACATGTTTGTTGATGCTCCCCATTAATTTTTGCATATCCTTCGGCTTTACTTTTTTAGCATTCTGGTTCCATTTTTGTAACATTATAACTTCATTTTTTGCTTCTTTATTACTCTTCTTCAATTTATTTTTTACATTTGCCCAATATCTTTCGATTGGTCGAAATTGTGGGCAGATAGGCAGTTAGTTTTAGAAATTTTCGAACCACTGAATGTTGGATTTTCTAAGAAAGTGTGCAAAATTTCATCACGTCTTTTTTGTTCCATGGCGTCTGTACGAAATACTATTCGAATGACAGACTTGAAAATTATGTCAAATAACGGTATATGTCTCGTCAACAACATATGTAAACGGTTTAAAATTTCATACACTGGGGGCGCTGTAACAACGTTATGAATGCGTCCAGATTATAACTGGGCCATTCTTTAGCACACTAAAGAAATTTCTTTTGTACAATGAGGACACTATTTCCACAAAAAAAACTTTAAATAATATTGACCTTATGAAATTCAACATTAAATGAACATGTAATTTGATTTTCTAATTAATACGACAAGTAGGACACTATATATGGGGGATTTAATCTCAAGTGAACGAACTTTTGAAACCAATGTCTGGGGATCAGTATAAAACGTGCACCAAGTTGAGTCCTATTGGGTAGTAGTTATGACGCAAAATTTCAGCGGAATCAGTCAATGACTCTCTGTTGAATTTTAACATTTTCGTCTAACTGCTCCTTTTCCGAAAACATATAACTAATTACCTATTGCAGTTACAAAATGTAGCTCAAAATGTTTTCGATAGCCTTTTCTTCTATCTTAAAAAAAAAATTACGGCCTGTTTTTGTAAGACGTGTCACTCAAAAAATTCGTGTAAATAAGTGAAGAAATTCCTTTTGGGGTTCTGTATCGCAAATGTCACTTTGAATTGAGTGAAAACGTAAGAGTTTTCGTTTTGTCTCTTTTTTTTTTGGTTTCCACAATTTAATATAAAAAATACTTTTTAAAAAAAAAAATTAATAAAAAAAAGAATAATGAGCTGTGATTGGTGGCATCTCGCAAATTTCTTCGATACAAATGACTATCTTCATTATCACTGGCACTGGAATCACTATCAAAACCCATGACAATTGACCCGATAATTTTTATTTGTAAATGTTTTTGTTGTTTTTTATACAAATTATATTTTTATCACCACTTTTATTGTTTTCTAAACAAAATAAATCATTTATTTTTTTTCAAGCTAAAAACAACTGTTTTTGTTTATATTTCATTTACAGTGTTGGGTTGCCATCTACTAACGAAAAATGAGTTATTTGTATATGAAAAAAGTAAACAAAAAGCGAAAAACATTATGTTGGCAATCTTACTGTTTGACATAACATAAAGCTTTACGTAATCAAACGTAAGTCAGACGAACGAATTATAAATACTCATTTCATTACGTATTCGTTCGGGTGCCACACGTTCGTGTGGTAGTATACACGTCTTGTAAAAACAGACCGTTAAAAATAGTTTGATTTTTTTTTTTTTTTTGTAAAGTAAAAAATAAATAAAAAAAATGGCGAGCACTCAAACTTTTTGTTGCAAAAAGTACCCTATTTGGAAGAAAATAAGATAAATAAGTCGCATTGCACTAACCGACTACAAAGCTATCAAAGGGAAAGGTATTAGCTTTCTAAGAAAAAAAAAATAATTAAAAATGTATTTATGTTAAAAAATTCATTAGAGCACATTTTAAAAAGCTTCTACATTCTAAAATAAAAATGGAAGATTATTTTTTTTTTTTTCATTATTGTGGCTTTTTTTCTTAGAAAATTCTTCAAATAATGTGCTGCTGTTGAATGTTAATTAAAAAGCGTTAAACTCACAAAATTTGATAAAAAATTGAAAATGGTTGCCCACAATGATATTAAAATGAATTTATCTTTAATATAAATAAATGTTTTAAAATTTTTTCATTTGATATCTTTTTAATATTTTCCCTCTATTTGATATCCTTATGATATGAATGATATCCTTACAAACCCTTTTTCACTTACAATAATCTTAACCATCACCATCTATTAAGAAAACATTTCGTAATTTCTCCTTAACTTTACCGCATTAACATTGTGTTAATTGTAGATATGAGTTGTTTAATTTGTCTTAATTTCCTTTGTAATGTCATTATCTTTCTTTCTTTCTTTGTTCTACGCTAAAATATGCTTTTGTAATTTTTATAATTAGTTTATTAAAAAAATTCCCCAAAAGTGGTTAAACCATTCCAAAGAAAAAAAAGGCAAATACTTGGAAAACAAACTGGTCATTTAATTAATCAAAGATATTTATAATGGGGATTGGTTTAACAAAGACTAAAAAGGACTAAAAAAATACTAAAAAGCAAATAAAAGAAAATTTTTTACTACATACATAAAAATAGAAAAAATATGTAAAAATAATAAAAAAAACCTTTCGTAAAATTAAAAACATTTCCTTTAAATTACGAAAGTTTTTGTTAATTTTACATAAATTTCATATTTTTAAGTGAAACTTAAAAAATTTATTAAAAACATTCGAATCAAACAGAAACTCAAACAAAAAAATTAAAAAGGTTTTGTTGCTGTTTCGAAATTGTTTAATATTTGTAAACATGGACGGTAACCGATTCGATGCTGTATCCGTAGAGGTAACGCGTTTTTCTTTTATTTCACTAACGGTAATTTAGGGGTAACGATATTTCAGTTATATTTCGCTAACGGGTTTTTAGGTGGGAAGGAAAATGGGATTTTCCTCCATCAAAATAATTTTTTTCAATACAAAAATATTAGAAATAAAAATAGAAACTTTTGTAAAAACACTCTAACTTCCCCCAAAAACCGTTTCCAAGATCCGCGCCTGTTTTAGCATTAACTTTTTTCCTTATTTCGGTAACGATATTTTAGCGGTAACAGTATTTTAGTTATTTCGGTAGGATTATTTTGAGCATATTAGTTTTTCAGTTATTTCGGTAACGGTATTTTAAGGGTAACGTTATTTTAGCTATTCAGGTTATGTCAATGGACTTTCACATTTTTAGCCTCATTATGCCAGAATTCCAATGACTGGCTAGTTAATGATGAAAATTTGAGAAAATATATTTATTTAAAGCGATTATTTTTTCTGATCTTGTCAGATTATTTCGGTAACGGTATTTTACCGACAATGGAATTTTAGTTATTTCGGTAACGGTATTTTAAGAGTATTGGTATTTTAGTTATATCTTTAACGGTATTATACGGATAACGGTATTTCAGTTATTTCGGTAACGGTATTTTAGGCAAAACGATAGTCAGTTGAATTCCGGCCCGGTAGGCTAGTTGGTAGCGTGCTGGCTTATCAGTACGGGGGTCGTGGGTTCGATTCTCACCAGAGGCACTGTCTGTTTTCGCTACAACGCGCCGAAGGCCATAGTAGCTAGTGCTCGGTTAGGGTAAGAGTATATAATTTGTAATTATATGATTAATAAAAAAAAAAAAAAAAATAGTCAGTTGAATTGGTTTTGAATCGATAACGGCATTTTATCGGTATTACCTGCCGTTCCTATTTATAAATTTTTAAAATTTACAAACTCAAAAGATAAAAATTTTAATGTTCATAGAAGCAATAATACCTTCACTTCAAATATACTTTTTAAAATTTTGAATTCCTACCTATATTTAAAACTTAGTTGACAAATACTTCTTTTAAAGTACGCTGCTTACAAAAAACAATGGACCCATTAAAAGACCCATGGAAAGTTTTTCTCTGTTATTTTATTTTTTTTAATTATTAAATCATAATTTTATAAATATGAATCAAAAGGTGTTGAAGTGCTCTTGATTATTTAAATAAAGTGTTAGGTTTTATTAAAAATTCTCTTTAATTCTCCCTCGTCTCTTTTCTTAAGAAAACCTTTTCTAATTTTGTTATTAAAAATTCTTATTAATTTGTAGTTACCCGTGTAAAAAGGTTATATATGATCATATATGACCATATATAATTATATTTGAAATTTGAGTCTATCCAATTGTATCAGAGTCCATATATATCTATATATATAACTCTATATATATTTATATATAACTTTATATATACATTTATATATAAACATATCTAAAATGATATATAATTATATCTGAAAGTATATATAAATATATGTGAACTCTGATATAATTGGATTGACTTATATTTTTGGATAGAATTATATATGATCATATCTGGTCTTATCTAAACCTTTTTACTAGGGTACTCATTTATATTAATTGTTACGTTTTATTGTACAGTCGACCCTCGGTTAACGAACGCCTCGCTTAACGAACATTTCGCACAACGAACACATTTAAAACAAAAAAAATGTTTCGCTTAACGAACAAAGTTTCGTATAACGACCAACGCAAAATGGGAAATACCGAATTGCGCGAAAAACTTCTGTCGTTGTTCAGCTTTGGCATCACTTGTGTTCATACAATTAAGAAGACGTGTTGTTATTTTTTGTGAAAGTGTAACGTAACATTAAAAAGCATCACCCCAATCAGACAGTGGCTAAACGCGCAACAGATTTATTCAATGATAATGCTGTGTCGCATTTTCAACAAATTTTGAAGCGTCGCCAAAAACAAACGACTCTAGACAGTTTTTTGTTAAAGAAGAACTAGGTATGCGTCCAGGTATCATACAAAATTATTTTTTTTTTGTAATTTTTTCGTTTTTTCCATTGCAGATTGTCTCATTTCGTCCTATATTCAGTTCCTTAAAAATGTTGATAAATATATGTTATATTACTTTCAATAAATATTGATGTTGAAGTATGTTAGTGTGGATTTTTTCCGATTTGGAACGCATTATTTTATTTTGCACTGATATATATGGAAATAATGGTTTTGCTTAACGAACGTTTCGCATAACGACCACGCTTCTGGAACAAATTGTGTTCGTTGACCGAGGGCCCACTGTATGTCTTCTAATTGTGTAGGTTTTTATATTTTATTTTTTGCAATTTAATACTAAAAATCAATCTTTATATTGTCTTAGAATACAAAGTAAATAAATTAACTTAATTGTTGGAAATAAGTAGAAGAAATAATTCTAAACGTGCAAATATCTTTATTCTATCGAACACCTACCAACATTTAGACACATACTCAACCAAAACTTTATGATTTCCAGATAAATCTTATGTTAAGTTGCAAATAATACCAATTTTCTTAATGCGCATAAGAATTTCATAGAAAAGATGTGATATGAATGGTTAAAATATAGTTAGTAAAATATAAAATAAATTTTATTTAAATTAAATATTAAATTTGTTGTTTAATATAACAGAAAGCTAATTGCTTTATTTGAATCAAATAAATAAAGTTAAGGCGTATGAATAATATTTAATTGTTTTTATTTATATTACTCATACGTCATGATCTCTATTGAGTAAAAAATGTACTATAAGCCATAGTCAGAATATAATCAGTATTTGCTAATAACAGTATTTATAAAATTTTTGTAAAATACGTAAATAATCATTTGTACTTATCCAGTACAAGTTATCTTACAATTAACAAAAACGTTATGAATTTAATGGTATTGCTTTTAAAGTATTATATTATTCCCCAGTACTTGGTTGTAAATTTAATTCTATAGTTTAAATTAGTCTTTTTTACTTGATTTTCAATGATATCTGCTTGAATAGAAATATTATAATTTAATTAATTTCTATCAAAATTTCCTAAAACAATCATGATATTTTTTCCCTTCAATTACTTTCAAACATTTGAGATTTTTTCAATTACAATAAATTTATTTTGCATACATCAGTGTGTGTTATTGAGTGTGTTCTTTTAAAACAATTGTATTATGAGTTTTATATAAGGGGTTTACTAGCTTTAGATTTTTATTTCATTGTTCAATATCTTGAACTGTTTTCTGTATGCTATGAAAATTTTGGAGAAAAAATCGCAGAAATAAAAAAGTTACATCTTGTTAAACAAATTTCTAGCCCTATATTTTACATAAGCAATAATTACTTTAAATGATTTTTTCTAAAAGCAAGATATTAAAAATCATTTCAGACTTAAAAGGTGCTCCGATTTTAAAAGTTTTTTGAAGTTTTGCCCTTTTTTTTTAATAAAAACCAATAATTTTTTTTGGTGCTTTTTTATTTTGCCTTTAAAAAAGGGTCTATAATGAAATGGTTATCAGAGTTGCCATGGTAGTCTGAATTCAAAATTATTTTTTTATAATTGCTTAAATATTGTAATTTTTATTGATTTATAAAGCTAGTAAACCCCTTAATTTAAAACAATACAGAATATATTCTAAACTTAATATATACACATTAGGGGTATAACTTTTTGTTGGTGCAACCTTCCAAGGCAGAATCTGTTATGTAATGTTAATAAAAACATTTTTTTTAAGCAATTCGTAGAAATAACCTCTCGCACCGAAAGCGATTTCAAAAATGCTTAAAATGTTTATATTCTTTATTTTTAAACTATTTTTTTTTTTGTTTTAATTTGTCAACCATTGCGTTGGCATATTTTTTATGGAAGAATGGAAGAACAAACAAAACTTCGACAAAAACAAATTAATCAAAAATAACTTCGCAATATTATTAAACTTTTTCGTCAAGATGGTGGAAAACCGTTTTTATTGAACAAAATATAATAAAATTACGTAAACTAAGTAGTCTGAAACAAGCTATTACTAAAATTATTTGCTTAATAACGCAATAATATCGAATTTATTTAAACTTGTATGACAAACTATTGGAAAACGATTTAATATTAAAAATTATAGAGAAATTTTGCAAAAAAAATCCAAGTTATATTAAGCAAATTAGTACTTTTTTAATTTTAAAAATAAATACCCGTAGGGACAAATTTCAGATCTAATTAGATCGGAACGAATCTGGGCAGATCCAATTTTTTAGATTTGTAGAGGTTCAAAAATTCATAGAATTTTCTAGTTAAATTATAAAAAAAACGCTTAGTTAACACGATTATTCAAAAACTTATGGGCAAATAAATGGATAACGAAAACAAGGTGGAACAAAACATTTTTAAATGTTTCACTTTTTTGAAATTCCGCTATGGCTTTCGGGTTCATCTCAAATCTTTGCGTAGTTACTTGGTAAAGTGTTTAACAAATAACCGCATTCTTCGTTTCGTGTGATCTGATAGGGACATAGATTGACAAGGGATATAAATTTCAAAAGTTTTCCTAAAGTATTCAAAATTTTAAACATAAATGAAATAACAAACACAATAAAAATTAAAAAAAAAAATTTAAGTTTATATGTCATCAAAAAATTTTTATACATTTTTACTTTGGTTCTTAAAATGATTTAGATCTTTACAAAAGGATTATGAAATCTCTTTAGAAATGAACAGATCTGATACCAATATGACCAGATCTGCTGATATTTGGGCACTAAAATTATCAAATGTCCCAGAACCATTCAAATATGAACAGATCTGGTACTAGATCTGATCAGATATGGGTGTAAACTGCATCACAAATGCCATATCTTATCATATATGATCAGATGTGGCACCAGATCTAATTATATTCAATCACCTCAAATCAGATTCAATCATATCTAGTTAGACCTAATCAGATCTAATCTTTTTTTCACGGGTATTTCAATTTAAAACGCGTTTGGTGTGTGAACTCTTTTAACGATCGGGAAAGAGTAATATCACATTTCTTAGCAGTTTTTTTTATGTCCTTCCCGAATATGCCTTGGCAGAATTGATATTTTCAAATATTGCAAAAAGTTATATCCCTAATACACATATTTAAGTATTCTAAAGGTATTATTTGAATTTTTACTAATTTAATTAACTATGAATACTATGCAAATTAAATGATATGTTTATTTTATAATATGCCAGTTGGAAATTTAAAGTGTCGAAAAATTTAAACTTCCAACTGTTTTTTATATTTATATAAAAATTAGTAGCTGTTTCGGCGGTTGACGATCATATTATTATAAATTGTAAATAGAAAATAATAATTAATTTTACAACAAATAGTGAAATGCTTAAAAAGCTTGGTTTTCGTGCTTATCAAAACAATCATCAGGCGTCCTTGTGTGGTGTTTCCTAAGATCAAACGTTGATTAAGTACTTAAACTTGATTATGGCAGAATAACATTAGAGAAATATCTCTCTTATGTGTCATTTAATTTTGCACAGACATATTGCTTTAATCTGTTGTATGTCATAAATAAATCAACATTAAAAATACAAAGATGCCTGATGATTACTTTATTAAGCATGAACTTTTTTTAGAACATTGCTTCTACGAAACTGTTTTTATTTTTGATTAGCCTTCCTTTGTTTTTGAACTTTAACTATTTCAACTAAATCTATTAGATCAACTAAGCAAATATGAAAATTTTAATAAACGTAATGAAATTTAAAATTTAATGAAAATTATAATTTTTTTATAAAAATACTCATTATATCAAACATTTCAAACGAATTTATAAAAGAACAAATAAAAATTTTATAAATAATAGAAAAATGAATTATAGTTGGCTATGAAAAATTCATTACTACCATGAAAAATTAACTAATTTTATACATTTATTTAATGAAATCTATTTTACTTAATTTAAAAAAAAAAAAATCAAACCATTTTAAAGCAATTTAAAAAAAAAAAAATTTCATTAAAATCAGTAAGTTAACCAACAAAATTATTAGTAGTTGTGTTTCCAACGTGGCAGTTCAATGGTCATACACTGGCTTCTCATAAGTATTACTTGTTTACAACTAAAAGTTACAGCATCAAAAAACTTCCCTAAAATGTATCAATAGTTTGGCGTAGTTACTTTCGAATTACAAAACAATTGCTTTAACGCGAAGTCAATGTATGACCATCAATATACACTTTTATATATATCACAATTAACTACTCAATGTGTTCTTTCAGGTTTGAGTTTTTTATAAAACCTGCCAAAAGTATACAAAAGATTTTCTTTTCATTTATATTTTATAAATAACAGTGGTGTTTGCATAAAGAGCAGGAAAATGTTTTAATTAAAACAAAATTAGATGTTTTTAAAATTTATTATTTACAAGTTTGTTATAATTTTTATTAAAAATAAAAATTATGTTTTTTTCGACCTTTAATTGTGCAATGAAAATGAAAATTATTCAAGTTCGAGGCCATACTCTATATTTCTTCATTAGGATATTGTCCTAACAAATAATCTATAGAGTTTTTTGTTTTCAAATTTATTATTTGACCCTTTCAGGAATGTGTTGATAGATCTATTTCGGGAATTTTCTAGGTACCATCATCAGAACACGTTTTGAAAGCGGTAACAATCCCATGCCAAACATCAAACATTCATATGAACAAGTTTACTCACTACATGAGAACTAATATACATATGAGTTTGAAGTTAAAGATTATAACCATTGATCAAAAAATAAATTGAAAACTTGTTTGATGTGCTAGGTCCACCTCTTATTAAGGATTTTATAAAGTATTTCATTCTTTCAACTGTTGTGTAGCAATTTGTATTCTAAACTTAAATTATATTTGCAAAAAAATTATATAAATGTCCAATTTTGATAAATATTTCTCTGAAAACAAAATAAGTGTATGAATATTTTTTTCATAATTTATTTAATCAAATAAGAAACTATTATTGGAAGAAAATTATCCCTTTAAAGTATTTACATGTTTTACCCCTGGGACAATATTGAAATGAAACAAATTTTCATGGATGAAAAAAATGTTTAAATCTTTATTCTAGGATTTTTACAATTCGCTTTTAACTTTGTAGAATAAAATTATTTTTTATTTCCTATTTCAAAGCCTTTTTCCGCATTCGCAACTGTATAAAAATATAGCAAAATATTCAAAATTAAATTATGTTATTGCTAACAATATCATACTATACAAAGCATATGTATGTGCTTGCAAATATTGAAATAATTGTACGTATTGTTTTAATTCATTCTTAAAAATTTCAAACAAAAAAAATCTTTTATTAGACTTTTTAATACTTATTTCAATAGTTTTAACATAATAAAAGCAATTTTACAACGAGTAATAAAAACGTGTGTTTATAAGAAGATTTTAAAATTAATTATATATAAACCTGCCAGCAATTAAGCCCAGAAAAAAGAGATTAAATAAATGGAAACATTTCGACAAAAATTAAGAATAATTAAAAATATTTAATAATATTATTAAAATATGCAATAAATTTTTACTTAAATTTAAAATTTGTAGAGATATAAAATTTTAGCATAAAATGCAAAAATACTCAACAAAAATTGGTTTCCATTTTATTGAAATTATTTGGTCTATAACTGTGTCATTTGTATAAAAAATTTGTATAATCATGAATAGAATAAATCTTTTTAATTAAGAATAGTTTTTAGCATAATCGTCTTCTTTAGCCACAAAGCACTTAATTCGATTTTAAAAATATTGCTTGAAGATGTTTTTTTTAAAGAAATAAATACTAAGTTCTCTTTTGATGATACTTCTTACCTCAGCAACTTATAATTTATAACTTCGCAAGTACTCATACATATATATCTGACATTAAGAAGGATAACGAAAAAAAAAAATACGCGTTCGTTATTGTTAATGTCAACACATTATAACAGACTATACCAGACATATAACTACTACACATGCTTAAACTAACAACTACAACTGCAACTAAAGTTATACATGCATAGTAGCATTAAACCAGAAAATAAAAATGGTAAAAATTTGTTCATGTTCATTAGAGTGGTCCAAAAAAATTATTAAATTTGGATTTTGCGACTTTAACAATGTTAGTAGAACTTGATGTCTATAAACTCGTTGTGCCAAGTTTGAACTATATTCTTTAACACTAAGAGGTTGCAGAAAATTTGAACTTCTATGAATTCCCGATCAAAAAAAGTTATATCTAAAATATTAAATTATATCTTATTTGATATAGATCGATATTTATTCTTATCCAAGTTCATCTACAAATTGAGGGATCCAATGTATTCAATGCGATTAACTTTTTTTTTTTTTTACGTTGAACCAACACTCAGGGGATGCCCCTACTAATGCATTGCATTTTGTTGATATCAGGAAAATAGGTTATGGGGAGGAGCAAAGAGGGACTAGTGTTTGTGGACATTTGACTTGAATTTTTCTAAATTGAAATTTGCAGGGAAGACTTCCGTAGGGAGACAATTCCACATACGGCTAGTGCGACTGGAAAACGAATTTTCTCTGTAATGCGTTGTGCGATTTGCCGGGCTATAGATAACTAACGGATGATATCTACTTGACAAGCGGGTAGTACGAACAGACCCCCGGTCCCTCGGGATGAGACGGCTTATCTCAGCAGAACACTTCCCATGGTAATATCTATAGAACAAAGTCAGTATTTACTTTTTTATAAAATAAAAAGAATCTATAAAACAAAGATTTAGTCGTCAGGCGCGCATATAATTTATTATACATAACAATATATACTTATATCTGCTACTCATTAAATATATTAATGATGTTGAACCATATGTGTCATATATTTCATCGTACATTATTATATCTTATATCAGTTAATGTTATATATAGTTATATCTTAAGTTGTATTATGCACCGTATACAAGCTGTATAAACATAAAAACAGTATATGTCATTATATCTTGAATTATATTGCTTATATGTCACCATATATGATTATTTATTGTGTTATATATGAGAATGTATTATTGTATACGATAATTGATCTATTATATGTTACTATGTATAGCATATATGCTTAATATCTAATTTTATAATATATAATAACATATCGTTATGTTATTATATAAGAAGTATGTTACCATATAAGAAGTATATAATGATATATGGATTTGCATGACATCATATATTTAGCTTTGACTTTAAATTGTATTGAAAACTAAAAAAAACGTTATTCGCGATTTTCTTTAAAATTATACGTAAAAACACATATTTTTGTTAAAATTATCGAATTTTCTGAAAGTAAAAATCCAAGTCAAAATCCAACTTGTTTACGTATTATATGAAAAAAATTTCCAAATCTGAGCTTAATTTGAATGAAGATTAGGAATCTGCAGTCGAAATTTAAAAAAAAAAACTTGTGATTTTTAAATTGTTCGCGGTTATCAGGGATTCCAAAAGAGCACGAACCAACATGTTATAGTTTTGCAATCAACGACTTTTATTATATATTATTTTATTTTTAATTTTCGAAACAACAGATATCCTTGCAGTTGACTTAAACTAAATAAATTTTCACAATTTGTTAAATAAGTTTTGGGACTTTAGCACATTTAATTACTATAAATGCAATTAATGTTTATCCCGATGAAAATAAATTGAAATAACAAATATGCAGGCGCTTGTGCAAATTTAAATGTAACTAACACTAATAGAAAACATATGATTTTCTATTGTTGATTTACTTGAAGAAACGTCACTACATTGCTAGGTCTGTCAAAAAAACAGAGTAGTATTTGGAAGATGACAAAGCCAATTGTGACAATATTTTGTTGTTGTTTTTGTTTTTTCTTTGATATTTTAAATTTTGAATCTCGCTCCTAGACGAGGACAAGAAATTCTCATTGAGTTTGTGATTTAACATAACAAATATCTCTAGAAATTCTAATAACAAAGTCCCCTGAAGATTTCCTTGGGCAGGAATGAAATCCGGATAGGGACACGCCTACATCAGATTGTTTTTCACAATTTGTTAAATAAGTTTTGGGACTTTAGCACATTTAATTACTATAAATGTAAATAAAACTTGATTTGACAAAACATTTTTTTAACAGACCATATTAATTTTCATGATGGCATTTTATAGGGATTGTGGAGCTTGCAAATTCCAGCTTTTTTTTTGTGGACTACCTTAATGTTCATATAACTATAACAACAACTTTTTATATATTAATATTTAGAAAAAAAATTGCAACCAACAACTTTAATATTATATGTCTTACACACACATACACAAACAGACAGAGGCGCGGATAAAGGGGGAATAGAGGACATTTCCCTCCTAAAACCGAAAAAAAGAAATGAGGAAAGGAAAAAGGGAAAGAAGAGATTTTAAAATTTAAAACATTTTTCTACTTTAATAACCTGAAATATCCAAAAAAAATTTGTGAATAGTTAAAATTTCAGGAAATGTATACAATTGATGTCGACATGTATATTTAATAGAAATTTATGCATTGTATTAAAGAATTTTTGCATAGAAAATACACTGCAACTGGTCCACTGAAAGTTTTTATAAAATTTTATGAAAAGTATCATTTTATTTATTAAGAAGTTTTGTTTTAAAAATCAGTTTCATAAAATTATAAAGCTTTTTGTTAATTTTAAGAAAATTTTTGTTAATTTTGTGAAGAAAAGCTTTTACAGAAAATTGTCATTATTTTCCGTTCACTAAATAGAAGATGCGTGCTGATAATGCAGAGTACAGAATAGAGACCAGCTATTCTTGACATATGCAAAAAAACATATGTTGAAGTAACAAAAAAAAATCATAACAAATTGAAAAGCTGGATCCGTGCCTGAATACACACACATATAGAACATAACAGTTTGTGTTTAAATACATTTGCTTATACAACTCCTTTGTAACCAGAGAAGACAAAAATGAAGGCAAAAAAAAAAAAAAATATTTAAAAATAGGGAAAAAATTAGACTTTTTTACAGAAAAAACAAAAAATTTTGAGCAAAAGGCATTTCAAGAGAAGAAAATTTAAAAAAAAACGCAATTTTAAAAGGTCAGAAATCTTAAGCAAAATCTGATTTTAAGCACGAAAATCAAAAAATAACATTTTAAGCAAACATGAGTAAAAATCACCCAAAAAAGAGCAAAAAATTAAAATTTGTCTTCTCTGATTGTAACAATCTGTCCATAGAGCAGGGTATTCAAGTAGTCGTAGTAGTAGTAGTATGTCATATAAACAAGAGTTTATGTGAATGTGTATGTGTTGCACTCCACATACACCCACAATAAATGCCATCATTGTTGGTTTGTGTTATTTGTTGTTGTTGTTTATTATGTTGGCAATTGCAACCAAGTCAAGTGAATTGCATTTGTTACACTTGAATTTTTTTCTTTAACTTTTTTTTTTTAGTTTTCATTTTTTTTTTTTTCTTTTCTTCACAATTGTAGAAATTGTGAACAAGTGTGTAACTGTAACACGATGTTGCATTTTAACATTTATTAAAATATATGTCAGTTGTACTGTTACATTTTTTATATCTTTTCAAAGTCATTCGAGTTTGTTGCATTATTATGATAACTTAACCAGTCACAAGTTTCTTTTTTAAATCAGATAATTTGTTATATTTTTATAAAAAAAAAATATGTAATTTTTTTATATATAATAAATAAAACTTAAGAAATTGTATGTATTTCATGAAACCTATGAAATGTATTTCATCAAATCTACAACAACACAGAAAAAACTTAATTTTTAAGCTAATTTCTTTCAAGTTCTTTAAAAAAAAAATAAGCAAGATATCGACTATTATGAAAATGGTATTTGTAGTCAAATAATTTATAATTTGCAACAATATTTCGACAATCGATTTGATGTTTAATTAATTCATATTTTTCCATATTTGGCAATTAATAATAAATGTTTTCCTAAAGCATATTTTCAGTTTACTGTATATATGTGCATATTTTTTTTGCATATTTTCTTTAAATCAAAATTATGTTTTAACTAAAAAGTAACTGAAGGAAGTATTTGTAAACCTTGACAAAAATAAATTAGATTTCTATTTTAAATCACCTCTTTCGAATAATAATAAAGGTTTTTAAAAATCGTCCTATCCCAGCAAAGCCTCGGTAATAGGTTGGTACTACGGAACATGTTACCTGCCCATAAGTAACACCAAATTTACATGTTTAAATGTTTTTATGGTATAATTAGTTGGTGCCTACATAAAATTTAATATAATTAATATTTGACAATTTTAAAATAATATTCGATCTAAAAATTAAAGATTTAAATAAAAAGTTTTTAATAAGTGTTTACCTATGAGTGAGGAGTAACATGTTACCGAGGTAAGTAGTTATCTCGATGGACATGCCCTTGTTAAAATAATAGGATTCGTAATGGAAAAGGAACATTTTACCTTCTTATTACAAAAAGTTTATTTTTCCATCCAAAACTTATAAAAAAAAAAATCATTTATAAAATGTTTACATAAAAATTTTTAAATTTTAATTAAAATATAAAACATGAATATCAAAAAAAAAAACTTATTACATTTTAGTGGAGGTAATATTGCTAATTTACTAAAAGACTGTCATAAGTAAAAAAAACGCGATTTTTAAGTTAATGATGTAGATTTATTAGTTATATCATGCTTCACATTGTGAAAAAATCATATTAATATCATCTATACTTTTCGAGTTAGAGAAGTATATATTTTATTCTTTCTGGAAAGTGGGTGCCAAGAGTATATACTTTATAGCGAAACTGTTCTACTCACGGGTCTCTCGATAATTAGCGAAATCGCACACAACTCTCACTAAGAGAATATGCATTGAAACCCCTATTTATAAAAAATCGTGACCAAATAAATAGAGAAAGGGTCGTGCGAGGCACATATTGATTGAAAACTTTAAACGCGTTTTCTGCAAAATCGTAATTTTTGAGCTATGTCAGTCTTTTAGTAAATGAGCGATATGTGTTTTGTAAGGTGTTAAAAGAGTAGACATGTCCTTTAGAGCGGCATTTTTTTTTTTTTTGAGATTATTGGATTTCTTGTTGGGATTATTATAGAACTAGCTCTAAAAGTTAGGTGGTACGAATTTGAGAAAAATCGGATAGCATTAACCCGTTGCGCCCCTCGAACAAAGCTTTCGATTGTCAAACAAGCCAAACCGTTTCTTTATGCAGCGGAGTATTTAACATTTTAACAGACAGAGGAATGTAGCTATATTCAACTTCAACTTAGCTAATTATGCTGATCAAGAATATATTTGTTCGACGAATTTCAAATGGTATGACTCCAAAGTACGATTGAGCTTATAAAATAAAGCAGATAATAATATTTTACACAATCCCAGGATTTGAGAATATTTCTTTATAATCTGTAGCAGAAACTTGTTTTAATCTATTTGCATCAAAAAATGTTTGAAAAATCTCTGAAAACATACGAAATTTTTCATAAAATTGTTAAAACATTTTGCTTTAACTAAATTAAAATGTCAATGACCCTTAAAAGTCAATACATTATATTTATATATTGTTTTATTTATTCATTTATGTATAAAAGTCATTATCTTTTAAATTATTTTGTTATTTTTGTCATATAAAAATAAAACAACCTTTCCAAAAAATTGGGTTTATTTTACCAAAAAAACAAAATGTTTCTCAATATAAAATATTAACATACTCGTTCAAAGAACTATGGGGCTTTCCATGCCAACTTCCCTGCTACAGGATAAGTGTTGAATTCGGGGTATTAATTGGAACAAGTTTTTAGCATTGATATGGTCCGGCCTAATATTTATTTTATTTTTATTTTTTTTATTTAAAAAAAAAGCTTAAATATTTTTATTAACTGGGAAAGTATCAGCGTAATAGTCGGCTTCGTTTCGGGGAAAATATTCATTGAATATTGTGTATCGCAAATATTCAATTAAAATTAAAATATTTTTCTAACACCACTGTGCGTATACGTATTATTATTAATATTATTGTTAATAATACGTATACGTAATGTGAAACTAAATAGAACAAATATTTGAATTTTTTTAGATATTTTAGATATTTTCGATACACAATAATAAAGGAATATTTTTGAATGGATAAAAAAAAAATTTGTCGAGTTTTAGATAAATTGAGTTTAATATCTAGTTTTAAAATTTTTTTATTTTTTATTTTTTTTCAAATTGATCATAAAAAACCCATTGACTAATTACTAAGGATTGTTGTTTGCGACGTTTGTCGGAATAATATTACAAAATCAATAAACGTCGACATAAACGACATAAACGGTAACTACCCGAATTGAATCAGTTAAGGCCCTCAAACCGCAATGGAAATGGCACAGTGATATTGATATTTTATATTGAAATTGCATTACAGTTTTAGCAATAAAAAAATATATTTTAAAATATATTACAAGTTTTAAAACGTATGCCGAATAAAATGTTTTTATTCTCTTTTATATTTTCGGAAATATTATTGTTTTGAAAATGGTCGAAAAAAAGTTGTTCTGGCGACCAACTGCCTTGCAATCGGCTAACCTTATAATTAAATCACGAAAAAAACTATATTGACATTACAATAAATTATAATAAATAATATATTCAAAATAAATGCTAAATTGGTCAATATTTAACCACACATTGGGAAAATTCAAAATGTTTCGCATACTAAACGACAACATTTTTACTTACATTTTTTAAGCTGGACAATTAGTATGGAAAGCCTTGTCTACAAATATGTAAGAGTACGAGAAATCGACCAGACATAACAAAATATTGCATATTTACTTAAATCGAATCAATCAAGCAGAAAAGACCAATGAACTACAAATGTGCACAAAAACTAACCAGAATATAAAAAAAAAAACTAAATAACAAAATATACAAAATGAAATGAAACGTATGTTAGCAATAATGTAAACTATTAACAGGCAGCACTTAAGTTAAGCGAAATATAAAAATATGCGATTTAAAGTTTAGAAAAAATTTTCTTATTTCAACTTATACTGCTATTATTTCAAATACACACTCATAATAATCCCTGCATAAAAATACGAAATTTTTGTCAAAACAACAAAGCTTTCGTAATTTATACAAATTTTCGTTAAGTTAGTTTTAAACATGGATTATTAGCAGTGTAGGACTTTTAAGTGTCTTAATTGAGTTTCTCGTAACTCCAGGTTTACCTGTTTATAAATACATTTTGACAAGTTTTTGTAAAACATCATGCAATTTGTTAAGTTTGTTTTGATGTTGTAATAATATATACTCATGTAAATGGGGTAAAAATGTAAATATTTGGTTGATAGATTTTATCAATACTACCCAGCAAAATTTTTTAGAACAGATTACCTTTGAACCTGTTCTAGAACAACTTTTTTTACCACCGGTTACATGGCACCGGTTCTAGAACAGGTGCCTGGGAGTGGAAATGTAAGGTGTCACTGTCCCAGAACCAGTTCTAAAACTGGTTCTAGAACCGGTTCTAAAGCAACCTGTTCTAGTTTGGAGGTTAAGAACCAATTGCAAATATTACAGACTCCATATAAAAAGAACCAGTTGCAGAACAGAAATTAGAACCTGTTATAATACAGTATAAGCTGTTCTGCAACCAGTTATTTAGATTTTACTATATTACTGGGTAGCAAAAAATACATGACACGTTTACAAATGTTTTATTAGCAAATAATATCTCCAATATGTAAAACAAATTTGTAATGAAAACTTGAACATTTATATTATTTTTGTATAAATATTTGGTCGTTAAGGTTAAATGTTCGTGTACCTATTGAGTTTAAAATAATGACATGACAAATGAACAACATTTTTAAAAAAAGACACTTTAAAAATATCATAACATAATTCAAAAAAAAAAAATAAATATGCAAATTACTTTATATTAACATGAAATGCATTTTTTATTGAATAAAACATTAAAAAGTTTTCCACGAAAACTACTCAAAATAAATTTAACATTTTGACTTGCTTCCAGGTTTGTTGAGCATAAAATCGTTTAATATTCCAGAAAAAATCTTCAAACTCGTCATCATATACATACGATGGGTTTATAAACAAAAAACAAACAGATGCAGTCTATACCGATTTCAGTAAAGCTTTCGACAGAGTGAACCATGACCGTCTACTGTTCAAGCTAGACCAGATGGGATTCAGTGTGCCACTTCTGAAGTGGATTAGTTCCTATCTTAAAGGCAGAAAACAGTGTGTTAAATTCCGTACGGTTCTTTCTAATATTATAACTGTTACATCCGGTGTTCCTCAAGGAAGTCATTTAGGACCACTATTATTTACACTTTTTATTAATGATCTTCCATCCTCCATTCAATATTCCAAATCCCTGATGTATGCAGATGACGTTAAGTTATTACTCTCCTTTGCAAATCCTGTTGATCAATCCTTACTACAGATCGATATAACTAATTTGGCAACCTGGTGCAAACTTAATTTGATGGACCTTAATGAAAAAAAGTGCAAATACATGATTTTTTCTAGAAACGTTTTTTCGTTCAACGATCTGAGAATTTTATTGGACAAACGTTTAGACTTCCGTAACCATATTTCAAAAACAATTAATAAGGCAACAGGTGTGCTTGGGTTCATCAAACGTTGGTCAAAGGAATTTTCAGACCCTTACACAACGAAGCAGCTCTTTACGACACTTGTCAGGCCAATCTTAGAATATGCCTCAGTAGTATGGGATCCATATTACAAGGTGCATTCCAACTCCATCGAGTCGGTTCAAAAACAATTCCTGATATTTTGTCTTCGGGGACTGGGATGGGATCCTAATGTACAACTGCCACCATATCGTAGTCGTCTTGCACTTATAAAGCTTCCTTCTCTTCAAAGTCGAAGAAAAATGCTTAATGTATCTTTTTTATTCAATTTAATTAATGGCAATTTATATTCAGAATTTCTTTTGAGCAAAGTCAACATAAATACTCCTAATCGTTTATCAAGATACTATCAATTTCTTATTGTTAAATATTTTCGTACTAATTATGCCAACTCGGATCATTTTCTTCGAATTTTTATTGAATTTAATGATCTTTATAATGTCATCGATTTTGATAAAAGTTTAGATATTATAAAATATTTTATCAATACATATGTGACTATATATAAACTTTTTTCGTCGGGTAATTAATTTATTTAGTTTCAATTAAGATTAAAATCGTATCTGTACAAAATTTAAGTGAATATTGATTTTAATTTTAAACAAATTTTTATTAGATAATATAAAAACTTAAATTAAAATCTAAAAAAATCGCTTAATAATTGATTAAAAGTGAAAAAAGTCGATTAAATTGAGAAAATCACCATATTTTTTTTTTTTTAATTTTGGCGAATTTTTTAAATCTTGGCAATTTTCTTTAATTGTGGTGATTTTTTGGAGCTCTTTGTAATTTTTTTACTTTTACTCACAGAGAACAGATTCGTTGTGATAACCGAATTTGTCGCCAACCGAATTTGGCTAGTTACACTGTTAAGGCTATCGACATTTGTAGTTATGTCAGCATATTCAGTACATCCAAACGAATTTTGTGTATCATTACTTTCATATAAAAGAAAACACTGTTTCCAATTTTATTCTGTTTTTTTTTTTTTTTTTAAGTTAAAATTTAAGGAAAAATTTTTATTTTTCTAAATATTTTCTTACATTTCATAGTAGCCTGTATTTCTTATATTTTTAAACATTTTTTGAAAAAATGGTTAAAAAAAAATTGATTTTTTTAAATCATTATATGATTAATTCACGTTTTAAGCCAAAACTTCAAACTTTAATAAGCTTTATACATCGTTTTTATATTGCCTTATCTAAAGTTATATGGTCCTAAAATTAAACGTTTGGAAAAATTAAAAAAGTTGCTCCACATTTTTAAAGTATCATAGAATTAAAAATTTTGTAAGTTCAACATTAATATGATATATATTTAGTTAAGCTTAACATTTGGCTTGGAAAGTCTCATATGTACCAACAAATTTCTATTATTCATTCATTTCTAATGATTGTTTGAAAAAAAAACTACCTTGAATTTGTAATATCAATTTAATACTCAATAAATTTTTAAAATGTTATTCCATTAAATTTATTTTTCTTCTTGATTTTCCTTGAGTATTTTTTTTTTTTTTTCAATACAGGAAACTATTAAGTTTGCTTATTGTAGGGTATTTCCTGTTTTATATTTCTAAAATTCTTGTCAATTTTTATTTTTCTTTTTTTTATTTTTTTCTACCATTTTTAACGAATTGTATCAATATTTGATTGCATAAGTTAAAAGAAACATATATAGTGCATTATGTTAGATTTTTTTCTGGCAAGGAAACTACACAGTGCTGTAATCTGAAGATTCCAATAAAACTTGGATATTTGGCAGGGGACAGGAGAACAAAAAATTATTGTTGCAATCTCATGTTTGGCGCATAAAATGTATAAATCTGACTCCATTTTGGGGTTCAACCGAAAGATATTTCCAAGGGATAAAAAATATTAAAAAGTTCTCAAACAGAAAAGCTTGACGATGAAACTTCAAATGCAATTTCTTAGCAAATCCCTCTTTTCTTTTATCCTTCGAAGTTTTATTAAGAATTGTAGGTGTGTCACCTTGTTTATATTCCTTGTGAGCCTTTCATCTATGATAGTTGCTGTAGAAACTATGATTTTATTCTATTGATTTGTCTTTATATATTTTTATTACTATTCTGGTTTCAATATGTTAGGGAATACATAATGTATAAACTATAATTTAACAGAGGGATAAAAATATATTCATTTGGAATTATGTATGAGTTTGTTACTTAAGTGTATGATAGAATAAGGAATTAAAGCTGTAGATATACAATTTAATATTGTTTATGAAAAATAATATTTTTAAAATTGTTTGTTTAATATTGTTTAGGGATTAAAGAAAATAATATGCATTTTGTTTTAAATGAAATTGAATAATATAAACCCATTAAATTAATAGATTTTTACAAAAAATACGAATTAAATTTAATACATTAAGGACACATCAAAGATTCGATGGTCATTTTTCCACCAAATTTCGTAGATATATAAATTAATTAATTCATTAAGAAATGTTTGTAATTCTGTTCCCCTAAGGAGCTCCATCTAGTGAAAATATTAACAACCAAAGCTGAAACCTTGACAGAATATAAATCATAAACGGATATTAAAGAACCTTTATTTGGTATAATTTAACTGATTCGAAAATATTTGAAATTTTTATTTTTGTAAGTTAATCGATTTTTTAAATTAATTTCAAAAAATGTTTCAGTTTTTTTTAAATTGTCATATTCCTAATAAAGAAATATAGAGTATGGCCTCGAACTTGAATAATTTTCATTTTCATTGCACAATTCGAACGTATGCAGCAGGCTCTGAATCCGAACGTATGCAGCAGGCTCTGAACTATACTCTTTCTTGGTGCCGGGAAAAGGGCTTGTCTGTCAACCCGTCGAAGACAATCCTGGTACCATTTACGAATAGGAGGAAACTTAACCTGACAATGCCTGTCCTTGATGGGGCCACGGTGGGCTTTTCCAGTAGTGTTAAGTACCTCGGCGTGACTCTTGACAGATCCCTTACCTGGAATGAACATCTTGACTATGTCTCCAAGAAGGCCACAAGGGCATATTATGCCTGCCAAGGGCTTTTTGGTAAGACATGGGGTCTAAGGCCGCAGATGGTCTACTGGTCGTTTAACACCATTGTTAAACCTATGATCACCTATGCTGCCCTGGCATGGTGGCCAAAGGTTGAACAGGTAGGGGCAAGGGATGCTCTCAAGAGGATCTACCGTCTTATGTGTATTGGCATAACGGGGGCAGGCGGAACCTGCCCGACGGATGCCATGGGGGTTATGCTGGGGATACCACCATTGCATATTTCTGTAATGGAGGCTGCCTGCATAGGATCCTCCAGACTTAGAGAATTCGGTGACATGAGGGGAGGTGATCTAAGGGGTCACATGAGGATCGCTAGAATCCTAATTGATGACCCGATTACAAAGGTTACGGATAGGAGGTCACCGGAGTACATCTTTGATAGGAACTTTAAAGTGATGCTGTTCGACAGGGCCATGTGGACCAACAGATCCTGGGAGCCAGAGCGGGGTTCTCAGATATGGTTCACAGATGGCTCAAAGCATGCGAATGGTGACACTGGTGCGGGTGTCTATGGACCAGGTTTCCAACGGGCCTTACCCATGGGTAGATACCCCTCCATTTTTCAGGCAGAGATTTTTGCTATCTGTGTCTGCGCGGAGGAGTGTCTACGAAGGGGCACTATTGGATCTCGTATCTACATTCTTTCCGACAGTCAGGCGGCATTAAGGGCTTTAATGTCCTATGAGGTGTCATCTGGTCTGGTCATGGAATGCATTCTGGCTCTTAACCGACTTGGCAGGCGCAACTCGCTTACCTTAGGGTGGGTTCCTGGTCACGAGGGGCATGAGGGCAACGAGAGGGCAGATTGTCTTGCTAATTGCGGGGCCCGAAGGCCCTTTATTTGCCCTGAACCATTCTGTGGTATACCTTTGGGGTATGTTAGGGAGAAGCTCGGGTCGTGGAGGGAGTCAGAATTCTCTCTCTATTGGGAAAACTCTCTTGGCCAACGACAGGCTAAGAGATTGATTTCTTTTTCCAGTGCAGGATCGAGGAGACTCTTGTCCCTCGGGAGGGGTGACTTGAGAACCCTGGTGTCTTACCTGACTGGACACTGCAATCTCAGATACCACCTGCTCAAAAGGGGTCTTTCGGACACGGATGAGTGTAGGTTTTGCGAACTGGTAGCTGAGACTTCAGAGCATGTTCTTTGCGAATGTCCGAGGCTATGTGAAAGGCGTGCCAAGTTTCTTGGCAATCGCTTTGTCTCCCCTTCGGACATTATGAAGATTTTGCCTAATAGGATTATTGGCTTTATAGGTAGCTTGAATCTTTAGGGTAACTTTAGGCAGCACAAAAGACCTAAGTTGGTCGCGGTGCATAGTGCCATATAATCTAATCTAATTGCACAATTAAAGGTCGAAAAAAACATAATTTTTTATTTTTAATAAAAATTACATCAAACTTGTATAAAAGACAAAGTATGGTCTTGTTTACTACTTCCCCTGTACATTTTGTTTTTAACAAAGGTACATATCTAAGGAAAATAAACAAAAACGTGTATTGAATATTTACCAAAGGTAGGCCTACACACAAAGAAACAAGTTTTCAATTTATTTTTTGATCAATGGTGATAATCTTTAACTTCGAGCTCATATATTAGTTCTCATGTAGTGAGTAAACTAGTTTATATGAATGTTTGATGTTTGGCATAGGATTGTTACCGCTTTCAAAACATGTTCTGATGATGGGAACCTAGAAAATTCCCGAAATAGATCTATCAACACATTCCTGAAGGGGTCAAAGAATAAATTTGAAAACAAAAACTCTATAGATTATTTATTAGGACAATATCCTAATAAAGAAATATAGAGTATGGCCTCGAACTTGAATAATTTTCATTTTCATTGCACAATTAAAGGTCGAAAAAACACATAATTTTTATTTTTAATAAAAATAATATCAAACTTGTCATATTTATTTTTAAAGGTGTAGATAAAAACTAATCATTATTTACGTTTTGGGTAAAAACAGAATAAATGTTGGCATATCGGTAACTTTGTGTACTTATAAAATTCATCGTCTGATCGGATAGATTTTAAGAAATTATATGTAAATATTTTTTTGAAGAAACATACATTTTCGTTTTTTTCTCATCAACGGTCAAAAATATAAAACTTTAGGCTTTTTCTATATTTTTAAGTAATCTTTTAAAAAAATTCCATTAAAAAGGCTTAAATTGATTTTTTTTTCAAATAATTATTTGGCAACTCTGGCTAACAATTCTAAAACAATAAAATTAAACAAAATTGTAAGAACCTCGCCAAAACATAACAAAAAGCATCAATAAAAAAAATCTAAAATTGAATCGCCAAGATTTTAAAAAAAAATTTATAAAATTTAAAAAATAAAATCGCTACAATGAAAAAAATTGCCAAAATTTTTAAAAATTTAAAAAACTGTTTAAATACACAAAAATTTAAAAAATTCCACTTGGATTTAAATTAATCCCATGGGATATTTTATGATCTCTCAGTATCGTAAATAAGATATTATTGGATACCCCAATGTTGCGATCAATTGGGATCTAATTGAATCTAGTAATATATTTGAGGGAACTATAAAAAATCATCTAAATAAAATTTAGAAAAGTTATCTAAATAAAATTTAGAAAAGT
Organism: Delia radicum; assembly: GCA_021234595.1. Classification (NCBI taxonomy): domain Eukaryota; kingdom Metazoa; phylum Arthropoda; class Insecta; order Diptera; family Anthomyiidae; genus Delia; species Delia radicum. The sequence goes on from CM037854.1 coordinate 234,669,478, forward strand.
TATCTAAATAAAATTTAAACGTTCATATCTAGAAAACATTTTCATTTCTGCAATTTTTTTAATTTTGGCGATTTTGTTTTATTTTTGGCGATTTTGTTTTTTTTTTCAAATTTGCCGATTTGTTTTTCAATTTTGGCAATTTTTATTTTTTTTAATATTGACCAATATTTTTAATTTCAGGATTTTTTTTTTTAAATTTGGCAATTTTTTTTTTTTAGTTTTGTAGATTTTTTTCAAATATTAAAGATTTTTCACTGTAATCGTTTTTTTATTTTTTTTTTTTTTTTTTGGGGTTTTTTTCATATCTTGGGATTTTCCTAAATTTTAGCATTTTATTCAATTTTTTGTCATTATGGGTTATAAAAACTGTGCACAAAAAAGTAATTTTCAATTAAACATTTAATAGATATCAAACTTTTAACTGAAAGTGAGATTGAAATTAAAGAAAAATTAGTTTTAAATTTTATTTGACAATAATTTTTTTCTGTGTATATAACATGTATAATTTGTAGTTAAATCCTCCTAAAAGACATTATTGTGTCTACATTAAAAAAAGACTGTTAAATAATGAAATGAAACTGCATAATAATTTTGTCTTAACTCAATTATATTTCTCAAAAAAGTAAACAATTTTATGGCAGTAAAAAGGAAATAGCAAAGAGAAGTAAAATTAAGTGTTGCTAAAAAAAAATCTACCATTTTATGATCCTTCTGCTACAACAATTAAACGATTTAATTTATGACTTCACAGCACTTAAAATATAAAAAAAAATAATACGATGAAGAGGAAACAAACGTGACATTAAAACTTAACACAAATAATTAACAACATTTTGCACTCACACACACACACAAAAATACGCACACATGCTGACTTTGATATTAATACCAGGGACATTATAAAGAGGAGGAGCTGCAGAATAAAAACGGCCGAGCAAAACAATTGTTTTACAGTTTTAAACTCGATCCTTGGTATTTGATATACAAATTTTGTATTGCTTAATACACTTTTAATAAAAAAAAAGTACAAAAACATAAATTTAAAAAATTTCATTGAGCTGTTTTGCTCGCTTTTATTTTGCTTATCCTCTACTTTGCAGTGTCCTTTCTTTTACACATACTGTTTCAATTTTAATTTACTGCGTCAACACAATTTTGTTCTTATTTTTTTTTTTTTTTTTTTTGAGTTGTTTTTAATGAATACAACAACTACCATAACAATTTCAGTTTTTTTTTTTTATATATTTGTCTTTCGTTTTTAACAGTAAAGGCTATAAACATTTGCTGAAGACATTTTATAGTTGAGCGAAAACTGTATTATTATTGTGCTGACAATAATTTCGTGATACGTTCACTCACATACACACTGACTTACTTATACACATATAACCACAATGACGTATATTCAGAAATTCTATTGTCAATTTTTTTCACAACCTACTACCACAATTTCAGGCAGAAGATTGTATGCATACGAGCGTACGAATTTATATACTCAAGCATATATATATATATGTGGCCTTCCAATCTAACTGTCCCACTACAGGAAGAATAATTACGCAGCAATGTCAAACTAATAGTACTTATTATCCTATAGAAGTCGAAACAAAACTGAAATAAATTTTTAATTTTTGTTTCCAAAAAGTGGACGCAGTTTGCGTGGTTAAATACCAAACCCTGCTCTCGTTTTTAGTATATATTTTTTAGTTCTAATTTAATTGAATTTGGAAAATGATAGAAATTTAACTAAATCAATGTATATTTTACTAAGGAATTTAAAAAAATAGAATTTTTTAAATAATTCAGAACTGGTTCTTAATTTTTATTTTAAACAAAAACTTCATTTATCTACAAATATGCCAAAAACATTTTTTTGTTTTTATGATTAAAAAAAGTTCACAGAAAAAATTATTGTCAAAAAAATTTCAATTAAACTTTTGTTTGATTTCATACTCATTTTCAATTACCAAAAATTAAAAAAATAAAAAAAAAAAAATTAATTTAATTTAAAAACCGATTAAATTTAAACAAATTTTATCAAAGAAAAACAATCAAAGACAAAATTTAAAAAAAAAATCGCTAAAAAAGCGCGATAATTTAAAATAATTAGCCAAAATCACCGATTTAAGAATGTTTAGGTGGTTTCTTAAATTTTAGTAATTTTTATAATGTTGGAGACTTTTTTCAATTCTGGCGATTTATTTCAAGTTGGAAAATTTTTATAAATGTTGACAACTTTATTCTTTTAGTTTTTGGTTAATTTTTCCATTTTTTTTTTCTTAATTTTATTAATGTTTGTTTTTAAATGGCCATTTTTTTTAATAAGAACTATTATCGTATTGGCGTTGTTTTCAATTTTGACAACTTTTGAATTGTATTCCTGCCTAAGGAAATCTTCAGGCGACTTTGTTATTAAAATTTCTAGAGATATTTGTTATGTTAAATCACAAACTCAATGAGAATTTCTTGTCCTCGTCTAGGAGCGTGATTCAAAATTTAAAATATCAAAGAAAAAACAAAAACATCACAATCATGTTTTCGTTTTTTTTTATGTTTAGGTTAGGTTAGGTCGAAAAGAGGATTCGGAGAAGGGAAAATACTTCCCTAATCCGACTCAAGTCCCTGAGGACTTACACTTAAGCCAGAATGTCGGCTTGTTGTGCGCTCTAAACAATCGGTTCTATGTCCCCTTTCTACCCCAGGAACTCCGTCGCACTGACGAAACTCCTCAACTTCTTCCATCCTATGCCCCTAAGATCCCCCAATGTGGATATTGGTTCACTGGATAGTATTTCGACCCGGATTCCGGCAAATGATATTCACCTGCTTAATGCACTCCGTAATCGCAGTGACCTCCGCCTGTAGTACGGTATTATGGCCAGGAAGACGGAAGCATTTGCGTACATTGAAGTCAGCTTCACAGAAGCCCAGACCCGTTTTCCCATTCAGTTTTGATCCATCCGTGTAGAAGTGGATCCCCGGATGGTTCCCCAAGAAGGTCCCATTTAACCATGGTTCCCTGTCGGGAATTACCGTGTCACAGAGCGTCGTGACAGACCTCTCTGAAATCCTGTCGCAGTCCCATTCTGGGACGCAATACCCTGGCAATTGGTCCAAAATAGTACGGTGCTTGGTAATATGGCCATTACTGTCCCATTCCCCGGTAGCCCTCATACGCATCATAGTCAATGTGGCCTCGTACTTCACCTGTACCTCAATTGCTAGAATAGTCTCGACAGCCCTAGTAGATGTGGTTCTCATTGCGCCACTAATGCCAAAACAGCATAGGTGCTGTACCTTCTGCAATAGTCCCACATACGAGCCAAATCTCATCGATGTCCACCATACTACTTTTTTTATAATTATGAACATTATTTAAATTTAGAAATTTTTTTTTTTATTTTTGTTTAAGCTTTCCAATTTTGTTTTTTTTTTCAATTTTGACAATTTGAACGATTTTTATATTGGCGATTTTTTAAATTTTTAGGAACTTCTTTTTTTTTGTAATTTTGATTTTTTTTTGTTTTTGCATATTAGCGATATTTTTTTTTTATGTTAATAATTTTTTACCAATATTGGGCGCTTCATTTTCTTTTTTATATGATGAATCATATAATATATATAACACAATTTATCATGCGCCTTGTAGTTTTAACATACAAATATTAGAATATTTAAGACGTACAATATTCAGCGAATATTTTCTCCAGAACGAATCCGATTAAGTATTTTCCAAATTTTACGCAAACATTTTTGAAAAGTTTTCAAACTTGTTTCATTTCTTAATCGTATCATATTTTGTATTCCTGCAGCGAGCAGTTGGCTTAAAAAGCCTTATACTCTGAAATGTAATAAGAAAATTGCTTTATTCTTACCAAGTAACAACGCTTAAATAAAATTTTAATATTTATTCTGTTGGATCATTGTCAATTTATGGTTAATTTCTGTTATTTTTTGCGTATAACAGTTCGTTTTATATTTTGTGAAATTGTTAAGTAAATGTACTATGATTTATGGTGGAAAATATCAACAAATGAAAGTATAAATTCTGAAATATAAACCATATAATCCATTCATTTAAAGCAAACAATAAAACAAATTGATATTAAAAATTATTAAAAGATTAAGATGTCATATAAGGAGGAAGGCAAACAGGGAAATAATTTAATAAAAATTTTAAAAACAACATTTGCTTTTAAATATAAATTAAGTACTTTAGACTTAATCACATATTCTCTTTCTTTTTCCTTACAGGTCACCGATTGGGGTGTTGAACAATGTCGTTCTTTGCATGTTCATATCAAATCTCCTCCCCGCCTAAGAGTAGATCCCGCCAGTGTTACTCTTCATAAGGGAGACTCGTTAAGAGTACGTTGTCTTTCCCCCGGTAATGATGATATTAAAAGATATGCTCAACTGGGTTATAGTTGGACCCGTAATGGTATATTATTTCAATCGGATCCTAAAACTGTTATGTGGGAAGATTTATATCCTGATGGTAGTATACTTAAAATTAATAATATACAAAAATCGGCCGAATATTCTTGTGTAGTATCGAATACGGTTAAACCGGTCTCAAAAAGTGTTTATATAACGGTAATTGACCGTAATGCCGTACATGTTTGTCATGCTGAAACGGCCTTTGGTGTCCATTGGCCTACTAGTGCTCCTGGTGGTGTAGCTGTTATATCTGATTGTCCGCGGGGTTTTGAGGGCTTTTCGAAAAGAACTTGTGAGAAGCGTGATGTGGGTAACTACACTTGGTTGATACCAGATTTTTCGAATTGTATAAGAGATCAGTTGCTGAAGATTTATGATAAATTTCGTGCTTTAATAGCGGGTTTTCAACAAACAAATACTTCGGAATTGCTAAAGGCATGTTTGGATTATACTTTAAAGAGATATAAGCATTTTTTGCCTGGAGAGGCAGGATTTTTAATTGATATGTTACATGAGGTGAGTATTGAAAAGACAGTAAATAATAAATTCTTAAAAATCGGCCGACATCTCAAATATTAAACACAAAAAAAAAAAAAAAATTGCCCACCGAATTGAAAACCGTATTTTTGGTTGATAAATTCGGTTAGTCAAATCACATTCAAATGTGATTTCCCGATATTTCGGGCGTTGCAAATTTAAATTTTAGTTTCATGAACCGAATTTTATTGTAAAAACTAATTTTTAGTTGCACAAGCCAATTTTTTTCGTAATTACCAAATTTTAGTTGAAAATTGATTAAAGGATTTTTAAAACAAATCATGTAGATGCTACTTATTAATATTTTTGTCAAAAAGCAACAATAAATTTATGTGGATGTTTAAAACTATGTTGCTTTCCAAATTTTTCAATTGCGGATATCGATTATTTATACAAACAAGAAAGCACATGAATGTGAATGCATATTTCATTAAATTATTCGGACCTTCAAAATAGATTCAAAATCCCATTAGTCTAAGAAATAATTACCAAAATGTTGCATAAAATCATGCGGATATTTAGGCTTTTAATAAAAATTAGCCAGATATTAACATTTATTAAGAAAACTCATGCATTTAATTTTACATTGATGCGCATGTCAGGGGTTTTTTAACCAAAAAAAATACGGATTTTGGTTGACAAAAATATTGAAATCTGTAGACAAATTTGTTCATGCGGTTGTCGATGATTTCTATGAAAAAACATGTGAATATGAATATTTTTATCAAAAAATCGTGCGTATATTGAAGTTAGATTCAAAATCCCACAAATACCCAGCAAAATTTTTTAGAACATATTAAATATGAACCTGTTCTAGAACAACTTCTTTTACCACCTGTTAAATGGAACCGGTTCTAGAACAGGTTCCTGTAAATGTAAGGTGTCGCTGTCCCAGAACCAGTTCTATAACTGGTTATAGAACCGGTTCTAAAGCAACCTGTTCTTGTTTGGAGGTAAAGAACTTATTGCAAATAGGACAAACTCCATATAAAAAGAACCAGTTGCAGAACAGAAATTAGAATCTGTTATAATACAGTATAAGTTGTTCTGCTACCAGTTATTTGGATTGCACTATTTTACTGGGTAATAAATAATTTTAAATATCATGCGGATGTAATCATTTTCATAGGAAAATCTGTCAGATAATAATATTTACTAGGAGAAGTAATGAAGATTATATTATTTCGATGCGGATATCAGGGTTTTTTAATTAAAAGTTGCAAATACTTTCATGCAAATACTTTCATGAAGATGTCAATTATTTTTATAAGAAAACATGCGGATGTGAGTATATTTATCATTCAATTATCAAGAAACATTTAAAATCCCACTTATGTTGGACATAATTTTGAAAATTATATAAAAAGTAATTTAGATTATAGTGTCACTATGCACCGCGACCAGAAATTGGTATTTTGTGCTGAATATAAAAAGTAATGCGGATGTCTACTATTTATAATGCAATTTATTCGTTTATTAACATTTACAAGAAGAGCAAATCCAAGTAATTTTATTTCGATGCGGATATCAAGCTTTTTATTAAAACAGATGCGGAAAAGATGATGTCAATTATTTTTATATGAAAAACATGCGGATGTGAGTATATTTATCATTCAATTATCCAGAAACATTTAAAGTCCCACTAATGTTGGACATAATTTTGAAAATTATATAAAAAGTAATGCGGATGTCTACTATTTTTAATGCAATTTAATCGTTTATTAACATTTACAAGAAGAACAAACCCAGTATTTTATTTCGATGCGGATATCAAGCTTTTTTATTAAAAAAGATGCGGAAAATTTTTCGATTTTTTATTTAAAAATCATTATTAATTAAATAAAGAAGTGAAAAATCATGTCTTTTATTTAGACTTTGAAGCATTTTAATATATATCTGACAGCTTATTATAAAAAAGCTTTTTTTCTAATAAATTTTCTCCAGAGAAAATGCTTTTAAATACTTGTCTGACAGTTCATTACAAAAAAAAACTTTTTTTATTAAAAAAAATTATGATTTTTTTAACTTCAAACTTTCATTGATTTTCTGTGACTTTAACAAATTTTCAAGTAAATTTTACAGAAAACTTTTTAAAATCTTCCTTAAAAATTTTTAATTTTCTTGTTAAATTTAACATTTTTTTTTAAATCTATTTATTATAAATCATTTGTAATAAATAATAATTTATATATATTTTTCTATTCTTATCTTTAACTAAACATTTGTCATGATAACACTTAGACAAACTATAAGTCTGTTTGAAATTTATATTCCAACCACAAATTGTGACATTTACTTTAGGGTTTATATATTTCTTATTATAAAGTATTGTAAAGCCAAAACGTAAAGGTGGTAGACGACATTTTCAAATTTTTCATAACAGTCTCATAGGAATTATTACAAATATGAAATTTTATATAACTAAAAACAAAAAGTTTGCTAAAACTAGTTCAAGACATTTAAGACACATAAATATATGTAGTTAATATAGAAAATAAAGTTTTCAAATGCAAAAAGTGTAAAATAAACTTAAAAGCAAACATTTCAGGATTTGCTATAAATATTTGAAAGCGTTTTTGTTTTTTTATATATGAAAACATTAAATTTAAAAAATAAATTTAAATCTAAGTTCTCATTTTCCCTTTTTAAATAATACCTACATATGAAAATTTATAGAATTTTATCAATTTTATTATGAAATTTTCATATTTTATTTGTTTTATTTTTACCTTTTGTCATTTACAGCTTGATAATTATTTACAATTGAAAGGCACTCAACTGGAACGTGAAATGGCTGCTGAGATAATTTTGCATATTTTAGATAAAGTCATGCAAAATATACAATCATTGAATAGTCAACAGGTGGGTTTATATTTCATTTGTTTTGCTATGCTGTTGTTTTTCTATGGAAATTATTTAAATATTTATCAGTTAAAACATAAATGTTAATGTTCGAATAAGCAAATCGTTTAAAATAACAGCAAAAATTAAAATTTATAAATAATATGTTTTTTAAATGTGTGATTTCCATATTTCCTTGCAATTTTATTGTAATGTGAAGTCATATTTGTACGTATGATGAATATTATTTGAATTAATATTACTCATACGTTAAATTTAATTTAATTGATTTCAAGGGAAATTTCGTTATATTTTAATGTTAATATTGGTTATTTATAACAATTTTCAATGGAATCCATTAAAAATGGTTATGGTTTATCATGCTTTTAATGAAAATCTTAAAGCGTACAGGTAACATATTAAAAATGGTACACCTGATCTAAAAATAATAAATTGCTAAAAAAAAGCCACAAAATTAAGTTTTTGTAATTTAATTGCAATTTTAAATATGATGTATTTGCATGTGATTTTCTTGTCAGATATAAGTGGTAGTGTCCGACCGAACAGTTCGACCAGAAAATGCATTTGGTCTGTATTCGGTATTTTAAAGCATTATAGACAAATTTGGCGTATGGAAAAATGTTTATTGGACTGATTAGATGATATTTTGAGTGTCAAATTTGAAGAAAAGTTTGTAGTTAAGCAATGAATTCACTGGTCGGCCTCAGAAAGTTCGGCCAAATCGAAAATAGTTCGGCTGCCGAACTTTTAACTTTATAGCTAAACTTCGGCTTTTTTCTTAAATGTTATTCACAAAATCGAATTAAGTCGGCTCAACAAACATGTTTCCAATACCAAAATTTGTCATCATTGCTTCTAGATATCAAAAAACCGACAAAATATAGTTTTTTGGCCGAACTGTTCGGTCGGACATTAATAAGTGGTTTGTCTCTCTATTACCCTAAACCGTTCGTAGGTATGGGCATAAATATGAATATTTCTTTAAGCATTTTCAAAACTCTAATTTCAAATATTAAAAATTTAACAATCTTGCTTTATAGAGTTTTATGGAGTATATATTAGGCAATAAATACTTTAGTTTTTACACCAATCCGTCCTTTAATATAGTGATAGCAGTTATTTAACTATAGTAAATTTTGAGAAATTTTTCGATTTTATGTCACAATCTGGTAAATTGAATAAAATTTTGTTTATTTTTAGTTTAAATTAAAAAATGGAGAATTTTGATAAAAATAAAGGAAACATCTAATTTTTAAAATTATTTAATTTTCTAAATTTAGGGGTCAAAATGACTTAACACTTTAAAAATGTCAATATACACCTCTTGATAAAAAAAATACTCGCATAATAAACCTAAAAACATGCATTTGAATTTGTGTCGATGTTTAAACGGATACGGGCTTCTGGAGGAAATGTCCTTAACTCTTAATACACATGGATGGACCAATTGTGATTGAATAATTCAATCATCCTTGTAGCGACTCTAATTTCGATAATAGTTAAAATTTTGGAAAAATAACGGTAACAGTTTTTAAATCAGTTACAGATTTAATCTGTATTTTTTAACATTTTTTATCGGTTACGGTACCTATCCAAAAATGGCAACAGTAACGAGTATATAATTTTTCCTTTATTTAGATTACCGTTAAGATTAAAGTTTTTAAAAATGGTTACGGTATTTCAAAAACAATTAAATTTTTTTGGCTTTGTTGTTTTTCGGATGTATTTCCTCGTCATATCTCTCAATTTTTTTAAAAAAATTCCTTTTTACAAAATATTCGTCTAACACAATACAAACACACTCTAACGTTGCTCCCCAAAATAATATTAGAACTTCACCCCAAATTTAATATATTCACAAAAATTCGAATAATTTACACAATTTGCTATTTTCTCCGGATATTAATTCCTCATTCAAAAGATATATAAATACTGGTTTTTAGGCCAAATTAAAAAAAAACCTTCTCTTCACTTCTTTATTTCCGCTTAACTCCCTGTGGAGAATAGGTCCTCAAAAAAAACCTAACAAGTATTAAAAAAACATCTAATGTAAGTGGAATATTCCACATCCAATTAGAGCAGCTTACAGGCCTCTTTGAGCATTTTTTGGTTATAGATAATTGAGCACTTTAGCGACCATTTTGAAATTTTAATTTTGAAATTATGTCCTTTTCATTATTATTTTTATGCAATCAAATAGTTTTATTAAAATTGTGAATAAAATGTTTCCTATTTACAAAAATTGAAAATTCTTGCATTTTTTTGCATAAAAAAGTTTTATTTAGATGTGTTTTTGGAGTTAAGCTTGTCAAAATATATATAAAAATTTAATTTTTCTTAAAGCGTATAGAAATATATGTATTTTTAAAATAATTAAATTGTTTTAGTATAGAAAAGTGTTAAACTCATTTTATTATAAACAGTGACCGGAAGTTCATTGTTAAGTGTTCTTTTAAATTTTATATGCAAACTGGGATTAAGAGAGACAGATTCTAGTGTTTTTAAATGCTTTTGTTTTCAATTAAGCCCTTCATCTTTCCCCACCTTTCATCTCTGTACTATCCCTTTCTAAAGAGAGCAACTCACTAAATATAGGAAGTATTTCCTGAGTGTTGCCTCTCTTTATAAAAAAAAAGAAAAAAAAAAGAAAGAAATATAAATAATTCAAATGTTGTACTAATTATGCAAAACGTATGCAAAGAATATATTAAACAATATTTAATTTTTAAAAAATATAATAATTTATTTAAAATTGCTTAAAAACATTTTTTTTTTTTTATAGTTTTAAATGTTAATTTTTTAAAAATTATACTAAAATAATTTACATAAAAATACAAACATTTACTGCAACTAGCTTAGAGCTAACAAGCAGTTTGTCTAAAGTAAGAGATGTTTTTCTTAAACTAAGCGTTGATGATTTGCTAAATCAGAGGGTTTTGTACGTTTTAATCTTCTTTCTAAATTAGCAGTGTAAATCAGGTTATGTGCTTCTGGATTTACATGAGTTCGTAGTCTCTCTGCATGTGTGGTTGCTATATCAGAAATTACTTCGGATACTGTTTTAATTTTGAGATCTCGATGGAGGTCAGCATTGCGTACGTACCAAGGAGCGTTAACTGCAAATTTCAATATTTTATTTTGGAACTGTTGAATTATGTTTACAACACCTTTTGAAGCACAGCCCCAGAGTTGAATGCCATATGTCCAGATGGGTTTTAAAATTTGATTGTATATGAGAAGTTTGTTATGTGTTGTAAGAACAGACCTTCTCCCTATAAGCCAATTTAGTTTATGAAACCTTATTTTTAACTCTTCTCTTTTTGTTTTTACGTGTTCATTTCATTTTAGTTTCGAATCTAAGGTCATACCCAGGTATTTGGCCTTATTAGAACGGGGAATTTCGTTGTTATCAATATATATAGCTATACTATTTATTTTTTTGTTTGTAAAATCTACGTGTATAGACTTTGTCTACGTGTATAGACTTAAGTTTAACTCGCCATTTTTTGGACCAAAAACATAAAAAGTTATTAATCTCTATTTAAGCTTTTTGCTATTTTTCTTAAAAAATCTCAAAATAAAAGAGGAGGAGATTAAAAAAATAAACCAACATCTAAAAATAGAATATTTGTGTTGTTAGTGTTGTCAATTCTGAGTATAATATACAATAACAGAAAAGCTAATAGGAAAGAAAACTGCAATTTAGCTGCATTACATTCGAGGCCATACTTGGGTGTGATCGCTAAACGGTCATAACTTGGTATTGTTACGTTTGTAATGTAAGAAGGGCGCAGGTTTGATTCTTACAGCCGCAGGTTGTTGAAAAATTTATCACATAGAGACAATCTGACAATTATAAATACACAAATAATAATATAATTTAAATGGAAAATCACTGACGACGCCTGTTCATAAAAAGTGGCAGAAACTAGTCTAGTCTGATTTAAAAATAATAGTGTTTATAGTTTTTAGAGAAAAACGTTTATTCTTCTTCTTAACCTTAACATTTTAAAAAAAAAAATTAAAATTGCATAATTTCTAAATCGTTAATGCATTTTTTAAAATTTTTCGTGCATTTTATAGGCAGGCGCTTAAAAAACACTTTTTAGTGCATGAAGTTCCTGTCCCTGATTATGATCATCATTATTCTTTTCTTACTATAACTCCATTGTTATGTTTCAACAGTTTTTATTTATTTTAAGTACTTTTCAAAAAAAAATTCTTTCGTGATTTGTAAGACATTATGGGCGTTAACTTGATTTTACTTATAAAAAAAACTTTTTTTTTAATTTTTAATGAATATTACGAGGTTTGTTTTCTTTTTACAAATATTTTTAGACAGTTGGGTGAGAAAATGTAAAGAAATGCAATTTTATTGTTTTGAATATTAAAAAGGAAATTAAAGATGTTTTTTTTTCATAATAAAAATAACATAGGAAGAGGCAACACAAAAAATAAGGAAAAAGAGCAAAGAAGAAACACAAAAAAAACTTTTACTTACATGCAACAAAAAAGCCTGTATACATAAGGAAAATATTTAAAAAATGTGCAAACTTCTTAAAAAATTTTCCAACTTTTCCATAAAAACCATTATAATGTTATTAAACTTGAAATGAAATAAAAAAAAAATAAACCACTTTCGTAAAAACAAAAAACTTATCATTCATGTTATAAAAACCAGAGAAGACAAAAATAGGAAAAATTCACGGCATTTATGGCAAAAAATATATTGGAAAAAAGCAAAACTACAAAAAAAGTAAAAAATAATTGACTTTTTCAAAGAAAAGTAAAAAATTTTGATAAAAAAACATTTCAAGCCAAGAAAATTTGAAAACGCAATTTCGAAAAAATCTTAAGAAAAAGCTAGTCCAAAAATTAAAAAATTGCAAACTAAGCAAATATGTTTTAAAATGGCAAAAAAAAAGCAAAAAAAAAACCAAAAATGGTCAATTTGTCTTCCCTGATTATATATAACCACACACAGAGAAATAAAGTGCCAACCGTATTTAAAAGTGTATATTAATAGTAAGAACTTATAAATTTAGTTAGTCCAATTATATTTACATTAGATTACTGAATATTTTGGGTGTTGGAACTAAAATTTAGTTGAATTAACCGAACTTTGTTGTGCAAACTAATGTTAAGTTGTGCCAACCATCTGGAATTCGTAACAACAGAATTTGAGTCGTAGTAACCGAATTTTAGTTGGCAAATAGCTAAATATTTTTCTGTGTGCAACAATATGAGAGGGTGGAATAAAATTTTATAAAACAAAACTGGGTAAACATTGATATATGTCTGTATAAACAAATAGTTATGCTATGAATGACTGACTTGTTAAGTTGCCAACAGAGTTTATATTGAGAAGTTTAACGCAAAAAAATATATATATTTAACAAACTTCAGACTAAAACAAATACTAGAGCGAAAGATGAAAAAAACAATTCAAACAAAAAATGTATACAAAAATTTCATACAGAAAATTTCAACTTAAATCATTATTGTTTTTTTACATTTACATTCACCAACTCATTCTCATTTTAAAACATATTTGGAAATCAAAAATCATTTTGAATTGAAAAAGTTTGTTTGTTACTTTTTGTTTAAATATTACTTATGATTACCTATTTCTACGCTCAGGCAATTATGTAGGTAAAAATGAAAAAAAAAAAAAATGACAGATAAAATAACTGCAAGTGTAATTAAAAAGGCGATGACTGTATTTGTCATGAGATTCACTAAAAACAACCGCTAAAAACGGTCAAAATAACTAACTTAACAGAATTGTAAAATCAATTACAAATGTAGTAAGAATAAATAATTGATATATGCCACATATACATTTAAAACAACAAACAATACTATTGAATTAACTAAATTTGCGTTTATTTGTATTTTATTAAAATTCACTAGTGAAATTTTTAAATCCAGAAAAATTAAATACTTAAAAGACAAAAAATAATTTACATAAAAATCCACATACAATTTTTTAAATTATTATGACATGACATACTGTTATCAAAAATACCTATTCCTGCAAGAAAAATAGTTATCTCTTATTAAAAAGAAGAGATTTCACAAAAAGGGACTTTACCGAATAGTGAATATTGCAGAATAGTTCTTTTATTTACTTTCATACAGGTTTTTAAGAAATTTTTTTTTAACCGAATAGTAGTACTATTCGGTATTCGGCCTAATAGTAAAAACATGCCGAATATGCCGAATACGAATAGTAACCCAGTATTCGTGACATCTCTACACAGAAAAAATTATGAACCTAAAATATCTAATTAAAGATTTGATTTGAATTAAATTTGTTTCTAAACAAATATTTAATTGAATCAATTAATATTTTAATTGACTTTTAAATATATAAATAGATATTTTATTTTAGACGTAATTCTCAAATTATTTTTTCATACACTGTATGCTTAAATAGAAAATTTTCAGTATAAAATACCAAATGAATTTGAAGTTTACAAACAAAACAAGCACACACACAAACAGACGTAGCATTACAAAAAACACACATACCAACGTATCGTTAACACACATTTTTTGTGAGTATCATATTTTTTTTTGTAGAAGTTATTTATAAAATTTTTTTTGCTTTTTAATTTTTAATAAAAGTTTTAATTGATGTTATCATTGCTGTGATAGGTGCAAAATCATTAAAAATATTAATTGATTTAACAGACGTAGCATTACAAAAAACACACATACCAACGTATCGTTAACACACATTTTTTGTGAGTATCATATTTTTTTTTTGTAGAAGTTATTTATAATTTTTTTTTGCTTTTTAATTTTTAATAAAAGTTTTAATTGATATTATCATTGCCGTGATAGGTGCAAAATCAATAAAAATATTAATTGATTTAACAAATTTTTTAATTTAAACCCGTTTTCTGTGTATAAAAAGTGAAGAATTTATTTAAAGTGTTTTAATAACTCACTGTTTTAATTTCTTTTTATTTCATTAACAATTAATATTATTTTTTCAAAAGTATTCCCCTGATAAGGCTTTCTTAACTATAGTTATAGTTAAATTTGTTTTAAAGAGAAGAAAAAATGGCAAAAGAAATAGCAAAATTACAAAAAAGGTTAATAAAAGAAGAAGTAAAAAATTTTAAATCCAAGTAAAATCCAAAAAACTCAATTTTAAAGTTCATAAATTTTTAAGTCCAAAAATTAAATATCAAAAAATTGAAAAAATGAGCATATATCGTCGATTGATTATTGGAGACCCGCACCGACCAAAAACATTTTTGCAAGAAAAACGATAAAGAAAGTTTACAACAAAATTATTAAATTTCTACAAGATAGGTTTTCTTTTTTGTTTGCTATATCTATAGCTGCATTTATTATAAACAATATTGTTAATTTTTACGCCTTTTTGCACTGAGTATCCAGAGTTATTAACAATTTTTTAAAAAAAGATTTTTTTATAATATGGCCTATAAGCCGTTTTTATCACAATTTTATTGTTTTTCTTTCAAGTAGGTCAAAAGTTTTTTTTTTCTTTTAACCATTATAAAACTAGGTTGTCATAGTGCAATTCAATGCTTAAACTTTTTTATTGTTTTTTGTTTTATATGCGTTGCTTATTTAAAATGTGTCAAACCAATATTGACGAATAATGTTTTTATTTTTCTATAGAAAGTGGCCAAAAAGTGGTCAATACACCATACCAATGTTAAGAAATTTGTTAAAATAGGGATACGCAGCACATATGGGGCTGGATATCTCCTAATTGATACGAGGTATATAAAAACGGATTAAAGATTTAGAAAGAGGATACATTAATCATATATAATCAATTCCTAACTCAATTTTGTCAGAAATGGTCTATAGGTCTCACCAATATTCATACGACGATATGAGTAAAAATTACAAAAAAATAACAAAAAAAGGAAAACAGGAAAATTTGTGTTTAAGTACAGTGTTATTCTCTGCTGATTATATTCATACATTTAAATAAAACTTTAATAGATTTTTTCAAAAAAAATAAATATTTAAATAATTTACATTTTGTTTTTTTAAAAACACAAATGTACAAATCAAAAGGAAAAGGAAAAGGAAAAGAAGCAAAAACGTGTATTGAATATTTACCAAAGGTAGACCACACAAAAAACAAGATTTCAATTTAAATTTATTTTCATCGGGATAAACATTAATTGCATTTATAGTAATTAAATGTGCTAAAGTCCCAAAACTTATTTAACAAATTGTGAAAAGCAATCTGATGTAGGCGTGTCCCTATCCGGATTTCATTCCTGCCCAAGGAAATCTTCAGGGGACTTTGTTATTAGAATTTCTAGAGATATTTGTTATGTTAAATCACAAACTCAATGAGAATTTCTTGTCCTCGTCTAGGAGCGAGATTCAAAATTTAAAATATCAAAAAAAAAAAACAAAAACAACAACAACAACAAAAAATTGTCACAATTGGCTTTGTCATCTTCCAAATACTAATCTGTTTTTTTGACAGACCTAGCAATGTAGTGACGTTTATTCAAGTAAATCAACAATAGAAAATCATATGTTTTCTATTAGTGTCAGTTACATTTAAATTTGCACAAGCAACTGCATATTTGTTATTTAAATTTATTTTTTGATCAA
The DNA here is from genome assembly GCA_021234595.1 of Delia radicum. Lineage (NCBI taxonomy): Eukaryota > Metazoa > Arthropoda > Insecta > Diptera > Anthomyiidae > Delia > Delia radicum. The sequence goes on from CM037854.1 coordinate 234,685,939, forward strand.
TGGTGATAATCTTTTACTTCGAGCTCATATATTAGTTCTCATGTAGTGAGTAAACTAGTTTATATGAATGTTTGATGTTTGGCATGGGATTGTTACCTCTTTCAAAACGTGTTCTGATGATGGGAACCTAGAAAATTCCCGATATAGATCTATCAACACATTCCTGAAAGGGTCAAATATTAAATTTGAAAACAAAAACTCTATAGATTATTTGTTAGGACAATATCCTAATAAAGAAATATAGAGTATGGCCTCGAACTTGAATAAAAAGAAAACTTTTATTACTTTGACAAGTAATTTGACAAAGTTGTTTTTATTTGCAAAACTTCGAAAAAAGACTAATTAACTGCCAACAACTAATGTTGCAGCAAATTTTATAACTTTTTTTAAAGTTATCTGCTAATAAAACAAAACAACTACCAAAAATAACTGTTACTAAAATTCAGTATTCTTCGTTAGTTATTTTTTTTAACGACTGTTAGAAGAAGTAATATTACATTTATACCTAGAAAAAACTTCAGTTACAGTAAAAAAAATTACTATTAACATTGACCACCCGAATGACCTACTTGTAGTGAGTGTATATGTTTACTTCGGAATGTGTTTGTTTTTTATTCGTATAAGCTAATAATAAAAGTTTTTTATAAATAAAATTCTTTAAACATAAATTGTAAAGTTTGGGTAGATTTTTGTAATTTTTTCGCACAAAGGCTTGAAAACAAATTTTTTCAATTTATGTAAATGGAGTATTTAAATTATAACAATTTGTTATTTATCAGTAATGGTTTTAATGTTTTATAGGGAAATCAAACTGAAAAGTCAAATAATGTTTATAAAAATCATTGAAATATTAATATAAAACTGAACACAAATGTCTGCACTAACTCATTAACCTATTGTAATACTTACTACAGGGGTGCGTATGATTTATATTATTTACATACAACTTATAACGTATACGCCTTGGGTTAAATTTTTATTGGAAGGAAAAACTGATATTTACATATTTAAAAAAACTGTCTTAAATTAAAAATCTACGTTATACATTGTTTAAAAAAAATTTAATATTTTTCTTTTTAAAACATTTTTCTCCCTTATATTGTACCCTATTTTTTTTTTTTTACCAATATTTATTTTTTCAGTTCGTTTTGCATCATTTTAAATGTGATTTATTTTTATTACTTTATTACAGTTTTTCCGTATTCTTGTTATGAATGGCATGTACAATATAGTATAATTTTGTATGCGTATACTCATATGTAACATTTATTTAATTTTATATTATATATGATGAACACTGTAGAGTCAGACTCATATGGACAGACAAAAAATCTCATTCATATTTTATTATAACTTGTGCATGATATTTGTTCTGCAATTCATTCATTTTATATAGACATTTGTTTCATTCACACACACACACACAAAAATTGTAATATCCCGGTTAAAGAAGTTCATATATATTTTTTATATGCACACAGAGAAATAAAGTGCCAACCGAATTGAAAAGTGTATTTTAATGGTAACAACCTATAAATTTAGTTAGTACAACAATATATACATTAGATCTCTAAATATTTTGGGAGTTGCAACTAAAATTCTGTTGAATTAACCGAACTTTGTTGTGAAAACTAATGTTAAGTTGTGCCAACCGACTGAAATTCGTAATAACCGAATTTGAGTCGTAGTAACCGAGTTTCAGTTGGCAAATAGCTAAATTTTCTCTCTGTGTGATCATATGTAGTAATCCATATTCGTACATACTAGAAAAACTAACCTATATTTCCACATATGGACAAATATGGTTATATATTGTTTTATGTGTTTATCACGCCAATATTAAAAGGGTTCTTGAGGATCTCAACGTACACAAGTCACCGGGGACGGATGGCATATCAACACTGGTACTGAAACAGTGCTCTTTTACGTTGGCACGTCCATTGGCAAAACTTTTCAGCTCTTCGTACAGTGCGGGAGTCTTCCCCTCATGCTGGAAGGTGGGCAATGTCCAGCCAATCACTAAAAAGGGTGCGGCTAACAACCCTGAAAATTACCGCCTAATCGCAATCTGCTCTGCGCTCTCCAAAGTGATGGAGACCATGGTTAACTACCATCTTGTGAAATATTTAGAGACCAATTCACTTTTAAATGATCGACAGTATGGCTTCCGTAGCGGTCGATCTATGGGAGACCTGTTGGCGTTTCTATCGGAACGTTGGAGCCGGTCACTCCACCGCTTTGGTGAGCGTAAAGTGGTTGCTCTAGATATTTCCAAGGCGTTCGATCGCGTGTGGCACTCGTGACTAAGCTAGTTGCTTTTGGTGTCGGTAATGTCTTCTCTCAGAGGCCGCACTATACGTGTTGTTTTAGATGGAGTCTCATCAAACGAGTTTCAGCTAAATTAAGGGGTACCGCAAGGTTCTGTTCTTTCTCCTACCCTTTTTCTTATTTTTATTAATGACCTTCTTGGTCAGACCTTCAATCCTATCTATTCTTTTGCACATGACAGTAACATTTGTCATTCATTTTCATTCGATCACAGGCCAAGCTCCTTGGCGATAGAGGTCATGCGGCAGAACATGAATGACACACTCAATCAAGACCTTTCTACAATCACTGAGTGGGGTCGCGCAAATAAGGTCGATTTTAATGCACGCAAGACCCAATGTTGTATGTTAACCCACAGACGAGCTGTGGAATTAACATTGTCATCTGTAGCTATGGATGGTATACGTATTGTGGAATCGGATACTCTTGATGTTCTGGGTATGAGAATACAGTGTGATGTCCGTTGGAATAAGCACGTATTTCAAGTGTCGAAAGAGGCATTCAAGTGTCTTGGTTTTCTGAAACGGTGCAAGAATTACTTCACTCCATCCGATCTCCCTACTATTTATACCAGCTATATCCGGCCGAAAATGGAATACAACTCTCATATATGGGCAGGGGCTTCAGTGTCTATTCTGAAGCTTCTGGACCGTGTTCAGGGGAGGCGGTGAAGCTTATCAATGACAGTAGTGTATCCAAATCTATTGATTCATTGGAGCATCGTCGGAATGTGGGTTGTGTGACACTTTTCTATCGATATTACCATGGGAGATGCTCATCTGAGATAAGTGAACTTATTCCACGAGCCCAAAGTTTTATTCGTAATACTCGCTTATCTAGTAGAGCACATCCGTTTGTAGTTGATTGTCCTGTGTTTCGCACAACGCATTACATAGAAAATTCGTTTTTTAGTCGAACGATTCGTATGTGGAACAAACTCCCGCAGAAGTCTTCCCTGTTACTTACAATTTAGAAAAAGTTTAATCAAATATCCACAAACACTACTCCCTCTTTCCTCCCTCCCATACCCTATTTTCCTAATCAATACAATGCACTGCATAAGTAGGGGGCATCCCCTGAGTATTGGTTAAAATTAAAAAAAAAATAAAAAAAAAAAATTGAAAAGGAGAATTCCTTAAATAGTGGGGAGTCTCTACTGCTGCTCTTCAATTTAAACAAAATTTAGGTATGTAGCACAACAAGTTATGTGTATCAGAGTCCATATATCAATTAAGTTTTCTATAAAAACAACGCAAAGCTTTATTCAAAAAAAAAAATCCTACCCGATCATTACCTTTAGTTGATATATTTTAATTCGCTTTGCAAGTTTTTAACTTTATCTACTACAATACCTTTGCAATCCATAGAAAGTTTCTTTACAGTAAAAACTTTAAAACAATTTGATCTGACTGACATAGAACAATATTTACGCATTTGTCTTAGAAGTTTTTAAAAGAAAATGTTAAACGAAAAATAGTTTAAAAGTTACTTAAAAGAAAAAACAAATGCAACATTTTAAAATAAAAGTACATATTTTTACACTCAGAGAACTGTGTATGTAAAATAATATAAAAATAACCTACTAAAAACAACTACATAACCTTAAATATCAACTCATAATGTCATAAAAATAACCGAACAACATTTACTACAAAAAACTACAAAACAAGCGAACAAGTTTGTACGAATTTCTGTGTAAGATGTGATTGCACTAATAATTTTCTGAGTGAACTAAAAAGCTTTTAACAAAATGTTCTCATAGCTTTAACAATTTTAAGAGTATTAAACTTTAAATAGCCTTAAAATAAAAATGCAGATGAATTCTACGAAATTTAAATGCATTAAAATTGCGAAAAACATTTTCATCATTTCTTGTCAGAATATTTAAAGTAAACTCATACATTTATAGGCCGATTATTTTGGTTAGGAGGGAGATATAATAACGAAGTTAAAAGCATGGCATTATTTAATGTCTTAACTATACAAATAATTTTAAAAAATTTAAAAACTATTGTTTCAGGGTTGACATATAATTAATTGAAAAATATAATTTCTGACATGTTTTATACCACTTTTTCGAAAAACTATTAATTTATAAAACAAAGGCCGGTGTTAAAGGTTACATAGTGCGCGAAATAACTAAGGCATACAAACTTAAAATCTGTTTTTTTCCTTTGTTAGTAGTACTTATAAATTTGCAAATATATTTTGAGTTTGTATTCAACTTTTCGCTAACGATTTTCAAAAATGTATACAAACCAGTTTTTATTAGTTAAGGAGCATGATTCCATGTTTGGCACATAAAGCAAAGTTCTTTGACCTGCATGCTTTGGTTATTTCGTTTTATAGAGAAAGTTTTTTGAAAAATCTAAGAATAACAGTTTTACTATTCATCATACAAAATTTATTTATGTGGAATTTGGATCTTACATCACTACAGTGTAGTTGTAAAATATTAGAAAATTTCTATTAATATCTAGAAAGGAGAAAAAGAAATTTTCATTTTGTAAGCTTTGGTTTTTTCGCAAACTATATGCTGATTTGGTTAGGGACGCATGAGAAAAGTTTTGTTGTGAAGTATGCAAAAATATTATATTAAGCAGTATGAGTCCCGGTTCACACACGGCAATTTTACTTGCTCAAGTTTTCCTCAATTCTCCTTTGAACTTGCTTTTGTGTTCACACAGGAAAAGTTTGTTTCAGCAATTTTCGTTTTCGAGTTGAGAATTGCGGATAACAAAAACAAACGGAATTGGAGTACGGACAAGTCTGTACCCCATTCCATTCTCTTTTCCTCCCTCTTCTGTAAACTCAAGACTTGCGCAAGTAAAATTGCCGTGTGTGAACCGGGACTTAGCAAAGTTTTCAATTTGAATCGATTTACATTGAAGATTAGGTGCGTTTTCGAGTTTTTAGAAAAACGTACATCGCCTTATCTTCTTATGTATAAGCACAAAAAGTGTAATTTTTGGACTGTAGTTATATCCTGGTAAGAGGTATAATTTATGCCTCAAGTTATTAATTTTTATGGAGTAGTTTTTCAGATGCATTCTAAATTTATTTTTGAGGCCATATTACCCAAATGGGCAACTAAAAACAATTTAGTGAAACCACATATTGCTTATTTTTTCGTGCCGAACATGTGGTATAAATTTCATTGCAAAAAAAAAAAGCTTAGGCCGGTTTGAGGGTTAATGGTTATTACCTCCCATGAAAAAAAATATTTTGTAAATTTTCGTATTATATATTCCTATCATATTAGATATAATCTGATCAAATTAGACATAATTTGATACCATTAGATCTAATTTGATGAAATTATATATAGTTCGATATCCGAATTTTGTCTTTAATCAAATGTATCAAATTATATATAAGATGATAAATTTACATCCAATTATGTATAATTGTGTACAAATATATACAATTACTTGTGACATATGTAGTCATATATAGGGCAATATATAATTATATATTTTTACATATTCCAATATATGAAGTGTAATATAAAGAAAGATATAAATATATATTTGAGATATAATTTTATATGATTTTATATGAATATATATTTTACAATATATCGTTATAAATAACTGTATAGAGTAGTGTATCAAAACTTTTTTACTTGCGCTTGCAAACATCTTTATTCTTACTTTACCTAACTTTTGGGTCCTCAAACCCCGCTTCCCAAACAAATATCTATGATATAAACCCAGCATCGTTTGATTTATTTTCTTTAAAATACTGTAACATTTGTAAAAAACTAAAAATCTTTTGATTTTTCATAGTAGTTACATGAGTAATAATTTGGTTCGGTTAAAGATCATATATCGAATCCCAAATATAAATTGATAATTACTTTTTTACAGCAAAACTTAACTTAAAAAAAGACTGGTTAACACTAATGCATTTTCATAGATACCAATCTAATCATTAGGTGGCTGTATGGCTCACTCTTTTCAGAAATTATTTAAATAAAGCAAAATTGTTTCCTGGGTTACCTTTCTTTAAAAAAAAAAAGAAAATGTACACTTTGTAGACTTTATAAATTATGAGAATTTTTGTAAGATGTATGACTAAGTATGTTGAACTACACATTTATGAAAGTCTTGTGATTCTCTTCTTTATTTATTTTTTTTTTTTTTGCATACAAAATTTATGACCCCTTAAGTCTTTTGGTAGAGGTAGTCTTTCATTTTTTGGTACTTTTTAACACAAAAACATTTAGAAAAACATTAGTAATAAGGATTTCTTCTTTTAAGGTCTTTAGTTTAGATTTATTTTTTGTAAGTCTTACACTTTTTTTAAAAATCCATTTTCATGTAATTCTTTGCATATGCAGAAATTGTAGTAAATCATGAGACAAATGGAGTATGAAATATATATAGTGTGTATTCTATTGAGTAACATATTTTATGTTAAGTACTTAATAATAATTGTATGGAAATAAAAAGAAAAGACCTTAAGAAATGTTAATGTAAGAGAAAGAAAATGTTACTCAAAAGAAAATTAATATATATATATTTTTAAATTATTAACAGTAAAATTTATATAAAAAGTAGAAAATTGGCTTATTAAAGCGCATCTTTTAAGCACAATAACAACCCTTTCCCCGCAGAAAATGAGAAGCAGTAAAAACGTTTACTGCGTCCGTAAAATGCATAGCATCTTAAAAAGCTGATATAAAAAGCCAAATTTCATTGATTGTTTGCATAGCTTTTTGTTGTGTTTTCAAAAAAAAGTAATAACATGAGCCATAAGTTTTCAATTCTTAATTATCTTTTAAAAGAATTTTGATTAAGATTTATTAAAACTTGGATTAAAAAATGTTGATCTAACGATTTGTCAATGATTAGTATATAATGTTCCAAATACATTATGTATATGTTCCCTAGTTTGGGTGGTCATATTGCCGTCCCCGGGGTGCTTGGGAGGTTCAAAATCAAAGCTTAAGCTCGGTATTATGGCACATATGTCTGTTTCATATTACATTGCAATCGGACCACTGAATAAGAAAAAGCCGAATTATTTCCAAAAATTTTTGTGATATATCCCACTGTGGAGCCCAAGATTGGCAAGCCCAAGTTCGTGGGTTCAAACCAAAAACCAGCCACACGATTTTTTTTTTATTAAAAAATAAATGAAAACAACTAAAAAGGAACATCCTTTTCATTGATTTAAACTGACATGGATTATTATTAAAAGGAACAACTACCTTCCTTTGACAAACCAATGTTAAATTAAATTCGATGAAAAACCCAAATGTGAGCAGCATCCGATCAACAGTTGTAGTGTTTCTATTACTCTTTTTTTCCTCACTATTTTTGCTGGGGGTTTAGACCAAGTGCTACAATAATCTGAACAACAAATTGAAATTTTCCGAAATAAGTTTTTCTGTATACAAATAATGCCGTTTTATTCATCTTTCTTGACAATAAATAAAATGAAGTCAGTTTTTATCTGTATATTAAAGTCCCCAGCTAAACTTTGGTAATGGGTGCGTTAAAGTAATGCATTACCTTGTAATGTGTACTCCTTACCTGTATCATTATTTTCCAACAAGAAGTAATGAGTTACCGATAATTGAACACTCATGAATTACCTTGTAATGATACCTTATTACAGTTTACATTACTTCAAAACATAAAATAATGACTTACCGATCATCAATTACATAATGCATGAATTATAAACGTAAAGTAATTATTAATATATATTTTTGAAAATCTATTTATCGACACATTACTTTGTGATTTTTTGTAAGCATGAGGGTAAGATGTATATTTTTGATATCACGAACGAAAACACGTAGCACAACAACTCATTTACGTTTTAAGCAATAAAGTATTATATGTATCGATAGCTCAGTTGGTAGAGTTCTCGCCTAAATAATTGTTAAATACCAGAGACCCTAGGTTCGAATCCCAGCATGACCACGTTATTTATTCAATAAAAACAAAAAAAGTTATGTAAAGGGTCCGCCATCTAACGTTTTTTTTCAACTAGTGCTTATTTCGTAAATGGTAACACTTAGCTCTTGTCTGATTTGACAGATAATTAGATTTATCCTTCCGCTGAACGAATATGGTCCGTATGTTCGTTATCTTGTGAAAAAGTGAAAGAAACTGGCATCCTCACCGATAAACCAAAGCGTGAAAAGCCAAAAACAGTGCGTACACCCGAGAATATTGCTGCTGTGGCAGAAATTGTGCGTGAAGCGCCATCAACATCAATTCATCGTCGTTCTCAAAAATTGAACATTTCGGAGACATCATTGAGACGAATTTTGCATAAAGACCTTGGTATGACGCCATACAAAGTCCAATTGGTTCAGGAGTACAAAAAAAAGATATTTGGCGGACCCTTTATTTAATTAAAAAAAATATCGGTAAAAATAAATTTGTTATGCATTTTTTTTATGAAAATCTATTTATAGACACATTACTTTTTCACCACCATGCAACCAAATAAATAAAAAGTTACTTTAGCCCCTTCAAGGTAATGAGTCCACCCATTACTTTTAGGCTCATCGCCTTAAAATTCATCAGAGAAGTAACGTGTAAAGTAATGCATTGAGCCCTATGGCGATACATTACTTTACCCATGATTTGGTAATGTGTGGTTTTGATGGGTCTTAACACTTTTACTTTCTTTATAAATTAAATAAATTTTTAAATTTTTACAAAAAAAAAAATTGAATTAAACTTTTGCTATTTAAACTTTTTATTTTCATATAAACAAAATCTACTTACACAAACAAAAAATCAATAAGCTTTAAGCCACTTCAATTAGAACACATACAATAATAACACAAACCAAATGAAAACACATACTACTAAAAAAAAAATCACACATTGACATAATTTATAGCATGTTGTTTGTATTTAAACGTATTTTTAGATATTCACCTGAAATTTTTTTCAACAACTTTTTAACACACTTTCATACACTATATAAACACATGTTGGAAAAATCACTGATTTCGACAAAAAAAAAAAAAAAGTACAACAATACGACACAAACACCAAAAAACCAAAATTGTGTTTGTAAGTATGTGAGTGGTAAAAATTCACCGTATTAACCTTGAACACTGTTTTAGGTTTTTTATTTCCAAGTTTTTTTCTTTTTTTTTTTTTTTGTTAATAGGATTAATGTTTTCCTGTTCATCTGTGTATTAGTAAGCAATTTTGTGGGCGTTTATATTGTAAATGGCAAACAAAAAAAAGCTCATAAATTATTTTAAGGCAGCTTTAGATTTGTTATTAGAATGATGAAGTAGTCAGATTTTATGTTCACAAAAAAAAAAACAATTCATTGCATTTAATTATTTAGTGATTTTTGCAAAAAAAAAAAAAAGATGAATTATTATATTGTTTATAAGTTTATAAAACAAAAGTTGGCAAATATATATTTTTGTAATAATAATGTTAAGGAAATGCTCCCTAATGTGGTCTGTTCGTTAAAGTGGACCTTTGGTATATTTTATTACTATTTTGAATTTTTTTCCAAGTTTTAGTCTTTTTTAAATGGTTTACGCTTCACTTTAAGAGTTCTTGTGTATTTTGGAAAAATTTTCAACATCGTTTGTTTACAGAAATTTAATAAACTTTACCCATCATTACATATAGTAATGCCTTAAGAAATTGTAAACGATATATAACACTTTTTAGCAAACAAATTTAAATAAATTTTAATTTAAATGCAAATTTTTTTTATCGATTTTATTTAATTTTTTTATTTTAGGTCTACATGTTAGCTAATTTGGACCTTTTGAGTTGTTTTAAAAAGTGATATAGAACTTTTTTATATTAGTTACCACAAGAAAGTTATATATGGCAAAAAAACTACACAAAAAGTTGATCTATTAGCTGGTGTATTTTGAGTTGAAATATTCCACTTAGGTTTTTTATAAAGCCCAATCACCAGATGTAGGGCCACTTTAGCGAACTATCTCTTATTGATTATTATTTTTACTGTGTATGTGTAAGGTTTTAGTTTGTAAGTAAATGTGGTAATTACATTTGATTTTATAACACAAATACACTCAAAAAATACGTTAGTAGAAAAGTTAGTAAAACGTCTTGTAAATCAGATATACTATTTTTCAGCAAATATTTTGCTAAAATTATGTTTTCAGCTAAAATTTTAGTTATACTTATTCAGCACTTAACTGTTTTGAACTAATGTTTTACTAATATTATACTAATGTTTTACAAATTCATTTTGCTAAAAAAAATAGTGTTGATTAGCACATTAATGAATGAATTAGATGTCGCGACATGTCAAGATGTTGTATTGACTAGGAAAATGATACTAAAAAGTACTACTCTAGTAAGACATATACAAAAATCAAACATGGAAGATTTTTGTATCTGTTTTTCAGACATAAAACAAAATTGTGGATTGAAACAACTTAAATTTTGCGTTGTTGCCGGCTTGTGAAAGTAATTGTCTATTTATTAAATAAAAGACAAAATAAAATATTTTAATTTAATAAAGATTAAATGTGTATTTGTAAACCAAATGTTTATAGAGATTAATAATCTAGTGTGGTCAAATTGCAAACAAATATACAGCAGGAAGACAGACCAAAACGAAAGACAAAGACACACATCTTAGATAGATTTTTATGTTTCGTTTTTCTTATTGCAAAAAAAAGGGTTGTACAGTGGACTCGCAGAAACGTGAACATCCAGTAACATGAACGTCCCAGAAACATAAACACTGAACACATATTTTTTATAAGAAATGTTTCTATTTCTTCAATATTTTAGTAATTTGGGTAATTCCCGAATAATATGCTTATTAAATCTTTTCCTGTATCTCCGAATTTAAAAATTTTTTATATAAAAATTGTTTTAAAAACGTATAGAATTAAATTTAAATGGAATTAGAAGTTATTTTTATAGTAAATGTATTAGAAATTAAGAACTGTTAAATATCAAAAACGTATTAAAATCAATAATTTGGGTATGCAAAAATTGTCTTAGATTCTGAATTTGGTCTTTTTAAAAAAGTTCCAGAATTAGAAAGATTGCTAATACGAAAAATTTCTTAAAGTGTTAATATTTTTCTATAGGCAAGTGTCTGAATATTTAAAAAAAATTCTGAATTTCAGAATTTTTCAGGAGAAAAATATTCAAAACCTTTGCATATTTTATTTTTTGTAAAATAATCAACATAATGATTGGTTCTGAAGTACTTGGAATAGAATTTATTCTCAGTGGATCAATTCTGTAGTAAAATCCGAGAGTTCACTGTATGTATATGTTATATTTTGTTATTTTTTCGTTTCTTTTCTATAATTATCTGCAGCATTTGCGTTCCTTTAAAATATAGCATCATTTAGATAACCATTGACGTAAGTATCTGAAACATAATTTTGTTTATGTTATATATAATTATTTCTATTTTTTTAGATCTTACATTAATTCATGTCGTTAATTGAGTATGAACATTTTTACGAATTGCAAATTATTTTTAAAAGAATCACAAAAATATGTTTTTATGATTTTCAGCAAATAAATTAACTAAAGTGTAAATTTTTTAAGTTTTTTTCAGTCTACTAATATTCAGCAAAAATTTTATTAATTTTTAGCAAGGGTATTTTAATTTCTAAGCCACTAAGTGTTAGCAAAACTTTTGTTGAATCTACTAATTTTGTTGCTAAAAATCAGCTCGCTGATTTTCAGCAAAAGATTTTGCTGACATTAGCAACTTTTTTGCAAGCATCCTCCTGACTAAAATTTCGCTGACTCAGCAAAATTTTTTACTGACTTTACTAACTATTTTTTTTGAGTGTAATTGTTTTCTATTGGTCAAAGGTCATCGGATTTATAAATACATTTGTAGTTATTTTAAATATAATTTTTAGTGTACACTGAAAAAAACTGAAATCGGGTTGCAATTAAAATATTTGTTAATTCAATAAAAACTGATTTAAGTTTTCCTCCTTTTTCTAAATAGAGAATTTCAGCGGTTCTAAGACAATGCTGTGTTATTGTTTGCATACACAAAAGGGTTAACAAATTATTTTCAAATAAATGCTAAAACTGCAAGTTTTTCAAAAATATTGTTACTTTGACAATCTTAAAGCGATTTAAATTAGCGAAAGCTTATTTTACTTTCAATTAAATGAGATTTATAAATAAATTAAATATAAAATATAGTTTCTAACAATTTGTTGTATTAAGAAGCAGTCAAGGTTAGAAAAAAATAAAAAAAAAACATAAATTCAGATTGTATTGAAACTATTACCACATATTTTTGGTAAATAGAGAAACATATGAATACCTTTGGAAAGCTCAATTATGTCTTTTTGTAAATCTGTTTAAGCCTTCAAGACTTAAATAACATTTAAATTGATTTATTTATAATCTTGTTTTCTGCAAATAAAGCATGAGAGTTTTTTATAGGAATGCAACAATTTAATATGTTGTTAACAGAGAATGGCAAAATCCATTGTATTTAAAAAAAAAACTATTGTAAACAGTTTGTAATCCCAAAAGTTAAATATAAAAAAAGGCAAAAATGGCAAAAATTGTTATAAAAAAAAAAACAAAAAAGCCATATTTGTCTTCTCTGGTTATTAAAATTTTTGCTAAGATATTTTGATAAGCAATTTGAAATTCCTTATTTTTATAAAAACAAAGAAATATTTGAAATGTATAGAGGAAAGGCTTGCAGGTTGCCACCCCTTACCTTTTTTGCCCATAACTTATCATAAAATCAACGTATTGTTGTCCTAATCATAAGTTGCCAAGAGAAAATATAAATTCACTGTTAAATTTCCAAAAAATAAAAATTTTATTGCAAATTTTTAAAAGTACCTAAAATCTACCCCTTCCAAAAAAGGCTTGCTGGTTGCCACCCATTAAGAAATGCGTGATAATGTGGAAAAATACAAGAAAATAAAAGAAAAATTATTAAATTTTATTTGTTTTCGGTTAATTTGTAAAATGGAATGGATTCATTCCAAGTTATCATCGAAATCACAGTTCGGGCATATGTTAACAGAGAAGAGTATATGGGTACATTTTGCGTGAACTGCTATTTTGAATTCATGGCTTCTTGGATATTTGAAATCAAGTTTTAGAACAAACTAATATGCCAATTATTGTAATTCATTGACGCTTCAATGTAGCTTAATTAAAAACCTGCAGTAGGAGCATTAACCAAATTTAAAAAAAGTTAGTGCTTCTTTTCTATTTATTTCGAGCAATGCATCAAAACCCCTAATTTCGCCGCCTTGGGGTGCGTTGCCTTAATTAAAATGTACAGAAAATGCTAAAATTCACTGCAAATATCTTTTTTGACTTAAAGGAAATTAAAATGACAAAGTATATATCACACAATCAGAAATTAATTAAATAAAAATAATTTTTTTTTTTTTGGAAATTTTGTGTAAAAACCTTGGCGAGTAGTGTAATCTAAAGATTATTAGTAAATTTTTGCTTTATATGTTTAAGTTAAGTTTTCTTTTTATAAGATCTTAAATATATTTTTGAGAAAAAATACCTTTTAAAAATGGTTTTATAACATTTTTTTGTTAATCTGGCAAAAAAATCGGTAAACTTTTCCACTGCTTATAAATATAATAGTTTTTCTGTGGGGTGGCAACCTAAAAGCACTGGCAACCTGCAAGCCTTCACCCTTCTAATTCTAAAATTAACTGCAAAAGAAGATAGACAAAACAACTTTAATTTGAATGACAAGTTATATAATTTTATTTAGCTTATAAAACTTCTTCATGTTATTGTTGTATTTTAAGATTTTCCACAAAATTAACATTCTCAGCAAAAAGTCTTAAAGTTACTATACTAGATAAATTCAACATTACGTACTAACTGCTTAAAATATTAACTGATAACAGACAGTAAGACAGCAAACAAGCAGACAGATATATTAAATGAAAAATAAAAAAAAGAAATTGTTAAGTCAAAAAAACAAAATTACTAATTACATTGAAAAAAAACAACAGCAACGGCAGAAAAAATATACAACAAAATATAAAATTGTGGCAGTTGTAGCTAATATTTAATTATTATTTTTACAGCAAATTAAAAAGTTACAACTTTTGACGCAATCAGCAGCATTGAACCGTGAAACTATAGCAGCATCACAATTAGCAACATCAACATCAACAGGAAGTATAACACAAGCTCAAGCATCCTCCTCATCATCCTCGTCATCAGCATCACTACAACACACATCATCATCATCATCATCGTCGTCCTCATCTATAACATCCTTAACCCAGGCTAACACAGAAGATAGACATGCTGCATCTTCTTCGTCTGCAAACGGAAATAACCGGCAAACTTTGTTGAAAGCTGACATTTTACACACTACCAATAGCGGCAGCAATAGTAATAATGGTGTCAGCGTCAGTGGCCTGAGTGTTGAAGGTAGTTCTACTTCTGGTGTTACTGGCACCCATACTATTTTAACTGTGGACGAAGATTCATTGTCGTTGGATCGTCTTAATTCATTGCGCATCTATATGACTTCCATAAAAACTTTACCCTTTAACTTACGCATATATGGGTAAGTAAAAAAAACCCACACACGTGTAAAAAAATTAAAATTAAAAAAGAAAAGCCGCAGGAAATTAAAGGAAACCAAAATCTTGTTGAAAAAGAAAGACTATTTTTAATTTTAGTATAAAACACCCCAGTAAAGAAAAGCATTACCATATAAGTGCTTATATAAGTACAGGTTTGGTAATGGCAAGTACTTACAATTGTCATTACAAATCTCATTACTTTTATACGGGAAAGTCGCGCAAAATAATGACTTATCATTACTAAACATCTTACAAAAAATAGGAAAATATGTAGTTACCTTTATGCTTACCAGTATGGAAAAAATGGGTCTGAAAATAAATTTAAAAAAAAAAATTATTTAATAAAAAAATATTTGTTTTATAGAAATTTCAATTTTTTAATAAAATGTGCCCACTCGGGATTCGAACCCGGGAGTCCAGGTTGTCAGTCAACCGCTCTACCATCTAAACTATCTCGACATATTATACTTGATAAATAAAAACGGAAATGACTTGCTTGCACAAAATGTCATTACTTTCCCGCTTACAAAAAATCAAAAATAAGTACCCGATTAAAAAAAAAATTTGATATACTCAGCAAGCAGACTCGGTAACAGCAACCGTATTTGTAGCCAATCGAATTGTTCTACTACAGAATGTATTGGTTTATTGGTCGTGGTAGAATTTCTGTTGTTTCAATCTATTGATTGTTGTCACAACCGAAAAATTTGGATACGGCGACCGAAACATTCAGTTGGCATTAAATAGGCTAGCCACGACCAAGTCTGTTGTATGCTTAACAATCAAAAGTCGTTATGTCAAACTAAATTTCTTGTAGTTTGATATTTTAAATTGTGATGTTAATTTAAGATAATTTTATTATATAAAGGATCCGCCAAATAACTTTTTTTTTGAAGTCCTGAACCAATTGAACTTTGTATGGCGTCATACCAAGGTCTTTATGCAAAATTCGTCTCAGTGATGTCTCCGAAATGTTCAATTGTTGAGAACGACGGTGAATTGATGTTGATGATGCTTCACGCACACTTTCTGCCACAGCAGCAATATTCTCGGGTGTACGCACTGCTTTTGGCTTTTCACGCTTTGGTTTATCGATGAGGATGCCAGTTTCTTTCACTTTTTTCACAAGATAACGAACATACGGACCATATTCGTTCAGCGGAAGGATAAAACTAATTATCTGTCAAATCAGACATGAGCTAAGTGTTACCATTCACGAAATAAGCACTAGTTGAAAAAAAAAAACGTTAGATGGCGGACCCTTTATTTTCAATTAACATTTTCGAGTTGATATTAAAATTTTTTGAGCAGGATGTTAAAGGATTTCAAAACAAAAACGTCACTTTTCTACAACTTAAAATTATTTTTTTTCATGAGGCAAAACATTGCTTTGTTTATATTACCCGTCTAATAACGTATGGTATAACATATTGTAAGATACAATTAAATATGCCTCTTTGCTGAAAATTACTGTGGCAAAAATACATGATGTCATAATTATTTATATTAAAATTTACAAAACTGGATCACATTATAAAAGATTATATAATAGTATTTTTACTCGGGTAGTTATATATGTAATTTATGTTCTTACTAGAAGTGGAAATATAATGAGTCTAAAACTAGATTTCCAAAAAAGTTTTAAATCATTACTTTATATTTAAAATAATGATAAAAAAATGTACTTATGGGTAACGCATTAGTGTTTGTATTAAAATAATGGGAAAATTAACTAGGTATTAGTAAGTCCTTATTATTTGTGTTAAAGTAATGCAGAGAGTAACCTGGTGTCATTCATTACTGGTGGTGAGGAAACTAAAGACATGCCATTACCGTTTCTACACTGCGACAGAATGCAGATTATGACTTTTTAAAGATTTTTTTATTTAAAAGAGTTTAACAACTTTACTGAAGAGTCCTTGAATTTAGTTTTTTGGTTAAATCACAAGTAATTTCTACAAAGTTTTATGAATGAAAGTCGTTAAAAAAAACTCATAAAAAAAATAGTTCAATTTCTGATTTTAATGAAATTTTATGATATTTAATTAAGACCCTATTAAGCATATCGCACAAAAGTGACTCAACTCAAAATTTTTCAATTTTCAGAAATCGAAAAAAAGCATTTGCAACTTTATACCAATTTGAAACATAAAGAAAGACATAACTGTTTTTTAGCAACAGTTAACAACAACAAAATACACTGACATTTTTTTATAGGTAAACAAGTATATTGTGCATAGTTTAAGCATACAAAACCAAAAAAATAAAATTTTGAGTTGAGTCATTTTTGAACTGGGTGTGCGATATATGTATATTGCATCCTTTGTCAGTTTGATTGACTGTACAATTTATTGAAACACTTTACTATCGGTTTTTTTTTTGTGTTACTAACCAATTTACCAAAAATACACGCATATATCCTAACACAATTTGTAAAAACTAACTTTTCGTAAAACAGCAAAAATAGTAAAGTTTTACATAACATTAGTGAAAATATAAAATATTTATAAAAAATGTGTATCAAATTTAATAAAATTGCTGACCAACTATTGCGTTTTGCACCCAAAACTTTCAAACGTCCATATTTGTAAGCTCAACCACATCAGATAAGTTTCCCACTTTACCCCACATTAGCCTATATTTT
This sequence comes from Delia radicum, assembly GCA_021234595.1. NCBI lineage: Eukaryota > Metazoa > Arthropoda > Insecta > Diptera > Anthomyiidae > Delia > Delia radicum. The sequence goes on from CM037854.1 coordinate 234,703,476, forward strand.
AAAATAATTTCATAGTATCGTCTGTTGGATAAAACATTTTGTTTTATTTATATACTAAAGCTTCACCTCAAAAACTTTTCACGTCAAAAATTTTGTTCAAATCATAACTTTTTTACATATTTTGTTTAACATCACACAAATATGTTCACGTCCAAAATGGTTTTAGTGCAATTTTAAAATTTCGTTTGGTAAAAACTACTTTTTGCGCTAATTTTATATCATTTTCATTAAAATGTATGCATATTTCATAGTTAAATAGTAACAGAAACTATGATATTTTCTATATAAAAACATTTAATTAACAAAACAAATTCCCTCACAATTTCGATAGCAAAAATTCGCAATTTTTTTATAAAAACTAGAGGTTAATGTAAAGATAATTTGCTTTCATAAAGTATTATGTATTTTTATACTTATTAATTTGCAATTTTCCTTTTCTTCTTTACATTTACTTTTTTTTTTTTGTTTTTTATAGTTTTCGTGTTAAACTAATTAAATTCTTACAAATTAACATAATTTACTTACAAAAAAAAAATGCTGCTATACTATTTTACAAGTTTTTTATGCTAAAAACATCCTGATACTTATACAAAAACTTTTTGATTAATTCATTTAAAACAAGCCATACGACTATTGATGGTCTTTAACTCATTTTTGACACAGTGTTACTTTTTCACCCAGGAAATAGATAATTAAGTAATTTAAAAACCTTAAAATTACTTAACATTTTAACTGCAATCGTGAATAAAAAAATTGTGGAAAATTGTTCTCCAGAGTTGCCAAACAAATATTTGAAAAAAAAACAATTTTTTACCATTTTTGATGGAACTTTTTTCAAAAATTATTTAAAAATATAAAAAAGCCTAATATTTTATATTTTTTTTGTTGTTATGTTGATAAAAAATATTCTTTGCTAGAAATTAGTTTATGGTTGTATAAAATTTATGAAAATTGGACTGATGGAACGATAAAATTTTCAAATACACAAAGTCTAAAATATTCCAAAAGTTTATTCCGTTTTCACTCAGAACGTAAATAATGGATAGCTTTTATTAAAATACTACTAATCTTGTAAAACATATATCGTCAGGGTTGCCATATGATACTTAAAAAAAACATATGATATTGGAAAAATCGTTTGACGTACACTCACAAGAACTTTTCCATAAAAATCAACAGTTGTTTAAAAGTTTAATCGGTAAAGTTGTTTCAATGGAATATACAGTTAAATTACCAAAGAAATATATTTTTCAACGTTCTGTCTGTTATTCAACAAAAAAAAAAAAAATAAACAAAAAAACGGACTTTCCGTAATAGTTTAAATATTCAGTTAAAATTTTCTATTCAAAACAAAAAGTTGTTATATTATATTGAGTATTGAAATAAACGAAAACAATCTATTGTTTTATGGATTTTGTCAATTAATATTAAACAGTTGAAAATAAACTAAAAAATACAATTGTTTCAAAGGAAAAGTAAGTATTCCTGTTTTTAACTGATTTTCAGTTAATTTAATGTGTATGTTCAGTAGTCTTTACGGAAAAAATATTGTGAGTGTAACAACAATATTATTTCATATATTTTTGAATAAAGATTTGTTTACAAAATTATACAAAATTTAATTTTTTAAAATATCTTTAACCCTCTAGGATGTATAGGCTTTCAAAGTTTCAACTTTGATTATCAATATTTCCACTAAATGGCGCTTTAAGGCAAACAAAAATTACAAAAATGTAATAATGAAACATGGGCTTATTACATCTGGAAAGTTTGTTTGATAAATGTCCAGCGGATCTATGACGTGCCTTTAATGAGTTAAAGAAAGCAGAAAAAGAATCTATAAAAATAGCGAAAAAAATACAACAAAAAAACTATTTTAAACAATAGTCCTTTATTAAAAAAAACTTTTGGTTCGAAAAAAAAAACTCCATAAAAAAGTCAAAAGCTAAGGCAACAAAAAAAAATTGCTTAAAAGTATATAAAAAAAACACTTTTTATAACTATTTTCTTTCAAAGAAAGTTTTTAATACAATTTAATATTGTTTACCTGCTGCTGTTATACTATAGAATATACACAATCCCCCATGACAAGGAATAGCAGACAAAAAAACACTCTTTTATAAAGAAAGTATTGCCACTATTTAGTAGAAAAAAAAAACGCTAATATCAAAGTAAAACAAAAAAACGAGAAAAACTAATTTTGTATAAAACAAAAAAAGAAGGAAAATAGTGATAAAAAAGAAACTATGGCTTTCAAAAGAAGAAAGAATATAAACTGTTAAAGTAGCTTTGGTAATTGAAACGTGTTAAGAAAGTTGATATTGTAAATCAATAGAACCACAAGAAGATTGTATAAAGAAAATTATCAAGATGGAAAATATTACATGATTTATTTTACACTAAAAAGTTTTTTTTTTTAAATAAAAAAGGAAATGATAAAGTTGTTATCAGAAAATTTGATTTGAATATACTTTGACGGGAAAAATCAATAGAGCATTAAATGACCAAAGTTTTTTAATTGCAAAAAAAAAAATATATATTTTAAAAAAAATAATGTTAGCTTTAAATAAGACTCAAACTTTTAAAATAATTAACTCAAAAAAATTTTCTTATCAAAAAGTTTTTGACTTGAAAAAATTTCTTTAAAATCCATTATTCCTAACAACTATGGCGAAGGGTAAGAAAAAGCTCTAAAAAAATCGTCAAAATAACAAAAAGGGATATTGTTTTAAGGAGTCTAAACCTAATAAAAAGCTTTAACGAAGAAGGCGAAGGGTAAGAAAAAGCTCTAAAAAAAATCATCAAAATAAAAAAAAGTGATATTGTGATATTGTTTTAAGGAGTCTAAAGCTAAATAAAAAGCTTTAACGAAGAAGGCTTAAACAAAAATCATAAAAATAGTCAAAGAATTAAAATAGGAAAACGTCACAATGAAACAATTCTAAAGTTGAAAAATTTTTCCAAGAAAGGTTCAAACGCTACTATTTAAAAATAAAAAACTTCCAAGTAAAAATTCACTGCTATAATTTAAATGCTAAAAAACGCCAAGATTGAATATAAATCAAAACTTTTAAATAATAATAAAAACCTTAAAATGAAAAATTTAAAAAAATTACCATCAAAATAATAAAACATTTATATAACAAACTATAAAAATAATTGAAAAGGGAAATATCGCCAATGGAAAAGCGATTAAGTTAAAATAGCTTAAATGGAAGAGTGTTTTATCATTTTCCCTTTAAACGAGCTTAAGATCTTTTATTTATAAATTATAATTATTTATTTTTAATATTTCCTTCCCACATTGGAGAACAATTACGAGGGCGGATCAATAAGTCCGTGACTTTTCGAACTTCCCTCGTAGTTATATGAAATGCAACACTGCTCCCATCAAGTACTACCTGTTAATAGACTACTGCAAAATGTTGAGCAAGTTCCGTCATATGAAAAGCAACACTGCTCCCATCAAGTACCACCTGTTAATAGACTACTGCAAAATTTTGTCGAAGTTCCGTCATTTACTTTGCGTTTAACAGCTGTTCAAAACATACAACCTCGTAGATTTTTTTTTAAATGAAAAAGTGAATTTCGAGTGCTCATTAAACAATTTTTTTTTTGCGAAAAAAAACCGTCAATGAAACCAAGGAAAAGCTTGATAAATACAATGACGCTGAACGTTCTGGACTGCCAATTGAGGTCAATACACCCGAAATGTCGAAAATATTCACGATATGGTGTTGGCCGATTGAAGAGTTAAAGTGCGTGAGATTGTTGATACTATAGGCATTTCATATGGCAGTGTGGCTGTCTGCAATATGGGTGCAGCGTTTGCTCTCAATTGACCATAAACGTAATCGTGGCCAATAAGGTGATGGCAACAGTTTTTTGGGATGCACGCGGGATAATCCACATCGATTACCTTCAAAAGGGAAAAACAATAAACGGCGAATATTATGCCAACTTATTGGACCAATTTAACGACCCCATATGGCCAAGAAATGCCTATTTTATGGACCTCGAAAAATCCTATTTTTTGGAAGGAGAAACGTTGGACTAAGTATATTGAGCTAAAAGGAGATTATGTTGAAAAATAAATATTTTTTTTGCAAAAAAAAACTGTGTTTCATTCAAAAAGTCACGGACTTATTGTTCCGCCCTAGTATTATAATTTGATTGATAAAATTTTGTTTGAACAATTAAAAACTTATATACGAGTATAACAAATTTTTTTTTTAAAAAGATGAGAAAGAAAGAGAGGGACCATGACAAGTTTTAGCGAATTAGTTTTTTGTGGCATAAGTAAATGTTATAATGTCGAAGTAGTGACAGTAATAAAAACTTAAATCATTTCGGCGAACTAAACTATAACTAAATTGGGTATCAACTGAAAGGTATTTTGAAATGTATATTTTTGACAAATTTGTCCAATTTCAAATGTTTTAGTCGAAGGCCACTCTGAGTGTAAAATCAGAGTAATATGGGTATCAAAAGTTTTTTTTTAAACAAATTTTAATATCAGAAGTTTTGCGATATTCTTTCCAAAAAAAAACTCAGTATTTTAAAAAGTCTTTTTATTTTTAACCTTATGAGATTTTTTTAATTTTTCTTCTATGTCATTTATTAAAATGTTTCAACAATTATTGGGGGGACCGACAGAATACATTCTTTTTATAAAATAATTAATAATATTAATTAATAATAATATTTTTTTTTGATTTGGTCGTTTGATAAATATTTCTTAATATATATTTCCATTTTCTTAATTTATTTCAGCGATGACTTATTTTCTGATCAACTTTATATGAATATTGGTTTATCAAATCGGTTACTAAACATTATGGCCAATAATACAATATTTGCATCGGTGATTTCGTATAAGAATTTAAAAAGTTTTTTACCCAAGACATATTATACCAGAGGAAGGTATGTTATGGAAAGGAATTTTTACTCTATAATCTAAAACTAGTTTTTATTATTTATAATTAACAAAAATTGTGTTTTGTACAAAAATGTTGAATGCAAGTTTATAAAATTGGGTTCTATTCTAAAAGAATTAACATTTACTTAAATCTATTTTTGCTATTTTACAACAATATTCACCTTTTCAACTAAAATGTTTACTTTCAAAATAAAATCCTTTTCGGTTTATAAAGTCATGTAACCTAAAGCAGTTTTACAAAATTCTAATTAAAATATAGTTGTTTCGAAAGTTGTTATACGTACTAACATATAAATTCTAGTCCTTTATGAATAAATCACGCTTATAGCAAAAAACAAACAGTATTTTAAAAATTTTTAAAAAGCAGCAACGAATTGTAAATACCCTACACAATTTTTAAAATATCATACTTTCTTCTGACAAAAAAGCCATTGTTTTAAATACCAACTAATTTTTAATACTCATTATAATACATGCATAAATATACCAAATTATTGTCAAAACAACGAAAACTTTTGTAAAATATACAAAATTTTGTTTATTTTACGCATGTTTTTGTTAATTTGAAATTTTTTTTATATTTTTATGCCTGATTTATCATTAGTGCTTGTTAACTACATGATGACAAATTTAAAATACTGTCAGATTTAAGTTATTTCTTATTTGCACTCATCTGGGTGTTTGCTATCCCCCAAAAAAAAAAGCTTGCATTTTTTTGCTTCATACTCAAAAGATTATTTCTAATCTTAACTTTTTTTAATAGAAAACTTTTCCTCGTTACACAAACACATATTTATTAACGTAAATTTTTGTTTCTATAATTTTAATTATGTAGTGATCCTAAAGAATCTGATTACATATTGGCATCACGCATTATACAAACATGGCTTTTTCAATCGAACCGTTCTAATGATAATATGCGTGAACCATTGGATTTACCATTCGAAAATGGTCATGTAGAGATTATTTTTCAACATGAACATACACCAAAGGACAGTGATTGGATAGCTGTATGTGGGTAAGTAAATAGTAAATTTTTTTTTTTTATAATAATCACAAAATGTGCTTAAACATTATTGCTACTTTTACTTCTGCTACTAATTTTACTGCTACTACGTCTACTACTTTTACTACTTCTACTATTTTTACTACTTTTACTACTTATACTACTTGCGCTACTTTTACTATTTGTAATACGTGTACGGTAGAAGAGGAAGCTTTAGCCAGTGGGCCACAAACACCACCCCCTATTATCTCCAAATTTGAGAGAGATACACACAGAGAAATAAAGTGCCAAACGAATTGAAAAGTGTATTTAAATATGTTTTAGTTTGAGATGACAACTGCCTTCTTTTTATTTCATTTTCAATTACAGTACTGTCATATTTCTTACATACTAATTAGGGTTACCATATTAACATATATAACATCTCCCTCTTTTAGCTTATAAACTAAAGATTGAGATGATTATAATTTATATTAAAAAGAGAGTTAAATTAAAAAGATTTCAATTTTATTTTTTACGTAACCAACGGGTGTTTCTTCTGAACACAGACCCATCCTCCAACTCTATCCAATATGACCTTGGGGCGTCATGGGACTCTAAAACTGTTGCTCCTACCCATCCTCTTCTATTGTGGTTGTACCATACATTCTCTCCCTTTACAAATGGTTGTTTAAACACAGCTCCTCGATCATAGTATTTTTTATAATACTGGTTCTTTAAATCGATATTTTTATTGATGTTCGGTACTACTTTTGGTTCATATAAACTTGTTTTTGCTGGAACTAAAGTTCGTGTTTTTCGGCTCATTAAAAGTTCCACCGGCGAAGCATTTATTTCTTTTAAAGGTGTGTTTCTATATTCGAGCAATGCCAACCATAATTCTTCTTGATTTTCTTGAGATTTTTTAATTAAATTTTTCGCTATTCCGACAAATCTTTCGGCAAAACCATTAGACTGGGCATACCCGGGGCTTGTTGTCATGAGTTTTATTCCATTTTGTTTACAAAACGCTTTAAATTCGTATGAGTTGAAGGGCATGTTATCAGAAATAATTTCTACTGGTATTCCATTATTTGAAAAACAAACTTTGAGTTTATCCATACATTCATTTGCAGTTTTTGATTTCATTGGGATAATATCTAAATACCGAGTATAGTAGTCAGCAACAATTAAATAAGTTTTCGAAGCATATTCGCAAATGTCAATTCCAAGCTTATTATATGGCAATCTAGGAACGATATGTGGTATTAATGGTTCCTTTATATTTGAAGAACGATTTTTCTGACAAACTGAACATTTTACTATCATATTTTCTATAGCTTCATCTATTTTTGGCCAGTACACCAATCCGCGAGCTCTATTCTTCGTTTTCTCTACTCCCATATGAGAGGCATGTAATTTTGACAATACTTCTTCTCGTAATCTAACTGGCACAATTACTCTATCGTTTAGGAATATAACTTCGTCTTCAATAAATAAATCATTTCGAAGTTTCCAATAAAACTTTATATCTTCGTTTACATATTTTTTGTCTTTCGGCCATCCATTCAACAATACTTTTCGCAATTCTGACAATGCCTTATCATTTCTCAATTCTTTTCGGAAACTCTCTAACCGGTCTTGTGCAATGTTAATAGAGTGAACAAATTCATTTAAGTCTTCAATTTCTGTAATAGGGTTTCCCTTAATATAATAGCGGGATAAAAAGTCTGCAATATATAAGTATTTACCAGGAATGTGTATAAGATTAATATCATATTTAATTAAACTTAATTTCATACGCTGAAGTCTTGCTGATGGGATCTTACAAAAATCTTTTTTCATTATTTCTACGAGTGGTTTGTGGTCACTTTTCACTGTAATTTTTCGGCCATAAATGTAATAGTGAAACTTTCGGCATGCAAATACCACGGCTAGCAGCTCTTTTTCAACTTGGGCGTAATTAATTTCTGCATCAGTAAGACTTCTGGAAGCAAAAGCAATGGGCTTACCATTTTGCATAATACAGCAGCCAATTCCAGATTTTGAAGCATCAGTTTCAATGGTGGTTTCTTTTGTTTCATCAAATGATTGTAATGTGGGAGCATTGGCAATTAACTTTTTAATAGATTCCAAACAATCATCATGTACAGATTGCCACTGGTATATAACGTTATTTTTCAACAACTCTCGCAATGGCTGCGATATTTCAGCTAAATTAGGGATATATTCACGTATATAATTGATCATACCAAGTAATTTTTGTAAATCTGTTTTATCTTTAGGCTTACCTATTTTTAAAATAGCGTCAACTCTATCTGGATCACATTTAATACCACTATGCGAAATTATTTTTCCCAAATACTTTACTTCCTTCACTCGAAATTGTATTTTATCCATATTGAATTTTATGTTAATTTCTCTTGCTCGGTTTACTACACGTTGCAATATTTTGTCATGCTCTTCAACGCTATCAGCCGCAATCAATATATCGTCAATGAAAACAATAACACCTGGTATATCCTCGAAATTCCGCTCGTTGTATTTTTGAAAAACTTCAGGGCCAATTTTTATGCCATACGGGAGTCTTTTGAAGCGATAACATCCAAATGGTGTATTAAATGTACATAATTCACTCGCTTTTCTGCTAAGGCCAATTTGCCAGAATCCTTCTTTTAAATCTAGCACAGTAAAAAAACGTTTGTTTACTAATTTTGTGGATATCGATTCAAACGATGGAATTATGTGGTTTTCCAACAATATGTCTGCGTTTACGTCTTGTGGATCAATACATAATCGGAGTTGCCCTGTTTTCTTTTCAACAATAACCAGATTTGATGCACGCTCTACTGGACCATCTACACGCTCTATGATATCTCGGTTAACCATTCGCTGCAGCTCTTGTTTAACTCGATTGTTTAATGAAAGTGGAATACGTCTTGCTGCTTTTACTACTGGAAAGAATCGTTTTTAACTTTAATATCTAAATTATTAACAAAACACCCCAAACCTTCAAAAATGTCACGATTTTTCTGAACGAACGATTCTTTTGAAAAGTTTGTAACCATGTTTATACGTTTAACCAAATTTAGCTTCTCACATGCCTCTAAACCAAGTAATGGTTCGTATGGCGTCTCAATTACCGTAAATTTCAAAATTGTTATTTCGTTACGGCACATAACAACACAATCAGCAGTTCCTTTATAGTTTAAATCATTTCCTCCGTAACTTTGTGGGGGCATTCCGCCACTTTTTAGTACAATATTTTTCATATACTTTAAAAATCTATATGGCAGTACGTTTACATCAGCACCGGTGTCTAACTTGAAATTTATCAGACATTCGTTTACTCGAATTTTTTCATACCAACGTTTTCTTTCAACACTACATTCTGCAATATTATGTAAATAAATCTCATCATCCTCTGCTACAGAATTATTGTATTCCTTTATTTCACGCACTTTCGTAGCATAGCATGCAACGCTAAAATGATTAAAACGACCGCAGTTGTTACACCGTTTACCGAATGCTGGACACCGCCGGTTAATATGTGTGCTTTTACAAAATTTGCAATTTTTCTTTTGTTCATCGTTAACATTATTTGAAACACTCTGAGATGATCCGTTATTCGCTCTCATGGTTGTTGGATTGATGTTCATTCTTACTGGAAATTTTTTGTAATTATTATTTGCCCTTGAGTTTACTGCATCAACTGTTGTTGTATTTTCTGGTTGTTTTTGCATGTCGTTTGCATGGCTTTCTACCAATTCCGATGCACGTGCAATTTCAATTGTTTTGTTTAAATTTAAATTATTTGTTTCAAGAAATTTTTTCCTAAGTTTGTTGTTGTTTATGCCAATTACAATATTGTCACGAATCATTCTATCGGAATCTTTATAACCACAACTCTTCACCAACTTTCGTAGATCCAGCAAATATGAATCAAATGATTCGCCTTCTTCCTGCCGCCTGGAATTGAATTTAAATGCTTCGTAAACTTCATTTTTCTTTGGGGTACAATAATTTGAAACCGCTGCCAGAACTGCGGTGAAGTCTTTCTTTTGCTCTTCAGTCAAACCCAATGTATTGAAAATTTCAATTGTTTCTGGCCCACAAGCATTTAAAAAAATTGCAGTTTTCTGCTGTTCGGCTCTTTCATGTAACCCAATTGCAATAGCAAAAATATCAAAATTTTGTTTAAACACTCGCCAGTTTTCAGCAATATTTCCATCTAGCCTTAACGCATCTGGCCTACGAACATCAAAATTCGCAAAATTATTTTCAGTCATTTTTTCGTCTTCTACTTTCACTTGTAACCGCGTCTTTGCCATTTAATTATTTGCTTTATTTTTTCATTTATGTTTTTCCGATACCGACTGCGCCATGTTTTAGTTTGAGATGACAACTGCCTTCTTTTTATTTCATTTTCAATTACAGTACTGTCATATTTCTTACATACTAATTAGGGTTACCATATTAACATATATAACAAAATACTTATAAATTCAGTTAGTACAACGATATTTGCATTAGATTTCTGAATATTTTGGGTGTTGGAACTAAAATAAAGTTTAATCAGCCAAAAGTTGTTGTGAAAACCAATGTTCAGTTGCACCAAACGACTTAAATTCGTAATAACCGAATTTGAGTCGTAGTAACCAAATTTTGGTTAACAAATAGCTAAAATTTTCGCTGTGTGTAATAAAAAAAGCTTAAAACACAATTTGTTCAGATTTTGATCATGTGTCATACATCCATGTTTGAGGATTTGACTATACAGGTAGTCGAGAACAGACTCATTTCATTTTTGAGCAGAAAGTGAAACAAATTTCACTAATTCACTTAGTTTTTCTAAGTTTTTTTGCAGGACAAAACGCTACTAAATGTTTAAAACTTTATGTTCAAAAAGAAAGATGTCCAAAAAAATTTTAAGTTTGTAATATAAATTTTAAATATATTAAGTGTCTTTTTATCATATTCAAATTTAATTTTTTAATGCGAATATTAAAATTTTCGAAAGAGTTTTAAAAAGGAATTCATTCTTGAAATTGTTTTAATGCTAAAATATATAAAATATTAGATTTTTCGAAGAAAATTTAGCATAGAATTAAAAGCTTTATAATAAACATTGTTCAAAATGTTTGGAACTTAAAAAAAATATAAAAAATTTCGAAAAAAAAGATATAAACATGTCTTTTTAAATTATATTGTTTTTTTTAAATGTTAGTTTTCCTATAAAATTGCTTAGCCATTTTTACAGAAATTTAACCTTTTTCGGGACCCAAGTTCTGGCAACACTGATTATTACTACTGTTACTATTTCAATTATTTAAACTTTATTTTTATAAATCTCATCCTTTTCTTCTCTCCCCCAAAGTCATGATTATAAAGCATCATTTGAATCTAGTTGGCGTTCTGATTTGTGTATAACCAAAAATTTAATGGAAAATATAACACGTTGTATATGTCCGGTATCTGGTACTTATGTGGTCATGCTAACCAAACGTAATAATCATGTAAGTATAATATGTAGTTGATATTCTTCCCAAGTATAAAATACAATCACTTCAAATGATGTTTATTTGTTGTACATATTTTGATATTATCGTAGTCTTTAATATTTTACCTAAGCTACTGGTTGTTAGCCAGCAAGCAGGAAAAAAAGCTCTAATGGTCGATTTGTGTGCATTTTAAGTTGTAAACTGAGATACCAGTTATATTATCTATTGCTATGGTTTGCACTTCTTTTGTATTATTTTATTATTATGATAAGTATCATTATAATCCCTTAACAGTACATTTTGTTAACAGTTACAGGAAACGTGATGTTAAAGTTAGATAAAGGTAAATAAATATTTGCAAAAGTTATATAGTTAATTAGGATACTTAATAAAGTTTATTGCACAACTAAAATAGCGAGTTTAAAATACAAAAGAGCCCTACCAAACTGTTTTAATGAAAAAGGTTTATGAAATTATAAAAAGCTTTACCATTTTTTTAATAAAACGTTTTACTAACCATTTTTTAAACGAATATATAAAAAGCTTTTTTTATCATTATGACAAATTTAGACCTTTTTAATGAACAAACGTTTAGAAAGCTTTTTGAAAGCTTTTATCTTAATGACAAAAACACAACAAATTGATAAAAGCTTTTAATTGTAATATTAAAATAGGAATTCCATAAAACTAAATTTATAAAAAGATTTACTAAATTTTGTTAAATAATAATGTCTTTCATCAAAACGGATGCATGAAAAGCATTTCTAAATATAAGCTTTGTTGGTGTTAATGATATTTTTAAACTTTTTATTTAGAAGATGTATTGAGATCGAAAAGGCTTTTATCCCAACGATATAAATAAAAAATATGATAATTTTCACCTTTTTAATTTCAATAATAAAATAGGAATTCTATAAAAAAATAAAGCTTCATGTTCACAAAAAGACTAACTTATTTTTGTTAAATAAAAAAGCTCATTAACCTTTTATTAAACGGACACATAAAAAGCTTTTCTAAATATAAAGCTTTTTATCAGTATGTCCATTTTAGAGCTTCTCATTTAAGGTGTATTGTGATCGCAAAAGCTTTTATCCTAACAATATAAATACAAAAATTTATGATTAAATCTTTTTAAGGTCAATATTAAAATAGGAATTCTATAAAAAAAGCTGCATCATGTTCACAAAAAGCGTTTCCTTTTATGTTAAATAAGAAAGCTCATTAACCTTTCATTAATCGGATATATAAAGAGCTTATATTAGAGCTTTTTTCGGCAAATTAAGTTTACAGATTTTTATTCGTCGTTTTATAAAAAGATTTTTTTATTTTTGTACAATAAAACAATTGATTAAATGCATTTATGAAAAGCTTTTATAGCTATATGAGAATTTAAAAACATTTTCGACAAAGCTTTTGTCTATATAAATAAAAAATGTATGATCAAGGCTTTTTAATTGCAATATTAAAATAGGAATTCTATAAAACTATACCGATAAAAAAGTTTTACTAATTTTTTGTTAAATAATAAATTTTATTAAACTTTCATTTAACGAATACCTAAACAATTTTTATAAATATAAAGCTTTTTCCAGTACAATATTTTAAGAGCTTTTTATAAAACAAAAGTATTGAGATTGTAGGAGCTTTTATCTTAACGATATAAAAAATAGAATGAAAGCTTTTTATTGCAATATTAGAATAAGAATTCTATAAGACAATTCTAAAAAAAGCTTCTTCATATTCACAAAAAGCTTACTTATTTTTGTACAATAAGACAATTGAATATACAAATATATAAACATTTTTAACAGTAATCATTTTCGATTTTTTTTTTATTAAACAAATGTATTGAGATCGTAAAAGCTTTTATCTTAACGATAAATTTAAAAAAATTATGATAAAAGCTTATTAATTGTAATAATGAAAAGGGAATTCTATAAATTAATTCTGATAAAAATTAGTTAAATAATTTGTATCTGAATTATCCATAAAATGGCGCTTTTAGAGCTTTTTATTAAACTAATAGTAAATGTTTTTACCTTAGCGATACAAACAACAACATTGTGGTGACAGCTTTTTAATTTCAATATTAAAATAGGAATACTGTAAAACAATTCCGAAGAAAGCTTCTTTATATTTACAAGAAGCTTTACTAATTTTCGTAGAATAAGACAATTCATTAAAAAAAAAATTTTCTAACAGTATGATCATTTTAAAGCTTTTTATTAAACAAAAATAAAAAGTTGTACTAATATTACTAAATAAGAAAGTCTATTAATTTAATTTAATGAATATATTAAAAGACTTTCTTAAAATAAAGCTTTTTTATCAGTATATTAAATTTTAAAGCGTTTAATTGAACAAAAAATTACTACAGTTATTTGTTTTATGCATCAAAACTATTTTACAATTTAGTTTTATTTATCAACATAACTTTTCCCCAATAACAATGCATAAAAAACACAGCATACAATTTGTCAGTTAAAAAATACATTTTAAAAGAGCACAAAACTTTTAGTACTTGAATAATTTTTAGTACTTTTAAAGCAACAATTTGCTTTGTAAAGTAAATGGTAGGTAGCAAGGTTACGAACTTAAACTTAAAAATTAATAAAAACACACTCAACATCAAATGGTACTACAACAAAATAATGCGAATGAAAAGAAAACATAAAAAACAACACAAACATTTTTATAAAAAAAAAATAACCTAAATAAGTTTATTTTTTTGCCAACAAAGAATTTTACTAAAAACAAAAACATAAATGAAAAAAAAACCATAGTAAATACAGTAATGCATATTTCCGGTACCATGAATTACAAGAAAAAATCTATGGGGAGTATGCAGAAGAAAAAAACAAAATGGTGGCATAATAAAATTGTAGTAAAAAAAGCAAAAATAAACTGCAAGTATTTTTTATATATATTTTAACATTTTAAACGTCACATTTAAGCTAAAATATGGCATAAAATAAAAAAGAGAATATTTTATAAACAGTAAAAGCTTTTCAAAAAGGAAAGACAGGAAACTATATATACACAAAAATAAATATATACCAAAAATAATATACACATTTAAAACAAAATTTATTTAAATTTTAAGAGAATATTTTTAAATAAGCTTAGGAAAAAAATGTTCTCTATTGCTTCTTTATTTGACTGGCGAAGTTCTAAGGAACCAATTAAAGTTAAAGAAGTTAAGAAGATAACGGTTTATTTTTTTAATTTTAATGGCTTAATTTACTGTCTTTTGGGCGCTTAAAACATAGTTTTTAAAGCTGGTTTTTGGTTGCCCTAGTAATTAGTATTTAAAATCAATTTTAATTTGTTCTAATATAAAAGCTCTAAAGACGCCTTTTTTAAAATAAAAGACCAAATATAGCATTCGTGAAAAATTAGAGCAAATATTTAAAGCTCGTTTGATATTGCAGCTTTATAGAATGTTTCAAAAAACAAAGCTTTAAAGAGATTTTAATTATAGCTTATGTAGGATTTTATGTTATATTTAATAAACAAGCTTAGGCACAGCTTTATTAAAATGTAACTATTGAAAATCAAATTAAAATAGTTCATCAATTATAAAGCTTTTGTGAGCTTTTTGTATCGAATATTTTAATTATACTGGAAAAAATTTTATCTTAGAATAAATGAACTTTGAAAAGTCTGAGTGCTTCAGTTATGAACTTTTTGTACCAAATGTTATAATTTAATATGGTAGTGTATGATAAAATGGGAAACCAACAGAACTTTAAAAATTTAACAATAATTTTCTTTGGCTTCTTCTGAGCTTTGCATTTCATAAAGTCGCTCGTGGTCTAACTTTCTACACTTAGGAAATTATGTTAGTAAAGACGACAGCAATTGTAGTCAAAAACAAATGAAATTTCATTTAAAGAAAAGACGACTTACATTTCATTAAATTCAACTAACATTGTCATTTGTTTTTTAATGTTCAAGAAATGACTAACAATTGTAGTAAAAATGAACCACATAGTAGTAAAAAATAAGCAAACATTTATTTATTTTTATTTTTTTAAATAACAAAAAACAACTGTAAAAAATGAATGTAAAATCATAAAACAGTCATTTCATGTGAGTTGTTTTTTTTAAATGAACTACAAGGTTAGTTAAAAATTTTATTTGTTCTACAAATGACTTACATTTACATTAAAAATAATGAAACTGTATTACAACCCAAACAAGCAGAAGTTCCCTGAGTGTATAATTGAAGAGAATTAATTTAATTTTTTAAGGATTTTTCAAAATAACTTGAAGATCAACTCTGTCTCATACTCCGCTACTTATTT
This sequence comes from Delia radicum, assembly GCA_021234595.1. NCBI lineage: Eukaryota > Metazoa > Arthropoda > Insecta > Diptera > Anthomyiidae > Delia > Delia radicum. The sequence goes on from CM037854.1 coordinate 234,719,208, forward strand.
TTTCTTTTCTTTTACATCACAATTTCCGAAACATAAAGTTGAAGAACTAAAAGAAAGCAAAAGTTTTGCAATACCGTTTCTCAAAATATTATTGAAATATATTTATATATTATTTATTTCAATATGAGCTTTTAATGCCTAAATAATGTTTGAGCTTTTTATATATCATAATTATATAATTAGCTGTATTTACTTTATTTATTTTTAGATTTTTTTATTTCATAAGAGAGTTGGCTAAGCTTTTTTATAAAAATTTTATAAAATTAGAATTAGTTAATTTTTTTTATTCTTGTTACAATAAATTTAATTTCATAAAAGTATTCACTGTATTCAAATAAAAATCTTAAGTACTAACCTGTAGAACATGACCAAGATGAAAAGCTTTTGTGTATTTAATCCCTTAACAAAAAATTTTAGAATTATTTTAAACAAACTTTAAGAAAATTTATACAAATTTAGTTTTAAGAAAATATATATAGTTATAATAAATTCTCATATTTTTTTCACTCTAATTTTTCTTACAGTCCCATCATTTGTCCATACCACCCCGACCAATTTTTGTCATCATTAGTTGTATTTGTTGTTTACTGCAATCGTGCTCGGCATTTATTATCCTTTTGCCCATTTGGTATAATCGTCAGTGTGCCATAACATTTCTGAAAATGCAATTTTGTGTCTCCACTTCTAGTATAATGGTGATATTTTTACTGGGATTTTTGAAAATGTTGCCTGTGGTAAGTATAATTTGCTATACTTTGCTTTGCTTTAGTTTATTATATGTTGTTATCAAATTTATTACAATACTATAAGTAAGTTTATTAATGGCAGAATACAAAATTTCTTAAGAAAATTTCTATGGAAAAACTTATGAAAAACAAATTATAGAGAAAAAAAAAGGATTCAAAGTCAATTATTTAAAATTTATTACTGAAAAAATACGAAATATAGACAAAACAAATGGGAACATGTTTTAAAAGGAAACAAAATTTTAATGGTGTGAAAATAAAACTGATTTTTTAAGGATTTTTTTATTGGAGAAATAATTTAATATTAAAAATTTAAATATTGCACAGTTGTTCAACAAAAGGGTCATAACTAAAAATTTTTCAATATCCGTTTTTTGCAAGAACCCGACATATAGTGGTAATCTCTACCCACTGTAAAAATCTTAGATCGGTCTCTGTGCTCTTTAGCAACAAAAAAATCCGATAAAAAAATCATCATTTTCTTGCAAAAAAATAGGATTTTGAGTTATGACATTGTTGTTGAACAAGTGCAATTTTCTTAAGTTGGAAATATTTATAAGATTTATTTAAATTTTAGTATTAAAGAGGATAAGATTTTTTAGTTAAGGAACGTTCACAAATACTTTAATCATTAAAACAACCAGCCCTGAAAAATTTGTTTCCTGTTAGTTGTCATACTTAATATGTAATCAAAATGTCTGTATGTATTAAATGTATTAATGTGTTAAAAAGGGTTTGTTATTTGTAATGAAAATCGATTTCGCAAAATTGTAAACTATTTTCGTAAAATATTTTGTGATTTTTTAATTATATATAGTTATATAGCAACTGACTTAGAACACTTTTACAGTTTTGGATTATATATAATTATGTCTTAAATGACAGAAAACGTTTTTAATGTTTATATTATATATAATTCTGTATTGGGTTATATCTAATTTTACAAAATTTTTATTAAAATTATCAACCATGTATTTTCATATATAAAATTCAGAATATTATTTTTTTATACATGAGTGGATGTGCTTATACATGAATTTTTTTGCTAAAACATTTTGAAAACAATACTCGTATTATATATAAATATATATTGATACATATGCTATTTTATACTATCATATATATTTATATTAAAGAATATATTGTTATATATAATTTTTTTACTCGGTATGTAATTATATATAATTATATATGTGGTCATGTGTAACGATATATATTCACATCTCATACTTATTGTTCTACTGTAGCGCTATATATCATCATATATCATTATATCTTATGTTACATATAAGTTGATATTTTGTATCTCTGCATATAATTAGGTATGTATATGTATATATGATACAATAAAATCAAACAAATTCTATCACATTATAAAGGGTCCGCCAAATAACTTTTTTTTTTTTTGAAAATGCTATAAAAAAAACAACTGAATATTTTCTCAAAGTTCTTTTTTTATTTGAAAGTACAATCCTTCCGGTTAATAATGGAAAATAATTTCATTCAAATGGCTGCCTCGGCTGGCCATGCAGTAGCCTACACGATCGGTCCAATTTTTAAGCACATTATCGATTGTGTGCAGCTGTATTTCACCAATGGCTTCACGAATATTGTCCTTTAAAGCGTCAATTGTCTCTGGCTTGTTGGCGTAACACTTATCTTTGACGGCACCCCACATATAATAGTCCAACGGTGTCAAATCGCAGCTCCGAGGTGGCCAAACGACATCAGCTCTGCGGCTGATAATGCGATCTTCAAAAACAGGGCGCAAAACATCGAGTGTAGCTTCGGCTGTGTGGCACGTAGCGCCGTCCTGTTGAAACCAAATGTTGCCAATATCCTCCTCTTCAATTTTTGTGAACAAAAATTCGTTCAACATGGCCCGATAACGATCGCCATTGACTGTAACGGCCACTCCTTGCTCATTACCTGCAACATTACCATGATTTTCAAAGTAATGTCGCAATATTTCCCGGCGTTGTTCAAGCGTATACACAACCATATTCGTTCAGCGGAAGGAACTAATTATCTGTCAAATCAGACCTGAGCTAAGTGTTACCATTCACGAAATAAGCACTAGTTGAAAAAAACGTTAGATGGCGGATCCTTTATTATACCAGGTAATCAAAATGTCTGAGTTTTGCATTTTGTTTAATTTTACTCAACCGTTTTTAATGTTGGTAATTTCTTTTCTTAATTCAAGTACCATTAAATTATTATCTTTATCTTTTATATTTGTCATATTTTAGCTGTCTATTTAAGTCTTAATAAAAATAAATTTAACCAAGAACAATTTTTTGTTTGCTATACACCCATTTAAATTATGCAAAAGAAAAGGAAAAGCTTCAGTACTTTGAGAAATGTTTGGAAAAAAAAATACAAAGAAAGTGAAAATAAATGAAAAAGAAAGTAAATAATTTAACATAAAAATAGATAATGAGGACTAATGAGCTAAAAGGTATTGTTAAATGAAATAAAAATTACAGGGGAGAAATAAGAAAAATTATGGTATTAAGAAAAATAATCAAGAAAGTAAAAGTAACTTGAGGTGATTTAGGAATTCCAGGAAATATTAGTCAAAGTTAAAAGAAAAAAACTGAGAAAGAGATTAAAAATTCAAAGAAAAACTATATAAAAGGATTTTTATTTATTAAATTAATTAGAAGAATAGAAATTATAAAAAATTTAATAAATGAATTATTTAATGTTAAAAGATTGTAAAAATGATTAATATATAATTGATGATTCAATTTTTATTTTGACGTTTTTTTCTATTTAAAAGAAAAGTTTGTCAAACATTTTAAATTTAAGTCATAAGACGTATGATTAATAATAATGTTGGGGCTGTAATTCTTTTTCTTTAATAACATGAGTACCCTGCGGGAAATGGACCAGTCACTGGTATGGTCATGTGACTAGAACTTTGTGTGTATGAACCTGTCCTAGCTTCGGTTCTGTTATATGAAAGTGACCGATACTTTTAACATGGGCTTGTCATAGGAGGTGACAATTTGCTACTTGTGGAGCACTGTGTGACGTATCGAATAACTTGACCAAGGTAACTTATCACCATACAGACTGAAATGAATATATTACAGGACAAGTTCGAAGTAGGTAGAGTCAAAGTATGAAAATTTTACTATATATGTGATATGCAACAGAACCAGTGGGAAAAAAAATTATCACGTTACTGGTGAAGGTGTATCTTAGAACTAGAGAAAAATTTTTGAAGGAAAACTAGTCGCATATTAAGCGCAATGTGTTCTGTAATTGGGGTAGTTTGACTGAAATAGTTTTGAGACGTACCACTGCACTGGTCTAAGGGGTACATGTCGCCGGGCATGCGAAAAGTAATTAGCAAGTAACCTGTCACTTTTTATTCAGCGTATGTCATATTATGCACGAGTTGCTAAATAGCCCGTCCGGACCCAATTACTGCACTTTTCCAAAACAGTATGTCTTACCCCCTGTTCAAAAAAACCTTAAAAAAGGCACAACAAAAATCAATTTTATAATTAGCTTATTTTGTTTATACCCAACAAAAAACTAAGTTTAAGATCGCGACGTTTCGCGAGAAATTGCCATACATTCAACCCTGGTCACAGTTCTTTTAAACCAATGGAGTGTTACGTCTTTATTTCTACTGTCACATAGTCGGTACAGATAAAATTCCTTCAGTGTTATGTCTGCTGTGTAGCAGTTAATTGACTGAATCCTTAGCACTAATTGCCATTTTTTCATCCACTGCTAACGGTTTTCAACCAGTTCAATGACCAATAATAACTTCAACTGCAATGGCCCTAGTTGCTTCGGTACACTTTAATGTTATGTTACGTTTTCTCCAGTTACATGATATATCTGGTACCAACCAGTGAATGTTTTGTCACCATAACTATAGTCACGTGATTGGTCATTTCACTAAAATTAACACTTTTTGGTGTACCACAATTTTGGGTTCACCAGTTTCACTACGTGCCCCCAAATCATATATCACAGATTTGTCACTTTGGATTAATCGACCCTTCGTTTCCCGCAGGGTATAGACAAATATAACTAATATTTAAAATAAAATTTAAAAAATATATATATATATTATTATTATTCGGTTGATAATTATCGGACAAATCCATTTTATTATTTTTTATATAAAAACCAAAGGTTTTTTAAGCATTTCCGTTTTTAATTCAGAGAGAATAACTTTATTTGGCTTTATTACAATTTATCATGAATTTAAAAACAATATTAAGACGAAACGAGGCATCAACTTATGATCTACGACATATTTTATAATTTTATTTACATTTGTGTTACTTTAATGATTGATATTAAACTCACGAGTAATTAAACTTAATTGTTACACAGAAAAAACTAAAAACGGGTTTCAATTAAAAAAATTATTGAATCATTAAAATAAAATTTCCGTATATTGTACAACCTTCCAATACATGACATTCACACTGGTAATATTTTGCACAATAGCAGAAGTTGCTCAAGAATATTGCGTAGTGTATGTGTACCTTATAATTTTGGGATTGGGAAAGCACTTGTTGCCAGCACTTGTACCAATTGTTAAAGATTCTTTTTCTGACGGGTACACTGATGGAATTTTCCTTCATAGTATTAATGAAACGATTTCATTAAAATCGATTCATTGGTTTAATGAAATATTTCATTAACTGAATGAAAATTCATTAATATTGGTATTTTTTCATTAACATTTTTTATGATTTTTTCATAATTTCATAAAAAAAATTCATTAAATCAATGAAAAATTTTCAAATTTTTTTCAATAAAAATTTTGACTTGTAGTAAGAAAAAAAAAATTTATTTTGTACTATCATTTTGAAATAAAAAAAAAAACTGAAAAAATTCTTTTAAACAGAATTAACCAAAATTTTGATATAAATACATTTTTTTTATTAAGTTTATGTACACTCAAAAAAAAAAGTTTGTAAAGTCAGCAAAAAATGTTGCTGAGTCAGCAAAATTTTAGTTAGGAGGGTGCTAGCAAAAAAATTGATAATGTCAGCAAAATCTTTTGCTGAAAATCAGCGAGCTGAAAAAAAATTTTTTTTTTTTCATTATTGAAAAATTTCCTAAAATTCTATCCGTATAGCTAGTAAAGGGTCCGCCAAATAACTTTTTTTTTTTAAATGCTATAAAAAAAAACTACTGAATATTTTCTCAAATTTCTTTTTTTATTTGAAAGTACAATCCTTCCGATTAATAATGGAAAATAATTTCATTCAAATGGCTGCCTCGGCTGGCCATGCAGTAGCCTACACGATCGGTCCAATTTTTAAGCACATTATCGATTGTGTGCAGCTGTATTTCCTCCTCTTCAATTTTTGTGAACAAAAATTCGTTCAACATGGCCCGATAACGATCGCCATTGACTGTAACGGTCACTCCTTGCTCATTTTCGAAGAAAAATGGCACAATTATGCCTCTGGACCAAAATCCGCACCAAACAGTGACTCGTTTTGGGTGTATCGGCACACATTCTGCAACATTACCATGATTTTCAAAGTAATATCGCAATATTTCCCAGCGTTGTTCAAGCGTATACACACCCATATTCGTTCAGCGGAAGGATAAAACTAATTATTTGTCAAATCAGACATGAGCTAAGTGTTACCATTCACAAAATAAGCACTAGTAGAAAAAAAAACGTTTTTCAACCATATTTTACGATTTCTATTTCTTATTTCTTTATTTTTAATTAAAAATACAAGTTTTTAGCAAAATATAATTTTTAGTAGATTTTAGTTAGATTTTACTAAATCTTCAATAACCCTTAAACTTTTAAAGCCAACTTAAAACTTCAAAATAATTTAAAATCTAAAGACTAAAGGGTATATTTTCCGTAAATAAGTAATTAAAAAAGTTTAAAAACTTTTATGAAAACGTCGTTTAAAAATTGATTTTTTTTAATTAATTTTTAATTTAAAACCGCACATTTATTGTTTTTATTAAAAAAATTTTAATTAATTAAAAAACACAAACAGTATTTTTTTTTTTCAATTCTAAACATTTCTAAGAGTTATATGCTTTACGTATTGTTTTCTTGTTGTGTATCTTGTGGTAGAAATTTATTTTCAAAACATAAAAAGAGTTTTTGTTTTTATTTGTTGTTTTCTTTAAACATCTAAGAAGTCTGCATGATTAAAACAAATAAGGATACAAAAAATAACGTTTTAATTTCTAAAGATTTCTAAGAATTTCTCAAAAGCAAAAAAAAAAAGAAGAAAGAAAAAAGAAAAAACCATAACGGAAACAAAATACAACTGCCAACTCTTAAAAAATTTAAAAACAGAAACTCTTCATAAAAAAAAAATTAAATTGACAGAGTTAGGAAGTATTTGTCTTGTTAAGTAAAATTACTATTCCTTTAAAAAGTTTTTTTTTTTAATCACGGAAGTTGCTTAATGTTACAAAAAGCCAGTTCCTTATTAAGTAAATGTGTAGTAATCTTTTTTATGTGAAAATGAGAAAAAAATTATTGTTATATAATGAAATTACACACACTTCAATATAAACAACATTTAATATGAATAACTTTATAAGGATACTTAAACATAACTTTATATGCATTTGTGGGTAGCTACACTCATAGATATAAATCTGTAAAAATAGCAAAAAAGAAGCTACTTAACAAAAAAAATCAGTAAACACTCTGAAATTGTTAATGTTTTTTTTTTTTTTTATGCGAATAAAAGTCTGCCATTATGAAATCAGTAATTTACAATTTTAAGTAAAAATTGCTGTTGAATTTAGGAAAATAAACTGTTATTTGCATTCTAATAAGTTTTAAGTAAATATAGCAAAAATTTTGTTCATATTACAGTTTTTGTTTGCTATTTTGAGTCTACAAATATTTAGTTAAAGTTTGTGCTAATTTTACAGAGTACAATGCTATTTTAAATTAACTAAAATTAACATCGAATATAACTAAAATTTTGTAAAGTTGACCGTTTTATTTTTGCTGTTCTTATTTTATTAATATTTAGCAAAACAAAAATCTGCTAAATTTAGGAGTTTTTTCTGTAATGTAATTTTTAACTAATGTTTAGTAGCTTTTTCTGCTATTTTTTACTATGAGTGTATAAATAAATCTACTTTTACAGAATAAAAGACTAAGGATATTAGCAGCCTTTAAAAAAATTTTAAGGGGCCGTTAAGTTTTAATAAATTTTATTAAACAAAAAATTAAGATTTTCGTCAAGTTATAATCTCTTAGTCTGAGATTTTTATAAAAATTAAAAAAATCGCTAACATGAAAAAAACGCTTAAACAAACAATTATTAAAAACGCACAAGTGCGCCCGGTAGGCTAGTTGGTAGCGTGCTGGCTTATCAGTGCGGGGGTCGTGGGTTCGATTCCCACCAGAGCCACTGGTCCGTTTTCGCTACAACGCGTAAAAGGCCATAGTAGCTAGTGCTCGGTTAGGGTAATAGTACACTCTAATAAGAAAGTTAGTAAAGACAGCAACAAATTTTGCTGAGTCAGCAAAATTTTAGTCAGGAGGGTGCTTGCAAAAAAATTGCTAATGTCAGCAAAAGCTTTTGCTGAAAATCAGCGAGCTGATTTTTAGCAACAAAATTAGTAGATTCAGCAAAAGTTTTGCTAACACTTAGTAGATTAGAATTTAAAAAACCCTTGCTAAAAATTAATAAAATGTTTGCTGAATATTAGTAGACTGAAAAAAATTCAAAAAATTTGTAGAAAAATTATACTTTAGTTAATTTATTTGCTGAAAATCATAAAACATATTTTTGTGATTATTTTTAAAATAATTTACAATACGTTACAAAATATAAACATGTTCATACTCCCAAATTGACGATATGAATTAATGTAATATCTAAAAACAATAGAAATAATTATATATATCATAAACGAAATTATCTTTGAACTACTTACATCAATTACTGTCTAAATGATGCTATCTTTTAAAGGAACGCAAATGCCGCAGAGAATTATAGAAACGTAACGAAAAAATAACAAAATATAATATATACAACGACTTTTTGCAATAAGAAAAATGAAACAGAAAAATCTACCTAAGATGTATGTCTTTGTCTTTCGCTTTAGTCTGTCTACCTATTGCATATTTGTTTGCAATTTGACCACACAAGATTATTAATATATATAAACATTTAGATTACAAATACACATTTAATCTTTATTAAATGTAAATATTTTATTTTGTCTTTTATTTAATTAATAGACAATTACTTTCACAAGCCGGTGACAACGCAAAATTTAAGTTGTTTTAATCCACAATTTTGTTTTATGTATGAAAAACAGATAAAAAAATATTCCATGGTTGGTTTTTTTATATTCTGTCTTACTAGAGTTGTACTTTTACGTATAATTTTCCTCATCACTACTACATCGTGGCATGCCGCGACATCTAATTCATTCTGAGTATTATATCTTTCAGTCTGGTTGTCGTTCATACTATTGATGCGCTAATCAACACAAATTTTTTAGCAAAATAAATTAGTAAAACATTAGTAAAATATAAGTATAACTAAAATTTTAGTTTAAAACATAATCTTAGCAAAAAATTTGCTGAAAAATAGTATACCTGATTTACAAGATGTTTTACTAACTTTTCTACTAACTTATTTTTTTGAGTGTATATAATTTGTAATTATATACTTATAAATTAATAAAAAAAAAAAAAAAAAAAAAAAAAAAACAATCCCCATCATACAACAAGCCTTAAAATATGATAACGATAAAAGAGAAAACGTCAGAGTAAAAAAATAAAATAGGCGCTGAAACGAATTTTAAATTTTAAAAGCTCTTTTTAAAAAAACAGCTTAAATAAATCTAAAATTTAAAGAGCGCTAATATAAAAGAACTTAACTAAAAAATAGCCAAAATTAAAACAAAACACAAAAAAGGATTTATATCAAAACTCGCTTAAATAAAAACAGCTTTTAAATAAACACACGAAAAATGATAAAAAATTGTTTTATTGAAAAAGTCTTAAATGGACCAGGAGCAAACGCCAAAATATAAATTACAAAATTAAAAAAAAACGCTTAATGTGAAAAAACTACAAGATCACAAAATATCTGTCAAAATAAAAAATCGCAAAAGCATAAAAACGCTTTAATTAAAATAAAGCAACTGCCAAACAAAATGAAATAAAACTGAAGACATATTTTACATTAAGTTAAAAACTTTAAAACCTGATTTAAAAAGTACTTTATTTAAATTTTTTGGAAAATTGACCAATTTTTGAAATTCGTCCAATTTTAAACTAATTAAAAAAAAAAAATAATAAAAAATAATGTATTTTTTCATCAATACAATCATCGAAAATATAAAATTTATATGATTTTTTTATATTTTAAAATAATTTATTTATTATAATGTATTTTTTCATCAATACAACCATCGAAAATATAAAATTTGTATGATTTTTTTATATTTTAAAATAATTTTGATAAAAGTCTAGATTGGTACTTTCAAATAATTATTTGGAAAAAAAATTCTTTTATTTTTTACTTATGATTGTAGTTAAGATGTTGCATTATTTTATTGATTTAAACTACATAATTACATTTACCCCAAAAAAAAAAAACAACATATCCATTTTAAAGAACTGGGTTGAAAGCAGGTCAGTTGGATTTTTTTCAACAATATAATTAAGAAAGCCTCGTAGCATATGTAAACTTTTCACTATCTAAAATTTTTCAATTGGAAATAATATTTTGCATCTAAAGAGTTCTCAATGATAATTTTAAAACTTCATAACTTAGCTAAATTTTTTTGATTATAGTTCTGCAGAAGAAAATCAATATTAGAACCCTCATTTAAATTCTATATAAATTCCAAATCAATTGAAATTTAAGAAATTACTCAACTATATTTAGAGTTATTAATAACTTAGAGAAGTAGCACCTTAATTAATATCAATCATACGACATGTAGAACAAAAATAATAAAAATTAAAAAACTTATATTTAAGACAAGGGAAGTGTAACATTTGTTAATGAAAATATCAAAATACAGTAATTATGATTTTCAATTAAGATTCACAGACTTACACTCAGGAAACTTCTGCTGTAAATATTTATAGTTGTTTGAGTTGTAATGCAGCATCTTTATTGTTAAGTAAAAAAAACAGTAATTTGTAGAAGAAATTTAATTTTTGATTACAATTGTAGTTCATTTGAAAAAACAAACCACATCAAATTACTGTATTATGATTTTACATTTATTTTATACACCTGGTTAAAAATCAACATATATGTATCCATTTATGGACACATATGAACTCATTCATGTGTTCATTTATGTCGATTTTGAACAGGGGCAGTAGTTTTTTTTTTATTTAAAAAAAAATAAATGTTTGTTTACATTTTACTGCGTATGTGGCTAATTTTTGCTACAATTCTGGTTCATTTTTTGAGCACAATTGTAGCTCATTTTTCATTACCTTACATATTATTCTAAGTGTATGGTTGAGTTTCTTAGAGAAAACTGTATAATTTTTTCTTATAAAAATTTTGCAATTTTAATGATCAGATGTATTAAATGTATTTTACTTCCCTTGTTTGCTTTAAGTTTTTCTTTTATAAACTATTAAAGGATAATCTCTTATTTTCAACTGAAAATTGTGCTGCCAAAAAAAAATCTCAATGATATCTTTTAAAATCATTTGTCAACTAAATTTCTTTGGTCATAATTGTTTAGAAGAAAATCACCAAAAAAACGTTTTAATTTAGTAACTTTTGTTTAAATTCTAAATCATTTAATATATTAAAAATTTCTACGTTTAAAGTTATTAATGATTTAATAAGTTATAATCCGAATTAATATTAATCATACGACATGTATAACAAAAAATCATTACAATTATAAGAACTTCTATTTAGGGCAAAGAAAGTGAAATGTTGGTCGATTAAAATAATAAAACATGACAAATATGATCTAAAATTGAGATCCACAATGTTATGATTAGGTTTATGAGTGGGATTAAAGGAATATTGTTTAATTTTTCTTATTAAAATTATTCTAAATCTAAAATTGAGATCCACAATGTTATGATTAGGTTTATGAGTGGGATTAAAGGAATATTGTTTAATTTTTTTATTAAAATTATTATAAATTAAAAAAGGCTTATCTAAATATAAGATAATCAAATTTAAAATTTTCAAATTTTGAAACATTTTTCTAAGGTACAGATTCTTTAAACGATTATAACCAGCCCTATAATAATTGTGTTCATGAACATGTAAGCTGTAAGCTTAAAGGCCTTTACAATTTGAGTGGCCTGTAGAAGTTATCTCCTGTTTCTTCCGGTAAATTAAGTTTACATATGTTTTCTTACGTTTTAATTTTATACATATGCAGCAAAAAAATGTATTTAATATGTACTTAAGAGAAGTAAACGATAAAAATATATATTTAAGTATTTCATTACTTTAACAGGGATTTGAGATTTTTTTTTGCCTCTCTTTCTTTACAAACGTAAGAAATAACACGTGTTGTCCTGGTTAAAGTATGTATGAATATATTTTGTTTGTATAATTGTGTATTTAAAGGATTTATCTGTAGGTTTTATTAACCATAATATAAGTAAACAGTTTTTTCTTGCCTTTTGCATACAACGTATATACAAATAGATATATATTAGGGAATCCCTTAAAAATAGATTTTTCATTTCACCCTCCAGGTATATTGCAAGTGGGCGTTGTGGTGTAATAGATAGCGTGTTGGACTATTACACAGATGATACCGGGTTCGGTTCCCGGTGACGACAACATCAATTTAGAAAAATAATATGTATGAGTTTTCTATCACTTATATGTATCGCTGCGGCCACCGTGTTCCCATAGCACTTAACCCCACCGAAGTAAAATAATAAATCAGGGCTATGAAACAAAAAGCTTCAATACAAATTCGCCAACTCTACATCAGGTGGCGACCAACAACTGTTCTAAGACTTGTTATCTCACGCAATTACAGTGTTGCCATGTTTGAAGCCCTTCATCTTTCACCACCTTTCATCTCTCCACTATCCCATTTCCAAAGAAAGCAACACATTAATTAATAGGAAGAATTTCCTGAGTGTTGCTTCTCTTAAAAAAAAAAATAAATAAAAAATATAAAAAACAAGAAGGAAGAATTTCCTGAGTGTTGCTTCTCTTTTAAAAAAAAAAAAAAAAGTGATTTCAAATGGAGTAATTGATTTTTTGTCATATGAATCTTTTTTGTCCCCATGCCACTAAGTGTTGAAGATTTTTTAAATAAAAGTACAAATAATTATAGTCTAGTCAAATTAAGCTGATATTTGTCCGAAAATTATGCATACTTTGACGAAAAAATATTAAAATTTTTTTAAACTTTTGACAAATTAATAAATAGTCATTAAATGTCCTGGAAATGAGAAGAAGAATTAATTTTTTTTTTTTTTAGTTATTATGTTTTTTAATTACAATCATTGTATTGAGCTACATAAATTAGGCATTCTAAAAAGTCTTTAAAACTAATTTTAAAAAAACACGTTTTTGCATTTCTATCAAATTTATGCGTTATTTTTAATTCCAGGCCAATGTGGGTTAAAGACATTAGCTGCTTCAGCAATTAATATAAAGAGGAATTGCATACGCCTCAGTGTACATAAAACAACAAACACATACAATTGCACATCTTGGCGTATGAAATTTCCCTGTATTTTATTTGCTGGAGCCGCGTATGGTTAAAGATATTCGTTGAAGTGAGAATTTCATATAAGAATAATAGGGTGGGGCGATTAGTATGGAAGGAAAAAAATCTTAATGGGCGCTTCGCGTTTCTGATTCTTGGGATTGTACTGAGCAAAAAAGTCCACTAGACCATACGTCTACGGTGAAAATCGAGCTTCCAGATTTTGACTTGAAGTTTTTTCTCGGACTTTTCTCACGTTTTGGGGTTTTTGGCCTATAACAGCCAAACCATTGAGAATTTCGATCCAATACTCAGACAAAAATTGTAGCCAAGACAATTGTTAACAACTCTCTAGTACATCGCAAAAGCATTGGAACGCTCCTTCAGGCAGTTTTGGCCTTGTGAAAGCGCAAAGGGACAGGGTTACTTTCACAAAATACGGCTAAAAAGGCCTATTTTGAAATTAAAAATTAAACCCTTAAACCCCACCCACAAATATGATTGATGCATTAATCTGCTAATCTTCCAAAGAAGAGATTGATACCATAATCTTGGATAAGCTCCTCCTACTTACTGAGATATGTCCATCCCACACATTGTTACAAGCAAGTCAAAATCTGTTCGCAAGTGAAAATCTGGAAGCTCGATTTTCACCGTAGACGTATGGTCTAGTGGACTTTTTTGCTCAGTACAATCCCAAGAATCAGAAACTCGATGCGCCCATTAAGATGTTCAAATCGCCCCACCCTAATGAATAATCTTGAGTATATTAAATCAATGTATGAAATGAAAATTTTATTTTTAAAAATTTCGAATTTGGGAATTATTAACAAAAAATACACTTTTTTCCAAGTTTCAGCCAAAATTCCATTTGCAATAACACTGGGGGTGTAATCTATTTTTATTTTAAGGGATATCCTAACACACATATACAAATATACACAAACATAAATATTGCTTGTATGCGTGTGTGTTTAAGAAAATGCCACTATTCGTTAGAGTTTGTATGACTCAATGAATGTTTGTATAGGATTTTGGGCCGTACAACGTAAAATAGAAAATAAAACAATTATTATGACATTTTATTAACACATTAACTATAAGCTTTAAGGCTATATTTGTGTAGGAGTATATGTGAATGTATATGTTTTTTGACACTTAAACATGTAGGCAAATACATGTAAATGGTAGTAGTTTTATTTGGTTTAGGTAAATTCTGGGCCATCTTTTTAATCAATTAGGCTAATATTTAACGATTTAATATAAATTTGAGTTAATTTAATGAAATCTAAGGCAAATTGAAGATAATTGAATGTAAATGCAGACGAAAGAATTGAGTGTTGTCTATGCAGCTTCATAAGTAATTTGAAAGCAACAGTTTTATAGAAACTGTATTGAAATATGAAATTAAAAATCTTAAATTCATGTCAATCGTTAACAAAATTAGTCACATTATATTGTCGTTTTCTCTTTAGGCATATTTGTTTTATCTAACTAAGCACATATTTTGTAAAATGTCGTTTTGGAACCACATGACGTATGATTAATGTGAATTAAAGGATTACTTTACTAAAACGTTAATAACTTTTTTACTTATAAAATAAATTTAATAATTGTTTTTAGTACTAAACTAACATATTAAGGAATATTTTAAAACAACTGGGGGACATAAAATATTAACACGACTCCCCTATTTTCGTTGTCTTCTCTAGACATTTCTTAAATATGACAAATATTATTACTGAATATTATTTCTTATTGCTCTAAATACTATATACTTTCTTTTTTAATCCCTAGATAATTTCAAAACAATTATTTCTGTATTCTTTAAAATACACAAAACAAATGTTGAAGCAAAATAACAGAAGAACATCACTTAAGCCCTAAGGTCACTTATTGTTACAAATCTTACCTGTATACCTTTGACTTAAATAACAGACGAAAGAAAAATATATTCTTAAATCTTTTCAAATAAATACTGCTTTAATAATTTTTAAAATTAAAATAAGTGTAACAGTAACATTTTATAATGTAAATCTGTTGCAAAGCTAAAATAAAAATATGCAAATGAAAATTAAATGTCAACAGAAAATAAAAAAAAAATACAAAATTATACAAAAATTTTGTATAATTTTTTTTTTTTATTTGTGTAACAAGATATCAAACCAAATTCCTGTTGAAAAACAGCAGCAAAATAAAACAAAGCTGACTTAAACAAATAAAAACAATTTTGTAAGTCAAAATTAATATTTATGAAATGGCAATGTTACCCCACTCTGAGATAAAAAGAAACAAATTAAAATTTAAGGAAAAGGAATTAAAAAAACATGAACGACGACAGTAATAATATTAATAATGAAATGTTTTTTCATTATTGTTTTCCCTATACAGATTAAGGAGGAATTATAAGTTTTAAATAATGTTTATAGAAATAATTAAAAAAAAAGTTTAATCGAAAATAAAAATTTTAGGTCTTAATTTAAAAGTTTTTGAAAAACTTGCATAAAGCAATAATAGTTTCATATTTCACATGCAGAGATTTCAAATTTTTTCAAGATTTGTAAGAATATTGATATTTTGGAGTAACTAAATTGGTTTGAAAGTTATTAACAATTTAGTAAAAATACTCTTGAATTAATATTAATCATACGTCATGTAGTACAAAATAGTAAAAACTTTTAAAACTTGTTTTCAAATCGTTAAAACTGCAGAGATTTAAAATAAAAGTGTAAAAATCTTGTAATTAAGATGTATGAAATCAAAATGAAATGAATTAATTTTAAAAAATAACAATATATTACTCAATTCTCCTCTCAAAAAATTAAAGTACTTTAAAAGGAAACTGCTAAAAATCGTTGAAGTATTTACTTATTAAGGACAAGTTATAGAACCGCTTCAAACAAACTTTGCATATATGTATAGAAATCATTAGAAAATTGTATTTTTTGCCTCAATCGGAAATATTAGCCACCAAAGCCGAAAATTTGACAAAACACGACAGTGAAAGATATTTTAAAAATTTGAAATTTTTCTAATTTTTTGAACAAATTTAAATTCAATAATATAAGAAATTTTAATTCTTTTAAATTAAACGATTTTAAAAATTATTTGGAAAACTTTCAATGTTTTAACTTCTTTTTTTTAATTTTAATATGGCAACCCTGAAATATTTATAATTCATTAAAAATAGTCATAGTTAAGTTTTGAGAAAAACTAAATAAATTTGGCATATTTTCTACTTTGTCTGTTTGAAAAAGTATGGTCGGACTGCCCATGTGAAAATTGATTCGTATATGAACATATATGATCATCTATGGGCTTGTATATGACCATATATGGGTATAGCTGGCCATATATGTCCATATATAGTTCAATATATGACCATATATGGTCTCATATATGACCATATATGTTCGGATCCGAAATTTGAGGGTATATGGTCATATATGATCATATATGAGTATATATGGATCATATATGTGTATATATGAACATATATTATCATATACGACCATATACCCTCAAATTTCGGATCCGAACATATATGGAAATATATGAGATCATATATGGTCATATATCGAACCATGTATGAACATATATGACAAGCTATACCCATATATGATCATATACAATCCCATATGTGATCATATTTGTTCATATACGATGCCTTTTTCACCTGGGTGGTCAGATTTTCAGAAATTATATACAATCGATTAAATAGTTTTTCAAAGGAAAAGAAATTGTCGTATTTTCTATTCAACATAACAATTAAAAATATAAAATTGTAGTCATTTTTATATTTTAAAATAATATTTAAGAGGTCCCATTGAAAAAAAGCAAAAATTTTATTTTTTTTTTACTTGATAATTTCTGTATTTCTTTTAAAATTATTGCAGTGTTTAATTTCAGTCTACTCTGCCTGCTTTATTTTGTTTTCATACTTGTTTGCCTTTGACTGTTTTTTTTTATAATAAATTAAAATTTTAACGCTTAAATTAAAGATTTGTTATTTTTGTTTTTGCATTTTTTTTTATGCGGTACCCTTATACACTTTCGTTACTTTCTTATAAATTTTGTATTTGGAGTTGACTTATTAATTTGCATAATTTGATTTAGAATCAAGCAGGGGATGTTTGTTTTCAATCATCAGGGAACACAAACAAGTTTAAGCATGAACATGATATGTAAACTGATATATACGCATTAGACCACCCATGTGTTCAAAAGTTTTATTTTTACCGATCCCCGTACATTTTCCGGTATATTGGGGGGAAAAAAATAATTTTCTTTAAACTATTTTTCTTCTGGGATGAAAACAGGACAGTCAGAATCGAATTTTACCCCTAAAAATGGACCAAAATTAGTACAAATATTTTTAGGGGTATATCTCTTAAACTAGTAATTTCAGAAAAATGTGGTATATACGCATTTTTATACAAAATATAAATGGCAAACCCTGTTCTCATACACATTTTTTACCAATCAATGGCGCGTCATGATGTTGTAAGCGATGAAAGTCAAAATTTGTTTCATAGTTTTTATTCAAATGGATCCTGTGTATTAATTCATTTTTTTTTTTTTTATTTACTTGTTTTTTTTTTATTAAAAAATTTAATTCTGTTTAGGTTTTGCCAAAGTGTATGGTATTACATGTGGTTTTAATAAGCCAATAACATTTGAAAAATATATGGTTTATTCCATGCCAAACTAACCGAAATCCAAATTTCAAATTACATTTTATTATATTTTGGGCACATCACGTATGAGCGTACCAAATTTTTTCAATATTTTAATCGATTAAATTGTTATTCGTGGTCTTAACTTTTCAAGATAATCAAACAAAATTAAAAACAATAGCAATTGCACATCAGTGCAACTTTCAACGTAAGTAGGTAATACCGTTATCCATAAAAAAAAACACTGTTAAGTGTCTACCGTTGCTCTTAAAATATCGTTACTCAAATATCTAAAATAACATTATCGCAAAATATATGAAATATCGATACTCATTAAATATAGTTCCGGAATAGGTGATAGATAAAATACGAATACCAAAATAACTGAAATAATACCGTTATCCCTAAAATACCGATACAAAACAAACAAATTGTCACATAAATTTCATTAGAAATTTGCTTTCTTTGAATGATTTGTTGACAATTTTATAAAAAATTGATTTCTAAACCTATCGAAAGGTAACAGTATATTAAGGTTAACGGTAGCCAGCAATTTCGTAGCATGCCGATAATTTTTTCACAAAAATAAAATAAACAAAATCAATTTGTCAACTAAATGTATGTACATAATATAACCACGTGCAATTAAAAAAGCAGATAACTATAAATAACGGTAATGGTATTTTACCGATAACGTTATTTCAATTATTTGGGTAACGGTATTTTAAGGATAACGGGTCTTCGTTTAATTCGGTAACGTTATTTGAAGGGCAACGGTAGAAAGTTTAATGATTTTTTTAATTATAACAATGTCTTAGCAGTATTGCCTACCAACCCTGTTACCAACACCAACTTACTAATTGTTATAGTTTTCAAATTTTTTTTCCGATTAAGCCTCATTTTTACAATGTGCCGTTAGCTACTAACTGGGACTTTAACTGATATATTTGTTGTTGTTGCCCATATCAATTTTCAATTTAACTGCTTGTTAAATTTTAACTGGACATTCAGTAATCGGAACTAACCAGGAAAGTTTAATGTCCGAATAATTATTTAATGGATTCAAATATCAAACTTGATGAGCCAAATATATAATAAATTGAAATAAGAAATTTGGATTTTGGGTTTTGGTAAGTGTGCCATTGAATAAATCATATATTTTTCAAATGTTAATGTATTATTAAAACTACTTATTATACCATACAATGTGGCGAAACCTAAACTGAAATAACTTCATAAATCAATATAAGGGACCCGTTTGAAAAAAATCTTTGCTTTTAAGAAAATTTTTTGTCATCTTATTTTGTATAAAAATGCTTATATAGCACTTTTCTCTAAAACCACTAGTTTAAGATTTTTACTCCAAAAAATATTTGTACTAATATTATTTTTTTAGGTAAAAGTCGATTCTGACTTGCGTGTTTACATCTGAGAGGAAAAACTTTTGCACGGAAAATTTGTTTATCCCCATTGTACTGGAAAATGCGTGGGGAGCGGTAAAAATAAAACTTTTGCACATTCCATATACTTTATGGGTGCTCTTATGCGCATATATTATTAAATAAGAAAATTTTATCATTTTTTTTTTAATATATCTTTGAACGCTTTTATGATATTTGAATTTTTGTCAGACTTTAATATAATTTTAGTATTTATTAAATTTGAACTTTTTTAATAATTAATGTTAAACACAAGTCTTCGCACAAATCTGTTTCTGTGCTTTAAACTTTTTTTGTGAAAGTCAAAAATTATGTCTTTTTTTTCATTTTTAGACCAAGTAAAATTTAATAACTGTGTGCTGTTGAAAACACTGTTCGTCGTCCGTATAATAATAAAGTTTTTGTTTAAGTTTTTACCTAAGTTTTGTATTTTGATGAAGTTTTCTAAAATTTTATTCCAAATTTATCGTCCACCTTTGAAAACATGTTTTATTGACAATTTATATTAACTTTATATAATTAATATTAATCATACGCCTTAGGATATACAAATTTTTCATTTTATTTTCAATTTATCCATTTTATTTATTCTATTTTAATCATTATTTTAAAACTTTTAAGTTTCTTTATGTTTATTTGTCTTGTAACTAAATACTTCTCCTTAATATTGCTTACTTTTAAATCCCTTTTTCCTGTTAGTATCTCATTTAAAAATTTTCAAGGTTTTTTTAATTGTTTGCAAATAAAGTCCACTTTAGACTTTGGCATCTAGTATCTCACATTGCTTTCATTAAGTTTTTATTACTTATAATTTTGTTTAAACAAAACAACAACAAGATTTTTAATATAGTAATATTTCTTAAGAAAATTTTCTATTTCTTTATCGTTCACCATAAACAATGTTTTATTATATTTACTATAATTTTTTTTTTTTTTGTTGCCCAGTATAATGTGCTTAACTCAACTTTTTGGTTTATGTCTTCTTGACTGCGATATTGTTGTAAAAATATGCAAAATGTTTAATGTAAATGCTATTTGTGTAAATTATGCTATAAAATTTGTATAAGTCTATGGTAATTAAGAATAACAAAAGACCGAAATTAAATCGTTAAGAATTTGAAGTACATAAATATTTTTTCAAGGAGTTAAAATCTTTCATAAATGTATCAAGGTTGCTTAAGTAAGTTTAGTAAAAAGAAATGTGATAAAAATCTTTTAGAAAAAAGTAAAGATGTAATAAAAGAGATTTTAGGAATTTAAAAAAATTAAAAGTAGTTTAGATTTGAAATAAAAGAAAACATTTAAATTGAACCAATTTTATAACAATATGATTTTTGTATAAATATCTATCATAAGGATGCCATAAACTAAACAAATATTAAGATAAAAATTCTACTGATTATCAATCGGAAGATCGTGAAATTGTGATATAAAATACTACAATATCTACAGTATCATAATTCCAATCGTAAGAGTGTAAAATTAAGATACTGAACACGACATTTTAGTATTATATATCATAATTTCATGCTCTTCCGATTGATCATCAGTAGAATTTGTATATCAATATTTATTTAGTTAATGACCAAAATGACAATTATTATTTTTTACAATATCTAGGAAAAATAAAAAAAAATAACCACATATGGAATTGATTATTTAATTTGTTAAATTAGATCGTGAAATTATGATATAGAATAATGTCTACCGTATTCTATATCATTATTTAAATTGGAAAAGTGTGAAATAATGTCTACATCATTATTTTGTACTTTTCTCATAATTTCACGCTCTTCCGATTGAGCATCAGTAGAATTTTTGTGTCAATATTTGTTAAGTTAATAGTCAAACTAACAAAGTGTTAATAAATGAATTGTTTTACTATTTCTAGGAAAACTAATAAAAGTAATTACATTTGAAACAAGTTAATATTTTTTTGGACGTTTTTGAATTTCTTTTAAAAATATTGCATTATAATGCTTGATGTTTTTTTTACTTTCGTGTTGGGTTGCCTTTGGCGGTTTTTTTATTATAAACGAAAATACCCTTACCAATGATTTTGTGTAACATATTTGAAATAAAGGGTCCGCCAAATAACTTTTTTTTTGAAAATGCTATAAAAAAAACTACTGAATCTCAAATTTCTTTTTTTATTTGAAAGTACAATCCTTCCGGTTAATAATGGAAATAATTTCATTCAAATGGCTGCCTCGGCTGGCCATGCAGTAGCCTACACGATCGGTCCAATTTTTAAGCACATTATCGATTGTGTGCAGCTGTATTTCCTCCTCTTCAATTTTTGTGAACAAAAAATCGTTCAAAATGGCCCGATAACGATCGCCATTGACTGTAACGGCCACTCCTTGCTCATTTTCGAAGAAAAATGGCCCAATTATGCCCCTGGACCAAAATCAGCACCAAACAGTGACTCGTTTTGGGTGTATCGGCACACATTCTGCAACATTACCATGATTTTCAAAGTAATGTCGCAATATTTCCCAGCGTTGTTCAAGCGTATACACAACCATATTCGTTCAGCGGAAGGATAAAACTAATTATCTGTCAAATCAGACATGAGCTAAGTGTTACCATTCACGAAATAAGCACTAGTTGAAAAAAAACGTTAGATGGCGGACCCTTTATAAACCAGCAACATCTAGTACTTTATCAGTTTGTTTATAAATTAAACAAATATTGATATAAGAACACTACTGATGTGCCTTATCATATAAAATAATGTAGACATTGTAGTGTTCTATATCATAATTTCACGCTCTTCCGATTGATCAATATTTGTTTAGTAAATGGTCAAACTGTCAAAAGGCCAATGCATTATTTTTTTTTTTTTTACTATCCCTGGAAAAACTAATATAATTAAGCAAATTTGGAACTTCTGTATTTGTAATCTAGAAATTAAATTAGTTTATAAAATAAATATATTTGTTTGAATACTTTTCGCATTGAAAGCTTGCAATATCTGTAATTTTTAGTTGACAGTTTCTGTCAAAACTGAAAATCAGTTGCAATCGTTAATTTTTCACAACCAGTTTTGAAGTTATTTTTGATTATATGAATTAATATCTAAATTAATATTAATCATACGACATGTGGTACTGCAATATTTAAATTTAAGTTGTAACATTTACTATCAGGGCAGCGACTTTCATGCACTAAAACCCAGATATATAAGCTTAAAATATGCGGTAAAAACTGCAAGCTATATGCAGTAAAATATATGCGGTAAAATATGCGGTAAAAACTGCAAGCTATGGATAGATGGATATCCAAGAGCTTGGTTTATAATAATATTTAGAAAAATATTTCCTAAAGCTGTTTTAAAATGTTTCTAATTCTTTTTAAATACTTCACTCCACTTTTAATAATACATGCAGAAATTTAAGAAAATTATGTCAAAATAACAAAAATTTTTGTAAAATAAACTAATAAGTATAGTAATTAAATGTGCTAAAGTCTCAAAACTTATTTAACAAATTGTGAAACAATCTGATGTCTATCCGGATTTCATTCCTGCCCAAGGAAATCTTAACAAAAACTTTCGTTAAATAAACTAAAATTAGTAAATCTTATAAAAAAAAAATTATTATTAGAAGTGTAAAACGCTTAAGTATTGTCCTTGGATCATAATGAAATTGTAAAAATTGTAAATCAAAAGTTTGTAAAACTTTTAAAAAAGTAAACTAAAATTAGTTAAATAGCATAAAGTTTCGTAACTTTCGGAAATTGTGTCATAATAGCAAAAACTTTCATAAAATAAACTAAAATTAGTTAATCTTACGAAATGTTTTGTTATTTTCGCATAATTTTCGTTATTTAAGGCATGGATTATTAGGATCGTGAAATAGTTAAGAATTTTCCTTATAAGAAAATTTAAAAAAACAAAAATTTTTAAAAGTTTAATTTTTAAGTTTTTATATTTCATTTCATTTACTTTCTTAAATTTTAAAACTTTCATTAATATCTTGCATTTTCCTCCCCTTTTATATTTTATTTTTAGAACTGGCAACCTATAATTAGTTCTTCATTGGCTTCACTACTATTACTGGGTATATCTACACTAATTGCTATAGCATTAGTAATACACTCCGAATTAGTACCCAAGAAATTATTGCACGTAAATATCAAGTCCACAAATGCAACAAATTCAACAATATCAACAGCTGCAACCAATACAACAACCATTAACACAACAGCAGCAGCAATAACCAGCAGCCAACAAACTACACTGGGAACATTAACAAAAAAACAAGAACAGGAATTAGAAAAGGCCACAATAACAGCAGGAATACAAACAGCAGCAACAGCATCGTCGGGCAATACAAATATAACACAAATTAGTGCAACTCCAGCACAAACCATACTACCGGGGGAAGGATTACAAACACTAAGACGTCCGGCAACGACACCAGCAACAACAACGTCATCATTAAAACCCCCCTTAAGATTTGTAACACAAGCAACAACAACATCTGGTATACGAGGCGCTATAGGTATTAGTTGGTTGTTGCCTTTACTATTTGCGATAACATCTCCTTTAATTTGTACAATTAATGGCAAATGGCCACAAAACTGGTGGTTAGAAATTATGAGCCATTCTATGTCCACAGCTACTACTACAACAACAACAACATCGTCTTTAATGGGAACAACAACCAGAAGAGAATTCACAAATACAGCTGCAGATAACTTTATGCCATTAAATGAGCGTTATTTTCGCACGCATTTAACACCATTTACTACAGAGGCACCTTTGTTAAGTAATGGTGATAGTTTTTTGGAATTTAATACAACATCTAGCTTAGATAACAGTCAAACATTACTAACAACAACGACAACAACTTCCAGTGGTGGTAGCAGCAGTAGTTCACAATCAACAATATGGTCTAATACCATACAAACGGCACGTTCACCAGCAACCTCAATTTCATTGCTACATAATGAAGATATTTTCAGTGATAGGACTGATGATGGTGTTGTAACAGCAGACGATGGTTTATATTCATTTGCTACTCCCGCTCAACCAGCTTTAAATTTTATTTTATTTTTGTGTGTAGATATTTTGTTCATTTTATTGTTTTTTGCTCTATTTGCGATTTTAATCAAAAAACTTTTATGGTTTTGGCATAAAAATCGTCGTACAAATAGTATAACAACGAATACAACTACTATACAACAACAACAGCAGCATCAGCAACATACCGCCCATCAGCCATACAATAATGCTTCATTGGATAAATTCAATATGGTCATGAAACAAAGGTGGGCTTTTTGTGTGATGTTTTAAAATCTCTACACGGAAAAAACTAAAATCGAGTTTCAATTAAGATATTTGTTAATTCAATTAAAAGTTTAATTTAATTTGGTTTTATTAAGGAAATTGTAGTATTAATTGTAACTATTTAATAGATAAAGATTTTAATTATATCTAATAAATGCTGTTTTTAATTTCAAACAGAATTTTAGTAGATACTATTAAAACTATAATTAAAAGTTACAAAAATCGTCAAAAAAAATTGGGAAAAATCGTCAAAATTAGACAAATGACAATATTTAAAAAAAATTACTAATATTAAAAAATGCCGAATTTAAAAAAAAAAAAAAAAAAACAACAAACAAAATTAAAAAACGAAAAAATTTTTCAAATTTAAATCAAAACATAAAAAAGTGACAAAATGTAAAAAAAAAATATTTTTTAAAATCTATTAGTTAAAATACCATGAAAATTTTAAATAGTTTTTTTTAAACTTGTTTTTTTTCTAAATCATTTTAAATATTTTAAAATTTTTAAACAGTATTTAGGTGCTGCTTAATTTAGTAAAATAACCTCTGAATTAATATCAATCATACGCCTAAGGTACAAAAAAATAAAATTTTAAAAACACGGAATATGTCACAATTAAATGTATCTTTATAAAGTCGTTTCGGTCATAATAACCATGCATAAATTTACGAAAATTATGTTAAAATAACACAATCTTTCGTAAAATAATCGAATATTAATCAATTTTACAAAAGTTGCGTAAAATTACGAAAATTATGTCAAAATTACAATCATTTTTGTAAAATAATTCTACGAAAAAAATGTTTATTTTGATACAATTTTAGTAATTTTATGTATGGATTATTATGAGTTAAACATAATAGTTCGGAATTTTCCTTGGATTATAATAAAATTTTAAAATATTCAAGTCAAAAGTTTTTATAACCTTCATCAAATAAACTAAAATAAGTTAATTGATTTTACGAAAATTGCATAAAATTTCGAAAATTAAGTCAAAATTGCAAAAACTAACTTAAATTAAACAAAAATTGGAAAATTTTAAGAAAGTTTTTGTTATTTTGATATATTTTTTGGAAATTCATGCAAAAATCTTAGAAATTTTAGTGAAATAAACTAAAATTATGTAAAATATGCACTCAGGAAACTTCTGCTTTAAAAATATGTAGTTGTTTGGGTTGTAATACAGTTTCTTTATTTTTAATGTAAATGAGTCGTTTGTAAAACAAATTAAAATATTTACTAACCTTGTAGTTCATTTAAAAAACAACCCACATCAAATGACTGTTTTATGACTTTACATTCAAATTGTTCAGTAGTTTTTTGTTATTTAAAAAAATAAAAAAATAAATGTTTGTTTATTTTTTACTATCATGTAGTTCATTTTTACTAGAATTGTTAGTCATTTTTTGAACATTAAAAAACTAATGACAATGTCAGTTAAATTTACTGTAATGTAAGTCGTCCTTTCTTTAAGTGAAATTTCATTTGTTTTCAACTACAATTGCAGTAGTCTTTACCTACATGGTATTCTAAGTGTGGCAAAATAACAAAGAATTTCGTGAAATAAACCAAAATGAATAAATTTTACAAAAGTTTTTGTAATTGTAAAAAAATTTTAAAAAATCGTTAAAATTTAAAAAAAAAAAAATTCGAAAACTGGAAAAAATCAGCAACAATTTTTGCAATATAAAAAAAAGCCAATATCAAGAAACCCCATAATATTTGAAAAAATTACAGAAATTTAAAAAAATCTACACAATTGAATTAAAAAAACGCCAATATTAAATAAAAAACCGCAAAAATTAAAAAAAAATTATAGCTAAAATTTAAAAATAAATCTCCAAAATTTAAAAATAAACTAAATATGATTTAAAACGTTTAATATTTTAAGCATTATTTGCAATTTTGTTGTTTTTTAATGTTCGGTGATGTTTTTTCAAGTCTTAACGATTAATTTCAGTTTTTGGCGATTTGTTTATTTCAATTTTAACGATTTTTTGTTCTTCACTTTGACAATTTTTTTTTTTTAAATATTAGTCAGATATTAGTTTTTTGGGTTTTTTTTAAGTTTAGTGTTTTTTGAAATTTGGGCATTTTTTTAATTTATTGTCATTATGGGTTATAAAAACAGGAAAATTTGTATGCACCAAATTCATTTTCATTTAAACATTTCATAGATATTATTAAACTTTTAATTGAAAGTGAGTTTAAAATCAAACAATGGTTTAATTGAAATTTAACTAACACTAATATTTTCTGTGTATTTAATGTTAGTTATTTAAATTTTTGATTAGTCTTTACTATTTTATTTTTTATTCCAGAATTGGTTTATTATATCGTACGGGTTGCCTGTTGCTAATCAAACTGTGTACGGATGCTTTATTTATTGTATATAGTAATGCTATAGCTATAGAAACATGGTGGTGTTATCCTTTTGGCATATCCTGTATATTAATGGTAAGTTAATTAAGATTTAAAACTAAATTTTTAAAATATTAACCCTGGAATTCTAAACAATGTTAATTTTATGTTTTAGAAGTAAGTGTTTTTTATTAAAAAGATTTAACGTTTAAAATTTCTGTATTAGAAATTGTAATAAAGAGAGTTTTTTTAAAGTTTCGTCATAATTAATATTAATCAAACGACCTGTAGTGTAAAATTATGAAATACTAGCTGACCCGGCAAACGTTGTTTTGCCTTCAAACTTTAATTGTAATTAATTCTTTAAGTCAAGAAATTTGTTTTACGCAAATAAATAATTCAAAAAATAAATTCACATTAGTAAATCATTTTAAAATTTGTAATTTCATGGGAAGCCCAACGCCTCTTTGTCCTTCTATCGAATTTATTTGCTGAAGTATATAAAATGAATAGCTGAAAACAACTGCCATAACAACTGCGACGTCACCTATCACCGGTGCATTGAAGCGCCGCTCATGGTCACCAGCCGGTGTTATGTCAGCTCTTATCACAACCGTATAATCATCTGTTGGCATCTGGTCTAGGGCTGTTTTGAATATACGGATGAGGCTGTTGTGTTCGTGTAACATAGCTTGAAGATTAACATAGGTTTTTTGTAAATATTAACATAGGTTTTTTGTAAATATCTTCGGAACTGCATAACCGATTTAAGAGTTTGATATCTCGTTTTGAAAAACATGACAACTTTCATGGCATTCAAAAAAAACATGGCTTTCAAAAAAAAAATAAAATAAAATAAAAAAAAAACAAAAAAAAATAAATATATGTATATGTCATTGGTGCCACAATATGAAATTTTGATTTTGCCACGCCCCTAAGACCACAGACCAAAAATCAAAAATCAGACTTCACAGTGTCATCCGCCTGAATATTCTGAAGATTCCCTGAAAATTTCATCAAAATCGGCCCAGCCGTTTTATATATATAGATAGTAGATGAAATTTTGTTTAACTTTAAAAAACCGGGAATAATTAACATTATTTTGATTAAAATGCTTTTTAAATAGCTGTATAAATGCTAAATATTGTCTGGCCATAAAATAATACAGCAATCCTTTAATGATTTTTAGTAGAATTCAATTATTCCAAGAAACAAACTCTAATATTACAGCAATCCTATGATGATTTTTAGAAGAATTCAATTATTCCAAGAAACTAAACTATTTTAAATGGCTATAATTTGTCATTGGATAAAGATAAATTGGTTATTTAGAAACCATGAACTATTTTAATATCTCAACTATAATTGCAAAGGAACAATGTAGAAAATTTCTAGCCAGAGTTGCGAAATATTATTTGAAAAAATCATTTTTTGCCCTTTCGATTTGACTTCATTCAAAAATGATTTACAAATATAATAAACGACAAGACTTTATAAATTATTCATACAAAATTTTTTTTTTCAATATCAACTAAATTTTATGTATAAAAGTCAGCCTTCTCTATGAGAAAAATGTAACTTTTAATATTTCAGTACTAGAAATTGAAATAAAGACAGTTTTCTAAAGTTTCATAATAATTAATATTAATCATACGACATGTAGTTCATAAATAGCCGTATATAATAGAATGAATAATTTTTCAAAAAGTTTCTCTGATCAAAACGTAAGACTCCGTAAAAGTTGCGTACTTATAACAGAAAATCAGATGTAAGATTTGTTTCGGAACGGCCCCGGTTTAGACTGAAAATTCGGATTTAAAAAAAAAATTTATGTTTAGAAAAATTATTAAAATATGAAGTTTAGTTAAATTAATTATTTAAAAAATGGTTACATATTATATTGGATTCTAAATGTTAAAATAAAACACATAAATTACATACATTACTTAACCCCCAATAAAGGCCATGTAATTTCATCATTCTTAAACGGGTTATTTAAATATTTTTTAAATATTTAAATTATTGAATTATAATGAAATAAAAATATATTCACTTGACTTTGTTATATACATCTTAAAAAAAATGTATAAAAAAAATTATAAAAATCAGTTCCAAGTGGAAGCGTTTAAACGATTTTTAAGAAAAATGATTTTTTGTATTTTTTGCAGTTATTTAACCCTTTGTAGCCCATGAACTTAAAAATAAAAAATTTTTTGGTACGGGAAAGGTTAAGGTAAATAAAAAAAACGTATTACTTAGAAATTAAAAAATATCCTTTATTTATTATTTATTTGACATTTTAGGGATTGTGACATTACTGTTACATAATATAAAAATATAATTTTTTCATGTAAAAATGTAAAAATATGCATTGTATACAATAAGTAAAAAATATTATTCACAGGTTTTCATAAAAACAACCCAATTTTTTGCACTTTTTGTATAAAATTTTAAATTTACACGTGTTTAAGCTTGTCACTATTCATATTATGCAAACTTCAAACTGACGGAAGTCAAAAAAATTACGCCATCTATGATATTTGTTGGTACTAATTTGATCAGTGGTATGTCACAGTTGGGTGACACAAATTTGAGCGAGCTAAATAAATTCAGTATGTATTATTTCGTGGTTTTTGTGGTTTGTTACAGTAATGTTACATGAGGCTATAAAGGGTTAATATACGAGTATTTAAGGGAAAGAAGAGTGTTTCTTTTAATTACTTAATAAAGTTATTTTTTTAACCAACCAAATATTGTAAGCATTTCTCATCTGTAACCCATATTAAAATATAGTCAGCAAATCAATTTAATCTTCAAAATAAAAAATTAAAAAGAAATCGACAAAATTTAAGAAAAAGGTCGTCAAAATTTAAATACATCCCAAAAATTTTAAAAAAATCACAAAAATAAAAAAAAAAAACGTAAAAATTCAAATTAAAAAAATTGCCAAAAATGTCCTAAATTTGGTGATTGTTTTATAATGCTGGTGATTTTTCAAATATTATCGATTTTTAAATTTTGGTGATTTTTTAAAATTCTGGGGCCGAATTACGGCATTCGTGATCGAGTGAGCTTTCGTATCGTTTAAAATTTCATCACGTATCGAATGAATAGATTACGGCAATCGATAGCTCACGTATCGAAATTCATAAAAAAAAATGTAAAAAATTGTTTCTGTTGGAATAGAATTAAAACATTTGTGTTGAGAAGAAGAAGCTAAAAAAAAATAAAAATTTAGCAGTAATAAGAATTATTCTACTTCTTATAATAAATACACTAATTTAATAACATAAATGAGTTCTTTCTTAGAGGCTTTATTAAATGAAATTTTCTTTTTAGCGTTAAAATTTTGGTCAGCAAACACCTTAAAATTTAAACCAAAGGACTTTAAAATTTCATTCTTACCTTTCGCCATGATTTTGAGTCTTTAAGTGGCGGTCCATAAGTATTTAACGTTACTGTAAGCTGTTCCCACAGTGTTTTTGACATAGCTTTCCGTTGGCTACAATTCGGATTTATATTTTTGGCCAAATTAGAATGTTGGACCATAAATTCAGCCATATAATCCTTTTGCTTCTTATTTATTTTATTAAGTAAAAAGTCAAAAACTTCCATTTTTTTTTTTTTTTTTGCACAGAGAAAGTAAGAAGAAAATGTTTTTCGTTCGCAGTTTACCTAACGAGTAACTTTTCGATAGCAAGCACTCGATAGCGTACTCGTTAGCGAAAGCTATCATCTCAAATTTCGATAGCTCTTACTCGATATCGAAAATGATGAGCAATTTTACTCGTTCACTAATGCCGTAATTCGGCCCCTGACATTTACCGGTTTTGGCGTTTTTTTTTTTTTTTTAATTTTGGAGATTTTTTAAATTTCGGCAATTTTTTAATTTTGTGATTAAGTTTTGGTGACGATTTTTTCAATTTCAAGTGGTTTTTTTAAATTATAACGTTTTTTTTTTTTTGCAGCTTATGAGATTTTTTCAAATACAAAAAAAGATTAGCTAAATAAAATTTAAAACGTAAATCTCGAAAAAAAATTTTATTTTTGCCATTTTCTTTTAATTTCAAAACAACACAATTACAAAAACTTCTTCAAAAAGCATAAGTTTTGTTGAACAAAGTTTTTGCTGATCTGTGAGATGTCCTAAATAAGTTAAGTCTATTCATTTTTAGCATTTTTTGATTAAACCCACTCTATATTCTACACTGATAGAATTTTCCTTCATAGCATTAATGAAACGATTTCATTAAAATCGATTCATTGTTTTAATGAAAATTTTCATTAACTGAATGAACATTCATTAATATTGGTATTTTTTTCATTAAAATGTTTTATGATTTTTTCATAATTTCATAAAAAAAATTCATTAAATCAATGGAAAAATTTCAAAGTTTTTTCCAATAAAAATTTTGACTTGTAATGAGAAAAAAAAATTTTTTTTTGTACTATCATTTTGAAATATAAAAAACTGAAAATTTTCTTTTAAACAGAATTAACCAAAACTTTGATATAAATAAAAATTTTTTATTAAATTTTTCTAGAGCTAACAGTTTTTGACGAATTTGAATAGTTGGTCACTAATTTCCAGGGAACAGATTCTCTAAGAAAAACGATATAGTTTTGTTCAAAACGAGACCTAAATTGTTATTGTTTTGAGTATGTTACAAAAAAACGTCCTGCTAAACGATTAAAGTTCTTAATATACATAATTTAAAAAAAGTACAATAATTAAAATATTTCTTTTTTATGGATAAAAAAATTTTATTTTCAAAATTTGTAATTTGTATGCTAATTTGTATGAATTTTATTCATTAAACACATGAAACTTTCATAACGATTAGGCTAGGATTAATGAACAAAATTTCATATACTTTATGACATTTTCATTGGGTCAAGAAACCATTCATTAAAATTGATTTAATGAAACACTTTTCATTGACTCAATGAAACGTTTCTTTGGGGACTTTTTTATGAAAAAATTCATTGGATTAATGAAGGAAATCATTAATACTACGCACAAATTTCTATCAGTGTAGGGATAGTTTAACAAGTTTTGAAATAATTGTCCATTAAGTAAAACCAACATTAAATTATTATTAATCATACCACCCGTGGGTCAAAATACTAAAATTTAAAGAAACCCAAGCTTTAAAAGAAAATCAATTGTATAATAATGCTATAAAAGTTATATTATTCTTAATGCTTCATATTTTGTTTAATAATAGTTTTATTATTAAATTGACCTTAATAAAATCTTAAATTTATTGTAATATTTAACATCGCCCTCATTTTGCCTAACAACATATGCATAAAAGTTAGTTCAAGGAAATCTGTTTTTATATATAACCTGCAAAAAAACACTAACTGGTGTCATTGTACTCTCTATATTTCCTGTAATAAATGTCTATATGTCTGTTATTCTATGTTATAAAAAAAACCATCATTTCATAGTTTTTATATACAATTTTTAGTTAAAATTTTTCTTGTTACTGGAAATTTATACGCACTTTTTTGTTTAGTTTTTCAATTTTCCTTTTTTCGCATTTGTGTAGCTTAAGGTTACTAAAACTATGAAATGAACTTTAGCGTAAGAAAATTTTTCATTTAAACAAAAAAGTTGCCAAAAATATATTTTACTTGTTTTAACAAATTATGAATGTAATAGGGAATAAGAGAATAAAAATGTATACAAAATAGTTGAAAAAAGTTCAACAAACTTTTATAAAAAAAAAAATTTTATAAAAATAATAATTTAATTATGATGTGAGCAATTTAATTTCATTTAAATTTAATTTAAGAAATTAATTATAATACACATTTTTTAAATGTGCCTACAGTTTAGTCAATATTCTTGTAGGTATGTTAGGGACAAAATCGGCTCCACGATGGCACCAGTTTAGTCAATATTCTTGTAGGTATGTTAGGGACTAAAAAATTTATTTGAAGACAAAATCGGCTCCACGGTGGCACCCGATTTCGCCTTAAAAAAGGGTCTATAACGAAATGTACACAAGGCCGGATTTTAAACTATAATTTTTAGAAGAATATTTAATATTGTGTCATTCTATCACAAAAAAAAGAATTTTTTTAATGCACTATTTCTTTATTTTGATATAATTGTTTAAACATTGCAGTTCATATTAATTTCTAAAGAGAGTAGACTCTTTAAGTGTTAAAAACAACAGCAGTTTGGATTCTAAAATTTAAATAATTTCCAATTATGATTGACTTTAATTGCAATTATAAACATTTTTGGCTAAATTTTTGCCCAATGAGTTTAAAAGATATACCAAAGAGAATTTAAAATGTATTTTATGGTAGTTTCTTTTTAATTTTTTTTATTCATTTGACAAATTTTAATATCAATTTTTATAAATTAAAAAATTATAAATCTTTTGAAATTTTAGCTTTAGCTTTAACTTAAACTTATTTCTTGTTATTTCGATTAATTTAAATTAGCTTTTAAATTTATATTAATCATACCCTGAACCCTGCAAGTTCAAAATATTAATATTTTTGAAATTTAAAGAAAATTGATCTAAAATTTGTGGTAGTTTTTAATCTAATGTATCATTTTTAATTAGTATTTTTTAATTAAGTTATCACACACCCACAGCGTAATGTTCCTTTAACAAATTTAAGCAAAATTTGTCGAAAAGTCATTAAACTCAGGATTATTATTTTTTGTTGTTTTTCATATTCTTTTCCAAGCATATTTTTAGATACCCGGTTGAAAAAGTTCATATATTTACAAATATATTCATATATGGACATATATGGTTGTATATATGTTTCATATATGGTTGTACATGTGAAGACATATATTCAAAAAAGATTCGTATATGGTATATGTGATTTCATATTTGCAAAAGGTACACTCATAGAAATTAAACTGTAAAAATAGCAGAATAAGCTACTGAAAATGAGTTAAAAATTACCTTGCAGAAAAAACTGCTAAATTTAGCTGATTTTTTTTTTGTTAAATATTAATGAAATAGGAACAGCAAAAAAAATCGGTTAACTTTACAAAATTTCAGTTATATTCGAAGTGATTTTTAGTTTATTGAAAATAGAATTTGGCTCTGTAAAATTAGCAAAAACTTTTACTAAATATTTGTAGACTCAGAATATCAAACAAAAACTGTAATATTAACAAAACTTTTACTATATTTACCTCGAATTTAGTAGAATGCAAATAACTGTTTATTTTTTTTTTAAAGAGAAACAACACTCAGGAAATTCTTACTAATTATTAATGTGCTGCTTTCTTTGAAAAGGGGATAGTGGAGAGATGAAAGATGGTGAAAGATGAAGGGCTGCAAACATGGC
Organism: Delia radicum; assembly: GCA_021234595.1. Classification (NCBI taxonomy): domain Eukaryota; kingdom Metazoa; phylum Arthropoda; class Insecta; order Diptera; family Anthomyiidae; genus Delia; species Delia radicum. The sequence goes on from CM037854.1 coordinate 234,753,733, forward strand.
AACACTGTAATTGCGCGAGATGATAAATCATAGAACAGTTGTTGCTCGCCACCTGATGGAGAGTTGGCGAGCTTATTGAAGCTTTTTGGTTCATAGCCCTGATTAATTATTTTATTTCGGTGGGGTTAAGTGCTATGGGAACACCGAAGGTGGGAGCTGCGACACATATGAGGGATAGAAAACTCATACATATTATTTTTCTAAATTGATGTTGCCGTCGAATCGAACCCGGGACCATCTGTGTAACAGTCCAATGCGCTAACCGTTACACCACAGCGCCCACATAGGGCAGATTTTTATTCGCATTTAAATAAAAACTAAAACACAAACTTTAAAATTTTCACATTGTTTAACGATTTTTTGTCTACTAATATTTAGTAAATATTTTTGCTGATTTTGGCAGATAATTTTGTTACTTTCAATTAACTAAAATTAAGCTCAAGTAAAACTAAATATTTTTAAATTCAACAGATTTATTTTTGATATTCTTATATTACTATTATTTAGTAAAAAAAAAAATCAGCAAAATTTTAGCAGTTTTTTCTGCAAAATCCTTTTTATGTAATTTTTTTGCTATTTTCATAGGTTTATTTCTATGAGTGTACTCATATACGGATATATGTTATTTAATATTCGCAAAAGAGGTCCATATATGTTCAAATGTGGAAGTATATGGAGTTATATATGTGCAAAAAGGACTCATTTATGAACATATATGGAAGTATATGTGACTCTTTATACCAAAAAACTCATATATGGACGAATAGTATTCAACCCAATTTTTTATTAAATTTAAATAGGAAAAATTTATTAATATTATGTATATAGTTTTCAATTATTTTATTTTTGAAGACAAAATAAATTTTGTCTTCATTATTTGTTTTGTCTTCATTACGACAATATTAACGCACTTATTTTTTTTTTTTTTTTAAATTTCATTTAATTCAGAAGTTTTTTCTATCAATTTTTTGAAATTTGCTATTTTGACAAATAAGTCCATACAAAAGTAAAAAATGCGTTTCTGTAATTATTGTTAACCTTATTTAGTACAAATAAAAGTATAGCCGTAACTTTAGTTAAAACATTTTTGACAAATTTAAGATTATAAGTTATTTAAACAGGACCTCACAGATAAAAATAAGAATTACCCAAAACGTTAAATTAGAATGAATTATCGAACTCTGAGTTCATATTTTCATTTAACATTTCTAAGTACTAATCAAAGTTCTGTTTTAAATGTAAAATGCTAAATGCAAAATGCTAAATGCAAATATAAACCTACTGTTCACAAATTTATGCTAATTGAACTTTTCGAGTAATATTATCGTAATTACGCCTTTTAGATAATATTGTTTGTTTTTTTTGTTAAAACAGTTTTTTACAATACAAAAATTTCTAAAACAATTATAAAAAATATGTAATGTATGAACGTATATGGATGACCATATAAAATAAAATGGAAATGTAGGTTAATTTTTCTAGTATGTACGAATATGGATGAAAATATTTGATCATATATGAACTATTTTAACCGGGTAATTAAAAATCGTTGTCACATATGCAGCTTCATCTCATCACAGCACATCACCATAATAATATTATGTATCAAAGGAACATAACACAAAACTTTCATATGTCATGCTCATTCAATGTCACGCGGGTATATACTTTTGTGCTTTTTTTTGCTCTTTCATAGGAATTTTGTTTATATTTAAAGGGTAGAATGTTATTTAATAGCGCTAACACATAATCATCAGGATTATATGGAATTTAAAATACATTTGAGGATATGACATTACTAGTTACATACAAAATACATAATATTAATACAAATGCAAAAAATATACTTCGTATATTGTTTACCACATATGAGTCATTTCATGTCAAACCGAAGGATTTTTACATCATGCTAAAAACTGTAAAAGAAAGTAAAAAACTAATAAAACAGCTTAAAAAAGTGGTTTCATAGATATTTAAATATATTTCGAAAAAAGAAAAGTACACGACTATTAAAATATGGCATCAACCATGAAAATCGTTCTACTAGTTTTTAAAATACATCAATTCAAATATCTACATGTCGAAAAATTGTACATGTTTTTTTTTTTTTTTAAACACGAACAACTCTTTTAATTTTTTTCCTTTAATTTTTTCCAAAATATACGTGTCAAATATTTTTAAAAAAATAAAGCGAAATTTAAAGCAATTCATAATCATGATGAAAAAATCATTCGGTTTGACATGGAATGACTGATACATACATTCTATAAATAGAAATGAACTTGTAATAATGAGGATGTTTAAAATTTTAATTACAAAGTAATTAAAATAAAAAAACACGAAAATTTTATCAAACATTGCATTAATGATTTGACATTTTTTATTTTTTGAAAGTGTTAAAGAACACAGATTAAGAAACGAGTTCATGTTTATAAAGGCCAAAGGAATAAAAGAGAAAAATGTTCAAGGTGGGGCATATATTATTAATTTTAAAATAAATTTTATGTAATTTTTTGTTTTAAAAACTCTTTTGATATTTATTTTTTTTACAACTACGTTGAATTTTAATGATTTTTTTAAAATTCCTTGAATATATATTAATCAAACCACTTGTACTTCAATAACCCTGGTAAAATTTTAAAAATATTATAATTATTTAATACAAATTCGTTAAGTTTTTAATACATTAATAGCACGGACTTCTACGAATAAGTAAAACAATTTCTTTTTATAAAAATAGGTTAGCGATTTTTAATTGATTTCGTCTCACTGATTCCAAATCTGTTTTCCAAATTTTCATATCACGTCACAATTTTGAGAAAACAGCGATTAAAAACGCGAAACAAACAAGTAACTCGATGTTGAGGTTTAGAACTTATTCGATTTATCAAGTATGATCTTAAAATTACTCGAGTAACTCAAATAATTTCAATAATATTTCATTAATTTTTCGTTAAAAAAATCTTTTTTTTTATTTTTTTTTTATTTATTATTATTACAAAAATACAAAAATAAATACAAAATCAAAAATTCCGAAATGTTTTATCATAATTAAAAACAATACGTTAGCTAATATTATTAAATATACAGTAGACTCGCGGTAACGTTAACTATTAAAACCTGTGTTCACGTTTGCGAAGTTGTTCATGTTTACGAAGGTGTAATTTGTTACATCTTAAAAATAAAATAGACATATATTTAACTCAAATTCATATATTTTTTTATTAATTCATATTCATTAATTTTATATTCATATTTGCTTTGCTAAGCTAGTCACGCTTGATCCTATTTTTAATTTTTCTATTACATCCACTTTTTCCTTTAAAGATAAAAAATTTGGTAGTTTTTGCGACATTTTTCACGACCCACTTTATTTTAAACTAAAAACAAAATAAGCAAATAAGCAGCGCGCGTTACACAAAATGCCATAATATATTCATAAGCAATCATTTAAGGGGATTCACAATTTTTAAAAAAGTAGTGATTGCTTAAAAATGTTAAAAAGAAAACAACGTTTTCTATGTTCCATTAATTTCACATTTGTTCATGTTCATGCTAGCCGGTGTTCACGTAAGGCGGTGTTTTTGTTATCGCGAGTCTACTGTAAATTGAGATATTTTAGCCGTTAAAGAGTCTTTTCTTCCGTTTTTATAAAGTTCATTTTTTGCATATATTAAGAACAATGTGAATAATCCAAATATAAAATAAATAAATGGTGTCCCAAGAAGAGCGCAATTTTTAAATTTTAAATAAAACACAGATATTTAAAAAAAAATCGTGAAACTTTATTATATCGTAAAGTAGACAAAATGAGGTTATGTATGGAACAATATATCGTGCAGATGGCCGCCGCGGCTTTGCTGGCATGCACGCGATCTTTTAATGAAATTTTCAATGACCGTATTCGCGTAAACCATCGACTTCAAAAAACCCCAAAGAAAAAAATCTAATGGTGTTAAATCGCACGATCTAGGCGGCCAATTCTGATCTCCAAAACGCGAAATAACACGACCGGGAAATGACTGATGCAGCAATTGAATTGTTTCTCTGGCTGTATGACATGTGGCGCCGTCTTGTTGGAACCACATGCCCTCCACATTCATTTCTTCAATTCTAGGCAAGAAAAAACTGGTTATCATTTCACGATACCGAACACCATTGACTGTTTGCGCTTGACCTGCCTCATTTTCATAAAAAAAAAAGGTCCAATGATTCCTCCAGCCCAAAAACCACACCACAGAGTGACACGTTGAGGATGCATTTGCTTCTCGTGAATCACTCGAGGATTTTTCTCACCCCAAAGGCGACAATTCTGCCTATTGACGAAGCCATCAAGATGAAAATGGGCCTCGTCACTGAAGATGATTTTATCGGCAAAATCAGCATTTTCATGTTGTCATGTTGGTAAAACAATTTCACAATGAGAATGCGTTGTTCATTCGTGTAGCGCTCCATTTTTACTAACCTCGTACCTTCTACTAGCAAACAATAACAATTGTTCAAATGTCAAACAATGACACTTCGAATGTTGCCAGATTTAAAAATTGCGTTCTTCTTGGGATACCCTTTATTATATTAATTTATCGTTTGTTCGATTTGATTTTTTTGCAATAGCTCGCCACAAAATATAAAAATTTTAAGTATAACAATTTATTACTCGAACTTTTTCAATAATTTTCTTGTTAATTCTTTAGAAATATATTTAATGCGGGCTTCTGAGGTTCCAAATAAAAAATATTTTTTTAATTTTTTTTACCCGACATTTTGTTGGGATTCTTTCCAACTTCTTCTGGGGTAGATTTTTGTAAAAAAAGTATTTGCATGTACTCACGTAAGTAATAATGTCTTAACATGCTGTATGTAATAAAGTCTTAACATGCAGATAACTTAATTTGATTATGAACTATAGCAAAATATGTATTGGTTTATATATTTAAAACTTTAAGGAAATAGTTTCAGTATGACGACACATGCACTGAGAGAATTATCTTCACTTCGGTAATGAATTTCTGTATAGCTTTAATTAAAATTGTCAATGGAACTCGTCCATTGAAACTTTTCATAAAATCTATGAAACATATTTCACTATGAAATGTTTGTAGAATTAATGAAAATCTTCATAAAACTAATGAATCATTGCGACAATGAAGCGTTTATAGAATTTATGAAACAGTTTCATAAACTTTTTTACTATTAAGAAGTTTCCTTGAATTAATAAAACTCTTTATGAATGTTTTGAAAATGCATTGGAACTAAGCCACTGAACCGCTTCATATGGGTTTTTAAACAATTTCATTGAAGTCGAAAATTAATAGACCTGGTAATCGTCCATTGAAACTTTTCACTAAACTAATGCAAGTTTTCATAAAATTTTATGAAAAATATAATTATATATATTCAAACGTGTTTGATCGATCAGCTCAACCTAATATATATAGAAAAAAAAAATTATTTTGTTAGTTTTATTAAATTTTTGAATTTGTTTAAATTTGTTGTCATAACAGGTTATAAAAACTGGAAATTTTGCAAGCACCAAATTCATTTTCAATTAAGAATTTAATAGATGTTATTAAAATTTTAATTGGAGGTGAGTTTGAAATCAATTAATTAAAATATTATAAGCAATAGTTTTTTCTATGCAAAAAATTAAAAAAACAATCATTTTTTCAATACAAATAATATAGCGATCTTAATATTTTATATCGATAAATGCATCCCTCTTTTTACTAGTAAAAGTACTTACTCACAAGTAACTTTCATCTGATTCGCTAGCATCATTTGTTAAACTAAATCTTTCAATTTCTAATGGCTTATTATTAAAACAAAATTTTCAAAATCGATATTCTCTTAAAATTTTAAAAATCTTAAAATCTAATAAATTCAATTTAAATTGCTTTAAATTTATAAGGAAATATCTTAATCTACTTAATCTTTCAATAAAAAATGTACCCTTGATATGTGGGTGTGTATATTTATAATACCATAATTCTTTTTAATGCCAATTAAAATATTTTCATCAACAGTAATAGTCTTTTTGCAATATTTATGCACAAAATACTGCCAATAATAACAGAAAACAATTTCTCATACTTTAAATTTCATTAAAAATGAAAATTGTTATAAAAAATACAGTTTTCGTTTTATGTTTTCCAAATACAAACAGTGAAAAGCAAAACAGAATACGAAAAAAATGCGGATTTAAAAATTTCAATATTTTTTTTTTTCTTGTTAAAAAATTAATAATTTCATATTTTCCCCATAAATTGTTAATTATTTTTCATTCTTACTGTATCTATATTGTTTTTCCAAAAAAAACCCCTTAGTAAAGACTTATTATTGACCAATACCACATCATACAACATGTATGTGTGTGTATATGTGCATGTGTGAGTGTTTGTTTATACATTGTTTGCCTAATGACAGGAAATGGCTTAATTATTAACGTAAACAAAGCATAGCATAACTTTTTTCAAAGTCAACTCTTATGGCAGCAACAACAACTTCTACATGAACCTCTTTATATGTAGTAGTTACAAAAAAATAAATAAAAACTAGGAAGGAAGAAAGTAAGTCAAAGAAGGGTTTTAATAACAAGCACTCTTAAACATACAGACTCTTCATATCAGATGTATTGGTTAAAGGGAAAAGTAAATTTCTTTGCTAAAATTTTGTTACATATCTAAATATTTTTTTAAATCAATTCTAACTTTTATATCAACATTAAACTTTAAACTTATACGCGAATTTTATTAGTTTAACTCATTTCAATTTTTTTAATTATCTCTTATCATCGCAAGCTTATAAAGGATTTCGTTTATACTTTTTTAATTAATATCAATTATACGTCGTGTAATCCATATAGTATGTGTGTGTGTCTAAATTTTGCATATTAAAATCAAACAAGAAACTAAAACAATTTTAAATAAAAAAATATACAATTATTTTAAAATGCAAATATGACAACATTGAAAAAACCCCAAACTTTAAAAAATTGGGGATAATTAAAAAAAAAATGCAAAAATGTTGAGAAAAAACCTCCAAATTAAAAAAAAAGCTCTAAACAAAATAAATATCGCCAATAATATTCTTAATTTAATTTAAATAAATTCTTAATTTCAAACACATAAATACTGTTAAAGCTTTAAAAAAATGACAATACTTGAAAAATCAACAAAACTATACAGAATCGCCAAAAGCTCTAAAATTTAAAAATTTGTCAAAATTAGAAACAAAAAATAGCCCGCATCTTCAATTTTAAATTTTTTTTAATATATTATTCACTTAGTATTTGTTGTTTTAATGATATTTTTTAAAAATTAAGAATTCTTACGTTCAAAAACATTAAATGTACTAAATCGGTTGCATTTTGTGTAAGTTTTATAATGCTAGTGTTTGTTTGTATCTTTTCTTTTTTCTTTTTACTTTACATTTAGTCATTTTATTTGTTCTCCATGGTATAAATTTGTTTGCCAGCATAATTTTAATAGCAACGTAAAATAGTTTAACTTTAGTTCAAAACTAAATTTTTGCTGAAAACGCGATGTCAGCAAATAAATAGCTGAAAGTTAGTTAAATATTTTAAATACCCATTTAACAAAATTTTCAACTAACTTGTTTTTTTTTAGTGTATAACTAAAAGTTTAATTGAAGTCGGTCCCATTAAGGAAATTCTAGTATCAATTAAAATAATTTGTTAATCATACTGAAAGTTTAATGGAATATTAGTTTTAATTAATTTTAATTTTAAATATCAAAAAATTTAAAAAAAAATCTCGAAAATTTTAAAAATCCCTGTAATAAATAATCAATATTTTGAATTTAGTCGATATTTTTTCAATGCTGGTTATTTTTTTAATTTTGACATTTTTGAATTTGTTGTCATTTTGATATATAAAAACAATTAAAAGTTTAGAAATAGATATTATTAAACTTTTAATTGAAAGTGAGTTTGAAATCAAGTAAAAGTTTAATTGCAATTTAATTGACAACAATTTTTTATCTGCTATTCTCATAATCTGTGATTTTTTTTAATATGAGTACTTTTTCCTTTTTTCTGAAATCTTTAATTCTATTTTCCATAAACATTATTTGTTTAAATTTTTGAAGACTTAAGTTCTGGCAAAAGCAATTTTTATTAATTTTTTATAGTATAATCTAATTTCATAGCATTATTCCATAAATAATATTAATCATAAATTTGTTCTTATTTGACAAAAAATTTCATAGCATTATTCCATAAATAATATTAATCATAAATTTGTTCTTATTTGACAAAAAATTTCTTTTATTGAATATTTAAGGCTTTTTAGGACATAAATATTTAAGATCCTAAAATCTATTTCCCACGAGAGCACAAATTTAAAAAAAAATTCTCCTTTTCAGCCCTTTTTTACAAAAAACTTTTATACGAAATTAATGCTTCCCCTTAACCAATACAAATATTGTTGTATATACCAATTCTATTTATATTTGCACACAGACAACCAACAGTAATAAAAGGTATTACTAACTGTACTCTATTTAAAAATAATGTTTATAACAAACATGCATACATACAAAGCAAAAAATCACTTATACTACGAATATGTGAATCATTTATGGCTACTCAAACTAATGTACTAACTTTTATGTTCTAACTCTGCTTCCCTAGATGTTTTCTGTTGTTTTTTTGTTTTTAGTAGCTATTAACCAGGTATTTTATACATGAGAATGTATCTCCTATTTCTATAGAAATTTAGTATTCTACTACTACTTGAAAATACTTATTGTTATGTGAACAGTGGTGGTATCCGAATTACCTCACCCATCATGAAATTTTCTTTGTCATGTTATTATTATTTTTTTTAAGATTTTTTTAACGGGTAAGTGGGACCGCCCGCCTAATTTTTGTTGTCCCAACCCACCCTTACAGATAAGCTTCGGACATATTTCCTCCATATTTTAGCTGGACAATTATAAGTGCCAAAATCACTTGCCTGTGGTCGTCAAAGGGTTAAAAGTCAAGGTAAAAATATAATGGCAATTTATAGAAACATCGGCAACATTGTCTTTTATATATATATTTCACCAATATAATTTTTTTAAGATTTTAAATTGAGAATTAACTTTAACAAAAATTATGTGTGCTATGTGGGCTAATTTGATGACCACCAATGTATGTGTATATTAGGGTGTCCCATAAAAATAGATTTGTCATTATACTTCCAGTTTTATTGCAAATGTTGCCAAATTGTTGAAATCGATTTTTTTGTTTTGGAAAACATTAGCCCGTGCCGAATTTTAGCCGAAAATGGCATATTTTTTAAAAAAGTGAATTTTTATTAAAAACTACCAAAATTCGAAATTTAGAAAAGATTAATTTTTTATTTTATTTAATCATTTAATATACTCAAAATTATTCTGATATGGAATTCTGACTTCATCGGATTTTATTAAATCACTTTCGACTGGAATCTGAAATGACTCTCGAATTTGATAAAAAAATGCAAAAATGTCTTTTTATTTAAATTTTTTTAAGATTTTTTAAATGCCTAATTTAAAGACGCTGATTGCTATTTTTATATTATAATAGTTGTTATTAAAGAAAAAAAAAAATAGTTTGAAAAAAGCTTAAATTTTATTAGGCTATAAAAAAAATATTTAATTCTTCGTGGCCTGGGGGCCAACAAAACACATTTCAAGTAAAGTATTTTTTTTTAATAAAAGTAAAGATAATCAAATTTAAGTGAAATTTTTCCAAAAGCTTTTATAAAAACATTTAAATTTTGTTCACATTTTGGCCAAATAATCATTTTTCATAAAATAACCTGGAAAGGAGTCGGCCCAAACACAAACTCGAATTATCTTATTTTTCAAAATTATTATTTTTTTTTTAACAAACATTCAAATTTAAAAACAGCAATCGATATCTACAAATTATGTTAAAATCTTTAAAATTAATTTTTAAAAAATACGTTTTTCATTTTTATCAAATTCGTGGACAATTTTGGAATCCAGGCTAAAGTGGGCTAGTGATATCCGATGAAGTCAGAATTATATTTCAGAATATTTTTTTATTTTATTAATTAACAATCATATAATTACAAATTATATGCTATTACCCTAACCGAGCACTAGCTAATATGGCCTTCGGCGCGTTGTAAGGAAAACAGACCAGTGCCTCTGGTGGGAATCGAACCCACGACCCCCGCACTAATAAGCCAGCACGCTACCAACTAGCCTACCGGGGCGCACAATTATTTGAGAATAACTTTGAGTATATTAAATAAATAAAATAAAAAAAAAATTTTTTTGAAAACTTTGAATTTTGGGAATTTTTATCGGCACGGGTTAACGTTTTCCAAAAAAAATGCATTTCTTCCAATTGGAATCATTCGCAATAAAACTGGAGGGTGTAATGACAAATCTATTTTTTAGGGACATCCTAGTGTATACCTGTACCATAATATTTATATGTTTCTAAAGTTCAATCTAACAATATTAATTATTGTATGTATGTATAAATGTTGTATAAGTATTCATAAGGTATTCTATACACTTAATTGAACATGTAGTGTATTTTCTTACGGAAGCACTTATGTATTTGTGAACATTAATGGATATTTAATTTTTATATAGAAACTGTTTAAAAATTTCACTCATATAAGAAAAATTTAAAAAAAAAAATAAGGCCACAACTGTATAAATTTTAAAAATACTTTTCCAATGCTTTTAAATCCTATAAAAATCAATTTTGAATCTAATATATTAAAAATCTTTAATTTTTATTAAATATTTACCTCCCTACGAATTTTTGTATTTATATTTATACGTCTGTGCATTAATATTTATCTATTGAACATGAAAAATAACACAGAAAACCAAGTTATACTAATTAAGCAACATACATTTATTTTATCGAGAAATATTTATTTGTAGTGGCAAAAAAGGAAGATATACAATAAAAGAGAAAATTTGTATACAAGTTGTTACCATAAACAACAATTTTGTTTTTGTAATGTTTAATATTTGTAATTAATTTTAATGAATTAATGATTGTTATAGAATTTGTTGCTTTTATAGAATTCATGAGAAACAATTCAATACAACATATTTAAGAAATTAAAGTTATATAAAAAAAAATGTATGACATTTAAAACAACAACAGTTTTAGTGTTAATTTAGTACCATGGAGAGTATGATCAATATTAATAAACAAAATTTTTAGGATAAACCTACTTATACACCCAAAAAAACAAACTCGGTCGTAGCAACCGTATTTGCGGCCAATCGGCTGTAGCTACCGAACTTTTTGGTAGGTATCACCGAACTGACGCAATAGAAATTCTAATAAAATCTAATATGATAATATTATATTCGATTTTGGACTTGAGGTAGAACAATATTCTAAAAAAATATTTAAAAAAAATCGTCAAAATTATAAAAAATTAATAAAATTTCTTTTTTCTAAATTAAATAGTTACGAATTATTTTAATTAATACAACAATTTCCTTAATAGGACCAAATTCAATTAAAATTTTAATTGAACTAAAAAATATTTCAATTGAAACTCGATTTTAGATTTTCTGTATTGAAACAATATCTTCAGAAACTAATAGTTTTTAATAGTCGTGTTTAAGAATTTTGAAACAGCTACAGTATGAAGGTTTAAGGTGGGACATGACATTGGCCGTTTTTTGAAATCGGCTTTTTTTTATAATTTTGTATTTTAGTAAATATTCTTAAGATTCTAAGAATTTCATGGAAAAATTCCTACGGGTTCAAAAGTTACAGCCGCATTTTTAATTTTAGCGCTACCTATGTACGTACGGCAGCTGGTATATACTTGTTTAACTTGCTTTTCTTTGTTCACAAACTTTGAACGCGTTTATCTCGAAACCATGTTTTTCGTACTGGTTGAGTGCCGCGGGTTCATTTTTTGACGACATTTTTTTTTTTGTATTTTTTTAAACTTGATTCGCTATATATATATAATCGCTTTTTTATTTTTTTTTTTTTGATTTTTTATGAATTTTAAATTTGGAACATCACCAAAAATTGAAAAAAAATTTAAAAAAAAGCTCTTGTCATACGATAGCGAATCAAGTTTAAGATTTAAAAAAGTCATTTTTTCCAGATCGGACAATTTTTGCGACTCCCAGCGCTGCAACCACGAGGCCCCGTTTTTTTTCTCTGCCGCCAGTTTGGAGCTCTATAAAACCATGTTATAGTGAAAAATATATTTTTTGAATTTTTTTTCTTGTAATTTGCTCAATTCTCTACAATAATAAACAAAATTTTGGAAAAATGTTTGTTTTTGACTGAGTTATGAATTTTTAAAAAAAGGTCTGTTTTCTCTGCCGCGAATGTAATGTCCCCCCTTAATTAAAATTCAAATACAAAACAAAAAAAGTTTAAAAAAACTTAAAAATTGTAACTTTCATGACCCCTTTTTAAACTCTTAAATATTTGATGATGTACTTAAACAAAAGCAGGTCAATCTTAACTTTTTCTCTTTACTCTACTACTATAGTCAAATTTCATTAAAATCAAGCTTTAGACATTTTTCTCGAAATTTGTACCACTGATCAAAAAATTAAGAACACCATTGAAATCAGCATCTCCGAAATATATATAATTGATGGTCAGATCTTCTTTAATTTTTAAAAAGTTACATTTTGTCCTCCTGTGTTATTTTTTTTATAAACTGTGTGGTTAAATAGAAAAGTTTCTGTATAAAATACCAAAAGCATTTGAAGTTTAAATACAAAACCAGCGCACACACAAACAGACACAGCATTACCAAAAATACATATACACACGTGTCCTTCACAAAATTTTTTCTTAGAATCATAATATTTTTTAATGTACTATTTCTATTTGGTCCAAAAGGTCGTACACTTAGAATACGTTGTAGGTAAATACCACTGCAAATGTAGTTGAAAACAAATGAAATTTCATTTAAAGAAAGGATGCCTTACATTACAGTAAATTCAACTAACATTGTCATTTGTTTTTAAATGTTCAAAAAATGACTAACAATTGCAGTAAAAATGAGCCACATGGTAGTAAAAAATAAACAAATATTTATTTTTTTTATTTTTTTAAATAACAAAAAGCAACTGTAAAAAATGCATGTAAAATCATAAAACAGTCATTTGATGTGGTTTGTTTTTTTTTAGTAAAAATTTTAATTTGTTCTACAAATGACTGACATTTACATTAAAAATAAAGGAACTGTATTACAACCCAAACAACTATATATATTTAAAGCACAAGTTCTCTGAGTGTATGAATAATATTAATTCAACATTGATTTACTAAATCGTTCATAACTTTTAAAATAATCAACTTATAAACGTGAGTTAATAATAAATGGAAAAAATTACCCAATAATACTGCTGGGGACTACATTGTATTTAACAACTTTTAGCAATATCTTCTGGAAGATAATTCTAATTTTCTTCGTTTTTACTTCTTTCTTTACAGGGTTTTACCATACTTTTTTGTTTCATTTTAAAACCAGAATGTTCTTTACGTTTACGTAAAGGAAATTCTAACAATTTTTCATCAAGTGATACACTGAAAAAGAAATTAAGTTCCAGTAAAACCAGTTTAGATGATAATTATTGTACAGGGTCCATAAATACACCAATAAGTTGTGAGTTTTTATTCAAACTAATTTAACCCTCGAACCGACCTAAGCTTTTTTGCAATGAAATTACTACCACATGCTCTTCACGAAAAATAAAGAATATGTTCTTCTACCAAATTTTGTGTCGGTGCCTACTTTAGGCGATATGGGTTTAGAGCAAATCTCAAAAACTAATCCACAAAGTGCTTTTACTTATGAAAATATGGCGATTTTGGTTTTCCTGAAAACGCGAAATTGAGCGAAAAAGAACTTTAATTTCAATATATGTTGATCAAACTTTAACGCTTTGCTACTACGAGTATCACTAAAATAATCTTTCTGTCAAATTTCATAAAAAATCACAAAAAGTGTAATTTTTGGACTGTAGTTAAATCTTGGTAACAAGAATAATTTATGCCTAAAGTTATTAATTTTTACGTATTAGTTTTAGAGATTCGTATTAAACCAATATCGCTTAAAATAGGCAACGAAAAATAGTTTGGTAGAATAAAAAATGGTTTATTTTTCGTGCCGAACAATGGGTATAAATTTCATTGCAAAAAAGCTTTGGCCGGTTTGAGGATTAAAATTTTGTTAAATTGTTCATTTCTTTTAATTATTTATTTTTCTTTATCCCTTTTAGTCTATACTAATCATGAAAAAGAATCTGAAAGCTGTTCAGCACCACCTTTAATGCATAAAGCACCACCCTCACCCGCTCGTCAACATTTAGAAATGTCTGCAACAACTTGTCAAATGCCAGGTTTAACCATAATCTCAACAGCTCCACGCTGTCAAATGTTGCCTTTGTTGGCAACAACGTCACAACATGATCACGTGGCAAGTGTTGAAACATTTATTGGAGCAGCATCACAAGCAGCAGGAAATAACTCCACACTTGAACGTAAATCAGTGGCTCATTTAGCTTGTATGCAGCAACAGCAAGCTAAAAATTTACAATCCTCCTCTGCAACGGCATCAATAACATCACCAGCCACTAGATGTTGTAATATATTGGGTGGAGGGGGTGGTGGTAGTGGAGGCATTATGGCACATCAACCACAACATCAGCTTACCGGTATGCCTCAAGTTGTATCTGGCAGCTCAGTGGGTTATTATGATGCATATGCGGCTGCTACGATGAGTATGCAACATCAGCAACAACAACATCCACAGCCTTCTATAAATATGAATATGACTGACAGTTTAAGTCGTAGAACTCATTTACCGTCATCCCACCAACAACAACAACAGCAGCAATTACAAAAACAACAACTGCAACAACAACATCAGCAACTACAACAACCGTTAACACATGAATTTGTTGGTGTTGAAACATTGGATATATTACAAGGTGTAGCACCGGGTATGTACAAATAATTATATGATGGTCATACTTTGCAAACACATTACTAACAATTTACATTAACGTAAACAGAAAAAATATTGTCAATAAAATTTCAGTTAGGCTTTTGTTTGATTTCAAACTTACTTTTAATTAAAAGTTTAATAAAATGTATTAAATGTTTAATTGAAAATGAAGTTGATGCACACAAAATTCCCAGTTTTTTTAACACATAATGACAAACAACAACGTAAAAATGTCATAATTAAAAAACAATCACTAAAATCTAACAAAAAAAAATCGATTAAATTAAAAAATTCAACAAAACGTCAATGTTTAAAAAAAGCTGAAATTGAAAAAATATATATATTGTATAATTAAAAAAAATTAAAAAAAAAAAAAAAATATTTTGAAATAAATAGTTGGAATTTAAATAAAATTTAAAATTTGTTCGAGATATAGTATTTTTCAATCTTGGCAGTTTTTTTTTTAACTTTAGCGTTTTTTTTATAATATAATTGATTTTTTAAAATTGTTTGTTTTTTTTAGTTAATTTGTTCTTTCTTTTTAAATTCAATTTGTAAATTGCAAAATTGTTTAAGAATATAATTAAAATTAAAATTAGAACATACAACTATGACTTAATGTCGTCAGTCGAATTGGTGATTTTTTGAAGCATTTTCGATTTTATAAAGTTTGACGATTTTTTTCCAATTTGATCGTTGTTTTTTTTTTCAATTATAGCGATTTTTAATTTTGACAATTTTGTCGTTTTTTAAAATTTGGCATTTTTTTCTTTAAATCGTCCATTTCGATATTTTTTTTAAATTTGACGATTTTTTTAAATTTGGCAATTTCACATTTTGTATACTTTTTTTAAATTTTGTCGATTATTTCACATATTAGCGATTTTATTATTTATTAAATTTTAGCGATTTTTTTAAATTTTGAAAAAAATTCCTTATTTGAGCGATTTTTTCAAACTATTGGTTTTTTTCTAATTTTGATGATTTTTTAAGTTTTGGTATTTGTTTTAATCAAGGGTTTTTAAATTTTGGCAATTTATTTTTAAATTTTGGTGACTTTAAAATTTTATTTTTTTTAATTTTGACTATTTTTTTCCAATTTTAAAATTTTTGGTGACTTTAAAATTTTGTTTTTTTTTTAATTTTGACTATTTTTTCCAATTTTAAAATTTTTTTTACCTATTTTTTATAAATTTTTGGCGATTTTTTTCTACTTTTAATTAAAGTTTTAATAGTATCTAATTAAAACAATATTCAATTAAAGTATTAAGAGATTTGTTAAAATCCTTAATAGGATCGAATTCAATTAAACTTTTAATTGACCCAACATATATTTTAATTGAAACTCGATTTTAGTTTTTTCTGTGTAAGCAAATTACTTTAATATATATGAAAAGTCCTTTGGCGTGCTAATTTTAAATTGTAAACATATTTTTGCTAGGTCATGTGGATTTATGACCATCTTTGTAAGAGTTTTTAAAATAATTGTTTACATATTGCTTCGTCATACAGTTTGCATGTCATATCTACCTATGGCTGAATGCCTCTGTCATCCTATTGAAACGTTATTAGTCAGTCAAAATTTTAATTTTGTAGTGAAGTACTTGCTTATGGCTGATAAATTTGTGGCAAATTGAAAAACTTATTATTTTCTTGTGTAATCGACGCTACTTTTGCTTTGAAATATTAAGCGCTTGAAAACAAACATAAATATGAAATCGAACAGAAACATTTAAAAACTTTGGATTTTATTATGAAAGATATATTTATTTCCATGCGTTTAAAATGAAGAAAAAAACAAGAGTCAATATTATTAAAAAACTGGATTTTTTATAGCACCCGAAAGATTAACTGAAAATGCATTTGGTGCACATAAAATTTTCAATTAAAAAAAATCAAAAAAATCGATTTAATTGAAAAAAAAATTACCAAAATTGAAGAAAAAATTACAAAAATTAAAAACCTTTTCAAGATATGGACGTTTTAAATTTTATTTAGTTTTTTTTTAATTTTGGCAATATTTTAATTTTCGAAATTTTTTTAAATTTTGCTTTTTTGAATTTTATTTTTGAATATTTTTTTCCTTTTTAACGTGTTTTTTCTTTTTTTTAATATTACCGTTATTTTTTTTTAATTGTGTCGAGTTTTTGATATTTTGGCGATTTTTTCAATTTTATTGATTTTTTAAAATTTTGACATATTTTTTTCTAATTGTTTTGCGATTTTTAAATTTTGGCAATTTTTTTAAATATTGGGAACTTTGCAATTTTTTCCAACGTTAGCGATTTTATTTCGATTTTTTCCCCAATTTTTGCATTTTCAATTAAAATTTTAATAGTATCTACTAAAAATTTTGCTGAAATTTAGACCAATATTCAGTTAAATTTTCAATTGAAACAGAAATCAATTAAATAGTTACAAATTAATATTTCAGAAATTATTTTGTTTTAAAATTTTTTTTTCATTATAGTTAGGGCAAGAAATTTTATGCAAATGCATATTTCTTCTAGATAATCTTATACTGATAGAAATGGACTAAATATTTATCCGAATCATCAAATTTCCAGCAAAATGGCATCGATTTGTAGTTGAATGTTTGTGATTTTCAATGCATATTTTCTACTTTTTATTGCATATTTGTTAACTTTTTAGTCTTGCTGCATTTACCAAGCGATTATTTTTTAGTTGCATGAAATTTATTACTTTAATTATAAAATTTTTCCTGCACTTTTTTATTTTCTTGGAGCCTTAAAATTGTTTAAAAATTTAAATTGCTTAATTCCAAAAATAAACAAGCTCTCACTCAAACTGGCCAAAATATTTTAGCCATCGTCTTATAAGTACTGAAACATATTAAATATTTAACAACCAGCCCTAAGCGGCTGTTTACCAAAAATAAGAGAAAATACACAAAGTGCAGATTTTATAAAGCCCAGCAAAAAAAAATTGTTAAGGGAATCACACAAAATAATTATTGTGAATTAAATTTCAATTAAAATTTTGTATGATTTCAAATTTACTATTAATAAAATGTTTAATAATATCTATGAAATGTTTAATTAAAAATTGATTTGATGCACACAAAATTTCCAGTTTTTATAACCCATAGTGGCAACAAATTGAAAAATTTTATTAATAACCATAATTAAAAAAAAAAATTTCCGAAATTGAAAAAAAATCGATTAATTTGAAAAAATACGCTTTTATTTAAAAAAAATCCAGTTTTTTGAAACCCATAATGACAACAGTTTGAAAAAACCTCCAAAATTAAAAAAAAACGCCAAAATTGAAAAAAAAATTCTAGTTATTGACGTCTTAAATTTCGTTTCAATGATTTTTTAATCTTAGCGAATTTTTTAAATTTTGAAAAATTTATTTACAAGTTTTCTAGATCTATAGATAGACTCTATAGATTATTTGTTAGGACAATAGCCTAATGAAGAAATATAGAGTATGGCCTCGAACTTGAATAATTTTCATTGCACAATTAAAGGTCGAAAAAAACATAATTTTTATTTTTAATAAAAATTATAACAAACTTGTATAAAAGGCAAAGTACCGCCTAGTTTACTTCTCCTGTTTTGTTTACAAACTAAACAAAATATAAAAAGGAGAGAAAAACAAAAAACGTGTATTGAATATCCACCAGAGGTGGACCTTGCACATCAAACAAGTTTTCAATTTATTTTTTGATCAATGGTTATAATCTTTAACTTCAAACTCATATGTATATTAGTTCTCATGTAGTGAGTAAACTAATTCATATGAATGTTTGATGTTTGGCATGGGATTGTTACCGCTTTCAAAACGTGTTCTGATGATGGGAACCTAGAAAATTCCCGAAATAGATCTATCAACACATTCCTGAAAGGGTCAAATAATAAATTTGAAAACAAAAAACTCTATAGATTATTTATTAGGACAATATCCTAATGAAGAAATATAGAGTATGGCCTCGAACTTGAATAATTTTCATTTTCATTGCACAATTAAAGGTCGGAGAAAAAAACATAATTTTTATTTTTAATAAAAACTATGACAAACTTTTCTAGATTTTTTATATTTTTGGCTGTTTTTTTTTTTAATTGTTGCAATTTTTTTTAATTTGTGAGATTTTTTAAAATTTTGGTGATGATTGTAAATTTGTATTGTAAGAAATCCGATTTTTCTTAAATTTCGCTCCACAAAACTATTGGACCTAGTGCTACAATAATCAAGGCATTAATTAATGAAAATCAAAAGTTAAATTAAATATTACTTCAATAATCATGTGTATAAAATTGAAAAGCATAACAATTTTATTAATGTCAATTTACAATTTATCCTTTAGCCAATATTGACATAATTATGATCAAATGAAAAGTAGTTTTGCTTATTTTGCTAGTGCAAAAACAAAAAAATTTAGTTTAATTTTTTACAAAATTTGTAGAATGGAGGAAACTTAATTTTTAGTAAACAAATATTCGTGCTGAACATGCCAAAATTAGTTAAAAATTATGTGTCGAAAGATATATTTTTATTAAAGCAGTTTAAGAAAATTTTTCAAAAATCGAGAATTTTGCACGCGAGAAGTCACGGGTTTATGCTATCCGATTTTTTTCAAATTCGCATCAATCACCAAACTTTTATATCTAGTTCTAACAAAATCGCAACAATAATTGATAAAATTTGAAAGTTGGAAAAAAATGTCGCTCTAAAGTACATATACATATAACAGCCTATTTTTGATTTTTTGTAAGCTGAAAAGTAATGACATTTTGGGCAAGCAAGTCATTTATGTTTACTTGAGGGCTAACTGACAACCTGAAGGCCCGGGTTCGAATCCCATGTGGGCACATTTTATAAAAAAAATTTCGATAAAAAATATATTTCTTTATTACATTTAGTTTTTTTTTAATTTGTTTTGAGACTCATTATTTTTGTCCATACTGGTAGCATATAGGCAACCACATATTTTTCTATATTTTATAAGGTGTTTAGAAATGATATGTCATTATTTTGCGCTACATCCCCTTATAAAAGTAATTCGATTTGTAATGACAATTATAAGTACTTGCCATTACCAAATATGTACTTATATAACCATTTATATTTGAATGCTTTTCTACACTGGGAATGTAAAATAAAACATTTTTTTTTTACTAAAAACAGGAACACCAATACAAACTTTTTTGTATGATTTTTGTATTTAATACATAAAAATAATAAAAAATACACCTCCTAAAATATGGATTGGTCAAAGTGATTATAATTTATTAATGAACAAGACACAATAGTTAGAAATTCTGCAAAAGCATTAGTGTGGTAAAAAATTAAAAGTCCCAAATTTCCCTACGGTTATGTAAAAAAGTACATTTTTGTTAAAAGTATATTTTTATTAAATAGTACCTTTTTGTGAAAAATCTTATTTTTGTTAAAAATTACCATTTATTAAAAACATCTTCTATTAAAAAATTACTTTTTATGAAATAGTACTTTTTTAACAAAAAAAAAAGTACATTTGATATGAAAAATTAAGTTTTATATGAAACTGAGCATACGTTTGAAACATTTTGAATCATTTGTTTTTTACTAACTACCTAAAATTTTTGCTGGTTTATGTTGTAGACAAGATTAAAATGTTGTTTAGTGTTAGTACATTTTCATTCTTTCACTAGTTTAAAAATAAATTGTAAAACATTGACAACATGAGACTAGTCCCATGTTGATATTATAATATTTTTTCGGTTGTTTGTTGTAAGCACAATTGCTTACAAAACTTCCAAACCATAGACAAAAAAAGTTTGTTTTACTCAATGTAACTATAAACATAAGCACCTTAGTTATATTTCCGGTTAAGTCTACCAAAAAAATAATACTACATGCATATAAAAGTAATACTTAGAAAGGAAACGGAAACAGATAATATCAACAAAACAAACATACATACTCAAATACAAACACAGCATACGTATTAAAAATTCAAGTACAACCGGTAACCCAAACATTCTAAACCACTACCACTGCAGCTCTGGTACTAGTGTTCGTCTTTATGGGAACATACTTTTTTTATATACATTTTTCGGGTTTTAATGGAGTTAAGGGCATATAACTGTTATAAAACATAAAGTTATGATTATATTGTTTAAAGGTACCCTTACGATACGGAATATTCTTGTGCAACTTGTGCTATTGTGCAAAATATTACTAGTCTGTATGCCATATTGAGAGGTTGTACAATAAAAAAGGTTTTGTTTCTTATTGCGTAGCCAAGAAATGTGAAAAATATTTTATAATGTGCAATTTTAATATCCCTTTACAACAGAACAAAACAGTGGTGCCATATTTTGTTCAAAAGTTTTGTACATCTCATTGCCCTGTGAAGGGCAAAATGACAGTAAAATTGGCAATAATGTTTGCAATAATATTGCAAGGTGTATGAATACATTAAGAGACAAGATATTTTCTAAAAAACTTTAGTAACTATAAGTAGTAGGATGTCCTCTAAAAAACGATTTGCAGATTTTCGTCCTTTACACCCACCAGTTTTATTGCAAATGGTTCCAAATTAAAGAAATATATTTTTTTTTTTTGGAAAAGTTTAATGGAACGTTTTGAGCATTTCTTATTTTGATTAGGGAGGTCCTGTTTAAAATATCTTATTATCTTAAATTTGTCCACAATGTTTTTATTTGCACATCATAAGGTTAAAAATAATTACTGAAACAGATTTTTACTTATGTAGTAGATGAAAAAAAAAATTTCTAAAAATTTAAAAAAAACGCTAATATTTGAAAAATGTTGTTAAAATTGCTACAATTAAAAAAAAATCGCTTAAATATTAAATACAAATAGCCAAAATTGTAAAAAATTTCAAAATTTTATGAAATCACCAAAATTAAAAAAAAAAATCAAATCAAATTAAAAAATTGCCAAAATTTAAAAATAGCTAACATATGAAAAAATCGCCAGACTGGAAAAAAAGCAAAAATTTAAAAATGTCGCTAAAATTTGGAAAGTAAATAAAATTCAAAACGTCCATATGACCAATTATTTTTAATTCTGGCTATTTTTTTAAATTTTCGTTTGTTTTTTTCATTTTGGCGATATTTTTTAATTTTTGCGATTTTTGAATTTTAATTTTGTGGGGTTTAATATCATATTATGGAATCCCTAATAGAAATTGAAAATTACTTCTTTACAACATATAGAGAAAAACTTAACACAAAACTACCTAGAACCTATGGTTGACACTAATGCGTTTTCATAGATACCAATCCACTCATCAGGTGTCTCTGGGATTTTTTCAATTTTGGCAACTTTTTATAATTGTAGCGATTTATTTAAATTTTTGAGATTTTTTTCATTTTTGGCATTTTTCCTTTCAATGTTGGCTGTTTTTTTTTACTTTTTGAGATTTTATCAAATATTAGCAATTTTTACCATTTAATAGAATTTTTAAATTTTGGTGATTTTTAAACAATAAAACATTTAATATATATTATTATCATATTAAATTTTAGACTGGAGGTGGAGTAAATATTCTAACTAAATATAGTTATGAAGATATTCTTAAACTTTTTATTTAAAGTAAGTTTGAAATCAATCAATTGTTAACAACTTGTCTAACAACCACGTGACAAAGATTTTGTTCTTTTAATCCTTAACATTACAAAAACAAAAATAAAGTGAATGTTTTTTGTCAATATTAAAAGAAAATTAAATAGAATGATGAAATTTGTATCTTTCTTAATTTTTTGTCGTCTTGTTGGATTCATGTGGTTTAAAATGTCAGGAGAGTTAGTTTTTTGAGAATTTTTCTAACATCTCTCTTCCTTTAACTTTTCTTCTTTCAGATACCATAATTGGCATACGATCACCATCAAATCCTGTAAATATATGTCCATCAATAGCATCATATCATCATGCAACACAAGGCCTACACTATACCAATGCAGCCGGTACTAACTCCTATATAAATGCTGCACCACAATTAATACCATCCGGGGCAGTAGTATCAATAAGTGGTCTGACAGCAACAGCAACAGGTACAATAAATTATACAATACCAGCCACAATAATAACAACAACATCAGTAACAACACAAACACCAAAAACTCAAAAACGTGTGACAATAATGGAACCCACCACCAATCACACATTCGATCCATTACTTCCCACAATGGTAGCCTTGGCGGGAGCCAATACATCCACTAGCAATATACAACAACAGCAGCAGCAGCTGCTGGCTCCAACACCTATAATAACTATAAGTAGTACTAACTCAGCAGAAGATAAGTCACATAAAAATAATGAGGTAGAAACTCCCGATAGTGAGGAACCGGATGAAGAAGATTCCGGTGGTATGTTAGATCGTATAACGCATGATTTAAATTATTTATTAAATGGAGCCGATGATTCAGATCAAATTCCACCACCACCAAGACCGCCTACGGGTTCAATACCCACCACAGATATGGGTCAGGCAGAAGTTACATTTCAAACTGATAAATTGTAGAAGATACAAGGAAGAGGAAAAGTAAACTAATACAAAAAATATTGTGAATTCAATAAACAATGACACAGGGTTAGTTAGGTGTAAAAATTTTAAATAAAGGTTGTTAAGTGTATATAATAAAATTTAAAAAATTAAGAATTTAAATATTGATAAACACACATTCGAAAGGGTACCAAACCACGAGGGAGAAAAATGGAATCGCTGAATTGCACTCAAAATTATGAGCTGTTCTAGCAAAACTAATATAAAGAAAAAAATCATACGCCACCGTGTACAAATAAATATGTTTGTTTTTATAACCTCCAACCCACTAACTTATCGAAAAAAATGTGGGACCCCTCAAACTATTCACTCTGAATATTATGTAGTTTACTGTTTGTAGTTAAAAAAAAGTTTTCAGTTGCGTTAAAAATAAAGGAAAATGCATTTCATTTTTAAAGAAATATTAACTTTTTTGTACATTTTTTTCAAATAATTTACGACCATTTGCCGATTTTTTTAGTTCCACTTATTATTTTCATTTATTTAAAGTTTCATTAAAATTTAACCACAAAAACGGAATATTGAAGTTGATTAATTAATTAAAAAAAAAAAAACAAATAATTCGTGTCTGTTTTTTATTAAAATGGTTTGTTGAAATAATTTTGTATAAACAAAATTATTTCAATTCAAATTACAAGAAATTGAAAAAGTTAACACAATTTTGTAGGAAAAAACACAAACAACAAAAATAAACTGAAATAATTCCAAATAACTGAATATAACTTGGTCGTTTGGTGTATCTCCTAAACCAGCAAAGCTAGAATCTTAAAATTTGGCATGTATATATAATGACCATAACGAAATCAAGCTGAAAAGTTTAAAAAAACTGTATTTTTGGACTCATTTTTTTCTTTCTAATTTAATTTAAAATTTTTCTCGGAATTTTCCCGAGAAATTTTTTTAATATTCTTTTATTTCACAAAGTAGATCAAAATTCTAAAACGTCTTTTTAATTAATATTAAAGATTTTTGAAAATACCATTAATCGGCATTTTAAAAAAAGACGTTTGCACATTTTTACCAAGTTCATGGGTTTTTTTAATTCCAGGATAAAGTCGGTTAATGATATCCGATGAAGTCAGAATTCCATATCTTAATCATTTTAATAAATGAATAAATGAAATAAGAAGGTTAAATTTTAGAATTTGTCAGTTTTTAATAATAATACACTTATTTCAAAATACGGGCCATTTTCGGCCGAAATTCGGTAAAGGTTAAAGTTTTACAAACAAAAATAAAAAAATAAAAATTACAGTGAAACTGGGCGTGTAATTAACGAAAATGTATAAAGCGTTTTTTTTTTAAGGGACATCCTAACGGAGGCACATGATTTTTCCCATTATATATTTATTGCTAGAACAGCGCATTTTCAAAACAGTACATCTGCAATTGAAGTTCCATTAATTTTGGATCTGAAATAAAATCATTAAAAATTAATAACTTTTCAGTTAAAAATTGACCATCGATTGAAATGATTTTACTTTAGGTCAAAAATTGGAAAAATAGTGTAAATTTAAAATCTCTCTCGTGTTATTGTCCCCATTAAACATTTGCTTAAGTTATTGATTGCTAAAGTGGAATATCAAAAATACATTATCATTATTGACAAAAAAAAAAGTTGTAAAATATTTAATACAATTTAGTTTTTTTCTTATCATAGTCTTTAATATTATTAGTAGATTTCCAAAATGTTTTCTTATGGCAGCTAAATATTTGTAAATAAAATTTTAAATACTAGTTAAGATCATTAAAAGTCGGAAAACAACGACTTAAACTCTACAGCACAACTTTATATTTTCAGTTATAACTTTTTGTTCTCTAGACAAGTTTACGAGTAGCTATTGAGTGAAAACATGTCAACTCAATCAAAAAAATGGCATTTTCGGATAGATCATTTCTGATTATAATGAAATTCACCATAATTCACATGAACCCTACATTTGTGGACAAATTCAGGCGGTATCTCGATTGTAAAAAAAAAAATCACCGAAATTTTTGTTAAGTTTTTAATTTTTAATTTTCATTTTTCATATTTTGTAATAAAGAAAAATTTCAAGGAAATTTTTTTGGCGTCAACAATTTTAATTAATTTGTCGTTCTTAATTAATTTTCAAAAAAATCGTTTGAAATTTTTTCGCGGAAAAAAGTATAATGTTTTTAAAATTCTATTGCTAAAGAATTTTTGTATCAATTATATTGTAGGCGGAAATTTTTGATCCTGTTTGTAATTAAATTATTTTTCTTTGTAAAACTATTTTTTTTTTTTAATATTTCTCGAAAAAAAATGTTTTTAATCAATCTCGAAATAAGCTTGTATGCTCTACATTTTTGGCGAGAAAAAATTCGGAAATCTTTTAACATTTTTGAATTAAATTATTTTATCATTAATCTGTTAGCGCCTTTTAAATTAAGAAAAAATAAAACAAAATTTTTTCAAGCTAAAAAAAATTATCTAAATTATGAAATCTAAAACTATTAAATCGGCAACGGGAATAATAGTTTCTGCTTCTAAAAATCTCTAAACCTCAAAATTATGTTAGTAAAAAACTACTTTCAAATGGATACTTTTGACAATTAAAAACTACCGAATTTTTGTTTTAAAATAGTAAAACAGGGCTCCATTTGAACTTACTGGAGAACTTTATTTTCTTTTTTTTGGTATTTTTAAGGTGGCGGTATTCTCAACACACATATTGTTAGGTTGTGCCACTAGCGTTTAATTTAATTTAAAACTCATGATTATTGCTATTTAATTTTTTTTATTTTTTATTTTATAACCGCGAAAACATAAAATTGCGTTACTTTATTTTTTATATTTTTATGGACTAATTAATATACGGATAGGGTAGCTAAAATTTGATAATTGCAAAAGAAGTCCAAAATTCTAACCCTAGTGCACTCAGAAACTTTTGATTTCTAATAACCCGATTTAAAGAAATTAATATGATACTTTATTTAATCATACGAAATTTAAAATTAGTCTTAATACAGTTTTATCCGACAAATGGGCCCATATAATTATATAAGTTTTCATTAGTTTTGTTTCAATTTAATAATATCAGATTAATTTACATTATATAGCGGTATAAATTTATATCTGAACTGAAACTCTTGATTTTTTCTTCTGTCAGGTTTTTTGCTGCAGGCATTTTTATATATTTTCTTGTCTGAAAATATCGAGTAATAATTTTTAGTATACCCACAACACATTACTGGGTATCGCGAAATTTGTAAAAATGTGAGAAAATGTGTAAAGTTACATTTCGGCGTAACCTTGGAACTTGCAAAAAAAAAACTTAATTCAAAACTTGTATCGTGTCCAATTAAGTTCAAAAACACAATCGGCTGGTCGATCATTAATTAATCGTATATTAAAATATTTTAGCAATAAATCAGAGGAAATATTTGAAAAGTTTCAAGGCACACGATTTTTAATTTTTTATAATTTATAATTTCTAGCTAATTAATGTACAAAATTTCAATTTTCATACAAATTTTTGTCGATTTTAAATCATTTTCTATTCGTTTCATACGCTTTTAATTTAGGCTCACTATAGGAAGCATGACCGCTAAAAATAGCTTATCAGTTTTTTGAAAAATAAAAATTTGGCCTGTAAGCTGATGTATTTAAAATATTCCACATTTTTATTATATAGCTGAAAACCAGGCTTAAGTCCATATTATCGAACATTCCCTTAGAATTTTAAAATTGGATCAATTTGACATAACAAGAGGGATATAATATTAAACAAGACAAAAATGTTTAAGAGTATTTTGATCATTAAATATAATAAAATATAAATTACCTTAAAACTTTTTGCAGTGTATGCATATTCTTTAAGCACCTTCCAGTGCTTCTGTTTAATAGTCATTGAATAATAATTTCAACATAAATATCACTAGTTATTTTGTTAACCACTAACAATACAATAACAATTCACCATACTAGTGGTGTCATTTGTTGTTTTTTTTTTCTTTTTTTCTTTTTTGCTTTTTTCTTTTTTTCTTTGCATTTGCTCTAATAAAAAACAACAACACAATGCTTTGGACAGCGAAGGCTTAATTCTCAATTTCAATGAATTTTCTTTGCCGGAGCCAATTTTTTTAAATTAAATTATCGATATTCAAGCACTTATTGAAATTATTTAAAAAAAAATGTATTTTTTTATATATAAAACCGTTTAATTAACAAAACAAAAAAAACACATGGCCCCGGGAGGCAGTCTCAACTTATTAGTGTAAAATCACTTGCATTGATAAACTTTTATATTAAAAACTAAATTTAAGACTTGTTGAATTTAATTATTTAAAAATTATGTAAATTTGTTCATTTAAATAGTTAAATTAAGAATTTTTTATTTTCACTACAATTGTAATAAAATTCTCGCGAGTTGAAATAATTTGTTACTAAAGGTGTTGCCAGATGTATGTCAAAGCTTAAGTTTAATGTTGAATTAGTGGTGAAACTGAAAAGTTATACAAAGAGGATGATATGCAGGTACGTGGGTAGGAATTTATTTTGGCGGGTGGTTTGCTGGAATGGGGGGGAGGGGGGGGAGGGGTGGTTTGAATTGCTTTTTCGATTTTTTATTTCGATTATGTATTTTTTTTTTGTAACCGGGGGAAACTTATGCAAAATTTGCACACTAGCTTTTTTTGCTAAATTTTTACCTATCTGGACGTAACGGACAATAATGTATTAATAATTGAAATCGTTTTTTTCAGGTCATTTTGAAACAAAAACCTTCTGTATAAAGTGCATTAAAATGCTTTTTTTTAAGTTTTTAACATTAAAGTTGTACTAGTTGGCCAATAATACTGCACAATATTTTTTAAATAACTTTTTACGTATTATGTTCGTTATTTTTTTGAATTTTGATGACTATATTGCGAAACAACGCTTTAATCTATTTTATAGAAATCCGCGAAACACGTCAAATTTTAAAACGTTTGTATCTATTAGGTTGGATATGCAACGTTATTGTCTAATTACGTTAAAATTTTAACTAAATATAAATTTTTAGTTTAATTAAACAAAAGAAGATTATGCGGAAACCTTCTTGATAACCGCGAATAAATAAAATTGAGTTACTTTATATTATTATGGACCAATATATGGATAAGGGTAGCTAAAATTTGAAAAAAGTCAAAAGTTATAACCCTAGTGCACACAGAAACTTTCGACTTTTAATGACCCGATTAAAAAAAAAATAATATGATGCTTATATAATCATACGAAACTTAATATGAGTCTTAATACAGCTTTATCCGAGAAATGGGCCCATAGTTTAGTTTTAAATTGATAATATCTGATTAAATTACATTTGAATAGTTGCAAGATACAATTTCAACCGATTTTAAATGGCGGTATATTTTTATATCTGAACTGATACTAATATATACAAAATAAGATATAGTTGTATCCGGTTTTTGATTTTAAAACTTCATTAAAATTCGAAATATTTGCAGAAATAATTACCCTCGAATACGGGTTTTGCTTAAACGTTATTAATGCCACTTGAAAAAAGTGTACGACTTTATAATTTGTACCACATTCCTTGAAGCTTGTTTTTTTTTAATTTTGGTTATTTTTTTTCAAATTTGGCGGGTTTTTCAAATGTTTTCGAATTTTTTAAATTTTGACGATTTTTTTTACAATTTTGGTGATTTTTTTGCAGGTGCTTGTGCAAATTTAAATGTAACTGACACTAATAGAAAACATATGATTTTCTATTGTTGATTTACTTGAATAAACGTCACTACATTGCTAGGTCTGTCAAAAAAACAGAGTAGTATTTGGAAGATGACAAAGCCAATTGTGACAATTTTTTGATGTTGTTTTTGTTTTTTCGTTGATATTTTAAATTTTGAATCTCGCTCCTAGACGAGGACAAAAAATTCTCATTGAGTTTGTGATTTAACATAACAAATATCTCTAGAAATTCTAATAACAAAGTCCCCTGAAGATTTCCTTGGGCAGGAATGAAATCTGGATAGGGACACGCCTACAGCAGATTGTTTTTCACAATTTGTTAAATAAGTTTTGGGACTTTAGCACATTTAATTACTATAAAAAAAATTTTGGCGATTTGTTTTTAATTTAAGCAATTTCTCTCCAATTTTTGGCGATTTGTTTTTAACTAGTATTTACTAAAAATTTGTTTGAAATAAAAAACAATATTCAATTAAATTTTTAATAGATATGAATAAAACTCTAATTGAAAATAATATCAATTAAATAGTTACAAACAATTTCCTCAATAGGACCGAATTCAATTAAACTTTTAGCTGAATCAACAAAACTTTTAATTTAAACTCAATTGTTGTTTTTTCTGTGTAGACATATTTAATTTTTAGTTTGCATGGTCTCAAGCAATTTTTTGATTATATTTTAAGGCAAATATATCGAAATCTCTTATGAAATTACTTTATTTATAGTTTGTTTGTCGAAAATCAACAATGATAGCGGCCCATTTGAAGGCGATATTTTCTAATGAAATTCAAAGATTTGAACCATATAATACTGAACTAATAGGCATTTCCTATTTTATCCAATTCACAAATAAATATTTTTATATTCAAATTATCAATAATATTGTTACTTCTTAACAAATTGTAGTAAGTTTTTAAATTTGTCAAATCATTTCGGGGGAGCTCTAGCCCCTTGCCATCCCTCCCCCTAGCAACGTGCCTGATGGTGGGGTACACAGAGAAAAATAAGCATAGTTAAATCAACTTTTATATCACATTTGAGTTAACATCCTAACTTGTTTGAATATTTCTACATTAAAGTAAATATGATTCTAGTTAAAATAAACTTTTTAGTATTTAAATTAATATGTCAACATTTCAGATTAGCATTATCAGAATAAGTAGAAAGATATTTTAAAATAAAAATAAACCAAACATTGATTTTAAAGCTGATTCTTTTTAATTTAACTATATTTCTGCTTACTTTATTTTCGTTTCCTTTTGCGTATTTCAATTTAAAACGTTGGGACTTTAAATTGATTATTATTTTGTGTTACCATCATTTTCCAAATTAGATTATTTTATGACTTTAAAATACCAACAATTAGCAGACATCCAGTTATATTAGTTGTATTGTAGAGTTTTTAATTATTATTATTTTTTCAAATTCTTTAGATAATTAAGTGTAAATATTTTTAACAAATTTGTGTGTTATCAATCAAAAATATTATTAAAAAAAATAATAATAAAATTTATAAATAACAAATAAAATATGTAAATATGAGAAAAAACTTTGACAAAAAAAATAAATAAATTTACCAGCAATTTAAAAATGAATTTATGTAAAATTATTTTAAAATAATAAATAAAAACAATTTAAATAAACAACTCAATGTTTTGTAAAAAGTAATGAAAAATAACTATAAAATAATTATTCCTAAATAAAATTTAAAAGAATTTTTAAATTAACAACCTAAAGAAAAATAGTTGTATAAATTATAAAAATTACATTAAAATAAAATCCATAACTTATAAAAAAAAAATAAAAACATTTTTGAAATATTTTAAATTAAAAAAATACAATAAATTAAAGAATAAAATTTTCAAACAATCTTTGTTATAAAAAAAAAAAAAAAACATATTAAATGCAATTTTTATTTATGAGTAATAAAATAAATAACAGTAAGTATTTTTATTAAAATTAAATATTAAATAATTTTTGTATTAAATTTAAAGCAAGGGGAAGCACAACTTTTTTTTCTTTTTTGGCAAAACTTATTAGTACAATATGTAATTTCAAAAGTTTTTAAACAAATTTTTCAAAATTTCGTTACATGACCTATAAAAAATGTGGCCTCTCTATTGCGTATGGCAAAGAAAAAAGGATGATCAGCACGGAAAAATTTCTGTCGATTATCTATAGAATTGCTGATGACTATGGGCTTAGTAGCTAAGGAATATAAAAATATAATATTATTTTGATTTAAAGTATAGTATTATGTCATAGAACAAACCTTCCAAATTTGAGGCTTCCGATCCAGATTCATTTACTTCTATGCAGGCTTTATGGAAAATATCGCTTATGGGTAAAGATGTAGTGCTTGAGCTGGCAGATAACAGATTTTTAAAATTTGAATCCTCTGTGAACAATAGAGATAAACCCAGCTAAAAATAGATAAAAATTGAATAAGTATTTATCAAAAACTAATTATAAAGGGTCCGCCAAATAACTTTTTTTTTTGAAAATGCTGTAAAAAAAACTACTGAATGTTTTCTCAAATTTCTTTTTTATTTGAAAGTACAATCCTTCCGGTTAATAATGGAAAATAATTTCATTCAAATGGC
The DNA here is from genome assembly GCA_021234595.1 of Delia radicum. Classification (NCBI taxonomy): domain Eukaryota; kingdom Metazoa; phylum Arthropoda; class Insecta; order Diptera; family Anthomyiidae; genus Delia; species Delia radicum. The sequence goes on from CM037854.1 coordinate 234,785,572, forward strand.
TGCCTCGGCTGGCCATGCAGTAGCCTACACGATCGGTCCAATTTTTAAGCACATTATCGATTGTGTGCAGCTGAATTTCAGCAATGGCTTCACAAATATTGTCCTTTAAAGCGTCAATTGTCTCTGGCTTGTTGGCGTAACACTTATCTTTGATGGCAACCCAATCGGCATCGGCAAACATCGAGTGTAGCTTCGGCTGTGTGGCACGTAGCGCCGTCCTGTTGAAACCAAATGTTGCCAATATCCTCCTCTTCAATTTTTGTGAACAAAAATTCGTTCAACATGGCCCGATAACGATCGCCATTGACTGTAACGGCCACTCCTTGCTCATTTTCGAAGAAAAATGGCCCAATTATGCCTCTGGACCAAAATCCGTGAATTGATGTTGATGGCGCTTCACGCACACTTTCTGCCACAGCAGCAATAGGGGGTAAAAAAAACTCTAAATTTATGAAAATTGATAAATTCAGGTATTGATAAATTTTTTAAACAAAATTATAAGTCATCAGAAACAACTGATAATACGCCATGCATAAAAATATTAAATTATTGTTAAAATAACAAAAACTTTCGTAAAATAAACAAATGTTCGTTAATTTTATAAAATCTTTGGTTTATTTGTATTTTTATGAAGGGATTATTATCGGTGTATATTTGCATAAGAATACGAAAAAGTTTCAAAATAACAAAGAATTTCGTAATATAAACGAAAATTTGTGAAACTTTATGTTGCTTTGAAAATAATTTCGTATTTTTATACTTGGGTTATTGTGAGTGCAGTACTTTCTTTAACTATGATTTTTTTCTGTGTATACCAAAAATATCTTAGATTAGATTAGATCAGAAGGCATTATGCACCGCGACCAATGTAGGTCTTTTGTGCTGCCTAATGTTACCTACAGATTCAAGCTACCTATAAAGCCAATTATCCTATTAGGCAAAATGTTCGCGATGTCAGAAGGCGAAATGAAGCGATCACCTAGAAACCTAAGTCTCCTATCACAAAGCCTGGGACATTCGCAGAGAACATGCTCCGAGATGGTCTCAGACACCATCTCACATAACCTGCACATATCCGTGTCCGATTGACCCTTCCTGTGCAGATGGTATCTGAGATTACAGTGTCCAGTTAAATACGACGCCAGGGTCCTCAAACCCCCCTTTCAAGCGACAAGAGTCGCCTCGACCCCCTACTGGAAAAAGAGATCAATCTCTTAGCCTGGCGGTGACCAGGAGAGTTTTCCCAGTAACCAGAGAATTCAGACTCTCTCCATGCCCTGAGCCTTTCCCTAACATACCCCGCAGGTTTTCCACAGAATGGTTCAGGACCAATAAAGGGACTTCGGGCCCCGCGGTTGGCAAGACAAGCTGCCCTCTCGTTGCCCTCATGCCCCTCATGACCAGGAATCCACCCCAAGGTTAGAGAGTTGCCCCTACCGAGCTTATTGAGAGTCTGAATGCATTCCATGACCAACCCAGACGACACCTTATAAGCCATTAAGGCCATCAGTGCAGCCTGATTGTCAGAAAGAATGTAGATGCGAGATCTGAGAGTTCCCCTGCACATACACAGATGGCCCAAATCTCCGCCTGAAAAATGGGCGGATATTTTCCCATAGGTAAAGCACGCTGGAAGCCTGGTCTAAAGACGCCCGCACCCGTGTTCCCATTCGACTGCTTAGAGCCATCAGTGAACCACAAATATCTTACCTTTTCGAATATCTCCTTTAAACAACATTCAAAATCAATTTGAAATTTTGGCAATAAGAGCTGTACACTTTCCATTTGCATTTGCTCGGCTAACGAATTTAAATTTATATCTTTCAGCTTAATTTCCAATTCCTTTAACCCATCTCTTTTATTTGGTAAAATTAATAACATTGATACTTCGTCATCATGTTCGTAGGGTAATTCAACAGCTCTAGCGTCCAATTCTTTTAATTCCACAAATTTTACAAACATTTCATTATCCAACATCATGGGTATTGGCTTTATAACATCGGCACTTAAGTGAAAATCATATAATCCGGAACGATAGGCACTAAATGGTAAAAACCATTTATTTTTAAAATTGACAGTCATCATTAATAATGAGCGGGACTGTTCGGCTGGTATATAATTGGTGGATTTCTTTATAGTTGTATAAATCGAATTTTGTATATTTTTTAAAATGCCTTCTTTATCGTCAAATTTCACTTGCTCTGTTAGAGTCAAAAAATATTTTTGAGCAATTTTTTGAAATTCATTATCAATCTCATAGTTATCATTAACTAAGATTTTGGCACATATTTCCAGTTGGGTATCTGTAGAATCTTGTGTTAAAATGGCCAAATTACCAGCAAAATAATTTGCCATTTTAGCATTATTGGGAAAACGTTTCAATTGTAATTTGTCCTTAAGTTCTTCAGCAGTTTTACCATCCGAACCCAAAAATACAAGAGACATTAGAGCTTCTAGTAAAAATGGTGATATGCAAATATTTTCATTGTAAGATTCTGTGGATCCATCGCTTGAGTTTAGAAGATTTATGAAAATTTCTAAACCCAAATTTGTTTCATAGCTGTTAATATTATTGTTAGAAGAATCCATGGCAATTTGGAAGAATATGCTAAAAAAAAAAACGGAATAGATTTTAAAACTTGAAAACATTTTCCAAACAAAATTTAAAAAAAAGTTTAAAAACTATAAAAAAATTAAACGAATTTAAGATGAAGACAGTGGTCTTATTTTAAAACATAAATAAAACTATCAAAATACTATATTACACTGATAGAATTTTGTGCGTTGTATTAATGAATTCCATCAGTAATACAATGAGTTTTTTCATTAAAAAAGTTCCCAAGGAAAGTTTCATTGAATTAATGAAATATTTTAATTAAATGAATTATTATGAAAAACAATATTTTTCCCTGTTTAATAATTATTTATTTTCATTTTATTTATTTCGACTAGCTTTTTCCAATAGTTGAAGTGCCTTCTACTGAAATCTGATGGAACTAAATGTTTGAGGTACAAAAAATATGTATATAAAAATAATTGCAAATTTGAAAGATCAACCAAAAACATTTACTTAATGAATTTTTCATTCATTTAATGAAAATTATTCATCAAATCAATGAATTCCGTATGGTACAACGGGTTATTGTACAAGATGATTCAATTTAATTTTCCGCTTTATCTTATCAGAATTATCGAATCATTTGTAAAAAGCAGACTGTTTTGTGTTAGTCTAAATGAAAAGTATTCTGATCTCTTAGAAATCCCAGCTGGAGTGCCACAAGGCTCAGTTTTAGGGCCAATTTATATATTTTGTATTGTTCAGATATGCCAAATCTTAATGGTTGTAATTGCGCTACATTTGCTGACGACACTTGCCTATTTTTTTCGCATGAGTTTGGTCAAATTACAGTGACTAAATTACAATGCGCATTAAAAAATTTGGTAGCTTATTTTCAAAAATGGAGAATTAAAATGAATGAGGAAAAAACTCAAGCTGTATTTTTTACTCGAAAACGCAGAGCTTGTTTTTATCCCACCACCCAATTGAAAATTAATGACACATTTATACCATGGAGTGATAATGTTAAGTATTTAGGAGTGTACATGGATAGAAAACTTATATTTGAATAACATATTAAAAAACAAATTGAAAAATTCAACTTAGCTAAAAATATGTTATATCCACTCATAAGGCGTGGATCCCCCTTAAGCCATGAAAACAAAATTATTTTAGCCAAGGTAGTTTTTCAATCAATTATTCTATACGCATGCCCAGTATGGGGTGTTTGCGCTGCATCGCATGTTAAAAAGTTACAAATTTGCCAAAACAAATTGCTAAAAATGATGCTAAATCTACCATGGCATTTCTCCACCAGAATACTTCACAACAGCAACAATATTAGGCTAATACGTGATAGAATTAACACTGTCACCGAACGCTTTAAATTTTCAAGTGGTTTATCTGAAAATCCGCTTATATCTAACTTATATGAATGAATGTCCTGTATGTATACAAATAACCCTTGGTTGTTTGTACGCATGTGTGGGGATTTTGTTCAACACTTTCTAATATATCATAAAATTTAAACGTGTTTACGAAAATAATTATTTATATCTAAATTTATTTAATTGACAAATACTATTGTCTTCAAAAATACATAAATCAGCAGTTTTTACAATTAAGTTTCCTCTGAAACAAATACTTTTCCTTTTTCAAATTCTGTATACTGTTATATAAAATATTATTTTTAAGATGAAAAGTTAAGTAAATAACTAAAACTCTGTAAATTGTGTGATAACAATAGGTTAAGATATTAATTTTAATAAATAAAAAAAAATCAATGAATCCAACTTAATGAAAGACATGCATTAATGGTATGAAGGAAAATTATATTATATATCAAAATGTTCTTCTTCTTTTATCAACATACACATTTTGTCCTACACATTCAAATATTTTTTGTATTGGTATACAACATATGTCCAACACATTCTCATGAGTTACGTGCACTGATAGCTAATGTCAAAGAGCTTAAGATCTATGTAATCTATGGTAGGAACTAAAGGGTAGCATAAATGTTTTGAAAAATATTCTCTTGAGTGCTGTGATGTTTGACGATGTGTATACTTAAAATCGCAAAATAACAAACTAATTGATTCACTTAAAAAAGTTTTTAATTTTTCATGGGATACTTTAGTTTTGTCCATATTTTTATAATTTTCAATATTTAATATTATTAGAGCAAAAAAAAATTGTTGTAGTTAAACAAAAACTTCTTTTGTATGGTGCTTTATATTGAAATTTTACGGTATACACTTTTTCCATACAAACTAAAAAAAAATACGGATTTGTGGGACATTTAAGAGTCAACTGTGACTAAGTACAAAATTAACCCTTAACCGCATTTTAAGTTATTTTTCGCGCTCAGTTTGAATTTTGAGCTTTGGTGTATTCAAAGACTTATAGTAGAATATTATGACAAATATTTTTGTGGAACTTTTTAACTCGTTTATCGCCGTTTAAGGGTATTTTTCCCCCTTTTTCACGAAAGAGGCAGAAAATACCCATACATTGTGTTAGAGGGTTAAAATGTTCCATAAACATTTTCCTCGTAATTTTTCACATATGAATATCTGCTAAACATATTGTATACCTAAAATGTTTCTTATGCCGATTCACCATAAGAATGTACAAAAGTGGCGAAACGTTAAGTCCCCTAAAGTAAAATTCAGACGTAAACTTTCAAAACTATCAAAACGTATATTTTTGTTTTGTCCCCTCTACCAGAATCCGCTGTCGGAAGCTTTCTTTTTGTTTGTGTTGTATAGTGTTCTTGTTCCAAATCATAAAGAACTGGGAACGAGTGGCATTTAAACACTAAACATGGGCAGTGAATTGAAACGGAACGGTTAACGATTGGTATTGAAACACTAAACAAGTGGAAACGGAATGGCATCGAATAGCTAATTGGAACACCAAACATAGGGAACGAAATGAAATAAATTGAACCTGGATTTTAGTGATATTTGTTGGTTTAAGTATATTTTTATAATTTTATCGTTATATTTTTATATATTTGCGATTTTTCTCCATTTGAACGTTTTACAAAAATCTGTTAATTTTATTATAATAACCATAATTGAGTTAACTACTATTTATTATCAGTTTGCACAATCAATTAGTTTATCCCATATATGATTTATTTTATATATTTTCTTTTCCGCGCTTGTTAGCGATAAAAATATATAACAATTTATTGTTCTTTATAAAATTCGATTTAATATGAAAAATTATTTGAATCATAATTTTGTTTGAATTCATAGACAAAGGAAATACGTCAAATTTTATTATACGCTTTGTAATGATTTTTTTCTTTTGCAAACAATTAAATCAATTTTAATAAATATTTTTTAATTTCCATCACTCCAACCAATCACGTTCAATTAAAATGAATTCTTTTAAATTTTATGAATTTAATGAATCTAATTTCAAAATACATATTTTCACACAAGTGGTACCCTAAACAAACAATCAACGAAATGAACTCAACTAAAATAATGTGGGTGGGTTTTTTTTTTAATTTTTGTTTTAAATTAAAAACACAAAAAAAAAAAATTACATCACAATTATTTAAAAATAACAGGGTTTTATTTAAATTTGTTTATCAAATTCTATATAAAATTTAAAATGTCCACTATTATTTTTATTTTTATAATTATTATGTTTTTAACATGTTATTGATTTACTACCTCGTGTTGTAGATTTTTTAACAATTTTTGTTTTTTTAATTTTTTAATTATTTCGAAATACACCACGATTTAATCTCTATGAGCTCTTGTCAAAAACTGAAATAACAAATAAAATTCTCCCCCAAATATTTTTTTGTATTTTCATATTTTTCTATGAACAATTTAGTTTGATGTTGTTGCTGAAAGAATAAACACAGAGAAAAATTTAGCTATTTACCAACTGAAACTCGGTTACTACGACTCAAATTCGGTTATTGCGGATTTCAGACGGTTGGCACAACTTAACATTAGTTTTCACAACAAAATGAAGTTAATTGAACTTAATTTTAGTTGCAACACTAAAAAATATTCAGAAATCTTAGGTAAATATCGTCGTACTAATTGAATTTATAAGTTGAAACCATTAATATACACTTTTCAATTCGATTGTCACTTTATTTCTCTGTGTGTATCAACAAATCTATATGTTTGTAAAAGCATAAATAAATTCGCATTATCGTACATTTTGTTATTGTTTTTCATCTATTTTTAATGCAATTTCATCTAATCTTGAAGAGCCATTTACTCCCTGAGTATATTTTATCTCTCTACAAGATCACTTTATCTCTCATTATCTCTTTTAAAAAAATCTTAAAAAAATGTTGCCGGCTTTTATGAAAACAAAATTTGCGTTATGACGTCATACATTGTTTATATGGGCATTAAGTTTGGATACACATTTCAAAGTATTCCACTAAAACAAAATTTGTCTTACTTATCTGGAGCACTGGGTAAATAATAAACAAAAACAACTAAAACAAATGAAAAAATATAATTATCTTCTTTCGTGAGTGTGATGATGATCACTCATTTGATATTAGACAGATATAAAGATGTACACCATTATCAAGATTTTTTTAAGAATTTTTTTTAAATTCTTATATTCAAAATTGATTAATAAATTGTTAAAGCTTTTCAAAATAAATTTGCAGAAAAAAAATTTTGTGAAAAAAACAGTTCTGAGAAAGCTATTTTGCGGAAAACAATTTTGTCGCAAAAGATTGTCGGATACAAATTTTTGCGATAAAGAAAAATTCGAAATACGAAGTACAAATCAGAAAGAAATTTCCTCTAAAATTTATACGCGATTTTTTTATACATTAGTTTTGGTTCGCTAACTTTTTGATAAAGTCATTTATACAACTTTCCCTTAAATATTTTTCACATCTTTTGAACACGATGACCCATTTCGCTCATTTTTGATACAAAACTCGCACTTATTTTAAATTTGTTATAAATACACAGGAAAATGAATAAATTAATTTAGGAAAACAAATTTTACGAAAACAATTTAAAGTTAAAAAAATTACGAATATTCGTGAAAACAATTTGTCGTTAAAAATAAAAAAAAAAATTGCGGAAAATCACGAAATATTAAGGATAATAGGTAAGTCTTCGTCAAAATTTTGAAGAAAAAAAATTCAGGTAAAAATTTAAGGAAGAAACTTTTTCGGGAATTCACCTTAAGATTCGAAATTTGATTGATAGAAATACCGAAGAATAACGTCAAAAACTCAAGGAAAAAAAATCAGGTTAAAATTTGTAAGAAAAAAACCAAAATTAAAAAAAATGCAAACAAGAATAATGAAAATTGGCGAAAAATATTTAGAGAAAACAATTTTAAGTAAAAATGTCTAAAATTAGGCGAAAAAATGTTAAAGAAAAAATTAAAAATTAAGAATAAAAACAAAAAAATAATGGAAAAATTGTGAAAGTTCACGTAAATTAAATTTGCGGAATGTTAAAGTAAATAATTCCTCGTTAAAATTTTGAGGGAAAGGGGAAGCAGTTTGAAAAACAAAAAAATACAGTTACAAATACAAATTGAAGCTATTTAGTCATTGAAAATCAAAATAAAAAAATTTCAAAAAATCGCGAAAAAAATGTATTGGCATAAACGTCAAGTAAATTACAGCAATGCGTCAAAAAAAGTTTCCATTAAAAATTTAACAAAAAAATCGAGGAAAATAATTTGTAAAAAAAATTTCGGAAATTGACGTAAATTAAATACATAAAATGTCGAGATCAATAATTCTTCGTAGAAATTTCAAGGGAAAACAATTCTGGTAAAATATATTCGAAAACAAATTTCAGGGGCAAAAAATTTTGAAAAAAAATGTATGGAAAAACAATTGTTAGAACAAGTTAAAACATTTTACCAAAAATTCAGTAGAAGAAATGGAAAAAATTTGCATTAAACAAAATCACGGAAAAAATGGTTCGTGTAATTTTAAGGCAAAAATATTTGCAAAACAAAAACTCTTGTTAAAATTTTGAGATAAAATTGATGAGGAAAAATTTGGCGAAAAAATATCTCGGGAAAAATCATAATTAAATTAGTTATATTATATTTAAATTATTATCTTATTTTTTCTTATGAAGGGAAACATGATTCTTGTTGAAATAATCTTTTTCGTATTTAAATACATTATGCATTTAAGATTTTGTTTAATCATTTTAAAAATAAATAGAATTATAATTAAATTAAAAGAAAAGAAAATAAAAGAAAATAAAATAAAAGAAAAGAAAAGAAAAGAAAAGAAAAGAAAAGAAAAGAAAAGAAAAGAAAAGAAAAGAAAAGAAAAGAAAAGAAAAGAAAAGAAAAGAAAAGAAAAGAAAAGAAAAGAAAAGAAAAGAAAAGAAAAAGAAAAGAAAAGAAAAGAAAAGAAAAGAAAAGAAAAGAAAAGAAAGAAAAGAAAGAAAAGAAAAGAAAAGAAAAAGAAAAGAAAAGAAAAGAAAAGAAAAGAAAAGAAAAGAAAAGAAAAAGAAAAGAAAAAGAAAGAAAAGAAAAGAAAGAAAGAAAGAAAAGAAAACCAAAACCAAATTAGCTGGTTTTCAAAGCTTTTTCTATTTAATTTTATTTATTTTTGTTTTATTTATTTATTTAAAAAATCCACAAAAGCCATCCAGGCCAAAATGTTGTTTCTGCTTGATTTAAGAAAAATCTGTGTGTAAAAGGAGGATTAAAACAAATATAAGTTACTTTCAGCTAATTTAAAATTATAGTTTTTTGAAAAAAATACAAAATTCTGGAGTTTTGCATTCTGGTTTTTATTCCGTTAAGTCCGATGTAAAAAAATATGGGCTTTCTGGCATCTATCAAAATATTATCGCTATCAAAGTTTTATTAAAATGAGGCTTTCTTGCAAATGATTTTAAAATCCATCTCTAAGAAATAAAAAACTAAATTTAAATAACATTGGAAATGGTGTACAGTACATAATTTAATAGTTCAGTAGTAAATGAGCAAAATACAAAAATTGATATAATTTTGAAAACTATATAATACAGATGTTTAAAGAGTTTACAGCACATTTTTTATATTTTTGTTTTCTTTTTTTGCTGTAAAAATTTATGAATTGAATTTTGTATGTGTGTCTAAAGTTTTCAATTAAACATTTTAGTAGCCCAATGTTGCAATTAAATTAACAAATTTAAAATTAAACTAATTAAACAGTACACTACAAACAGGCCTCAAAAAAATATTTTACGATTTTGAACCAATTCGTAAAAGAATCTGCCTTTTTTGTAGTGAATTTAGGAATTGTTACACTCAGGGAACTCCTGCTGTAAATATTTGTAGTTGTTTGAGTTGTAATACAGTATATTTATTTTTAAGTGAAAAAACGTCAATTGTAGAAGAAATTTAATTTTTACTACAATTGTAGTTCATTAAAAAAACAAACCACTTCAAATTACTCTATTATTATTTTACATTCATTTTATACAGTAAAAAACATTTGCAATGAAAAATGGCCGAAAAACATCTCCAGAATCGACAAGTGTAATCGTGCACGCGGAGGACATTCATAAATGGTAGACCCACTACGACAAATATTAATAAACAGATATATATATTTATGTTCAAAATGTGTTTTATTTGCATTTGAAAAACAAACTCGAACTTAAAGAGCAAACAATTATTAGGCACGTATTTTTTAGGTGCGATATGTCAAGTTTAGGGGTTAAAAAGCCGAGTCAAAAGTTATCCAATTTGTCATTTCTATATAAAATTCGACTTACAAGGGATATGTTGTGGAGGGGTACGTATTTTTTTAGCTACCCAATCTTTTACTCAATGTTACTGTTTTTTAACATATTTCTCATAAAAATTACTAAACTACGGGCAAATTGGGTATCAGATGAAAGGTATTTTAAAAGCGCATCACCCGGTATATAAAACATACTCGCGCATGTATGAGCATTTTTTTTTTTTTTTTTTGTAAACAAAAAAATATCAAATAGCTTTTATACCACATATTTTTAATAATATCTTAAATATACACTAGAGCCCCGACTTGCGTCGTTTCGATTTGCGTCGCTTTTTAAAAACTGGAAAAATTCGATTTGCGTCGTTGCAATTTCAAGTTGCGTCGGACCGAGTTGCGTCGTTTTGACCCCGATTTGCGTCGGTTCGATTTGCATCGTTTTGATTTCGATTTGCGTCGTTTTGTTTCCGATTTGCGTCGTTTTGTTTCCGATTTGCGTCGTTTTGATTTCGATTTGCATCGCTAAAAACGGTTAAATTTTTACTGCAGCATTGTGGATGACCATTTTTAGCATTTGATCGTCACCTGTACCAAGATATATTTATAAAGGTAGTCTCAGTAGCTTAGTAGTTTATCTTCCTCTTACCTGATTTTGACATTTCTTACATGGTTTTGACATCTTACTGTACTGTACCCAACAACAAAATGCCTGTTGTTTTTGTATTGTTTGTAGTTGTTTGTTGTAGTTGTTGTTCTAGTGAGATTACCTATATAAATATATCTTGACCTGTACGTTAAGAAGTTTACAAATTGCGTGAAATAAGGGGAATTCCCTTTTCTTTGTTATATAAGTGGTGCTAAGAACAACTGTCTGGTTATGGTAAGAATTTAGTGTGTGATTCGCCAAAATACCTTAAGGACGTAAAAAATGAGTCAAAGTAAAAGAAAAGTAATAAGTTTGGAATTAAAATTGGACGTAATAAAACTTTTAAATCGGGAGAAAAGGCTGTTAATATAGGAAGAGCTCTTGGAATAGCACCTACAACAGTAAGAACAATTTGCAACAGAGACAGTGATAAAATACATCAATTAGCTGAATTGTCACAACACTCCAATCTAAACAAGACACTATAGCTAGAAATCCCTTATTAGTTAAGATGGAGCCCCTTCTTCCAATTTGGATACATGATCAAAATAAGCGAAGAATGCCACTGAGCAAGGACGTAATAAAAAATAAATCTCTCTATATACTCCGACCTTAAGAAAAATACTGCATCTAGTACTAACGGAAATTCTGATGATTTCGAAGCCAGCAACGGTTGGTTTAACCGCTTTAAAACACCGGCAAATTTACATAATGTGGCATTAAAAGGAGAGTCAGCCCGTGCAGATTCAGTAGCTTCAGAAAAGTTTAAGCTTGAGCTGAAAGCCATAATTGAAAAAGGAGGGTATTCTGCTAAGTAGATTTTGAATGCGGGCGAAACAGGTCTTTTTTCTTAATTTATTGTTTTGTTATTTCTTTATAATAATTATAAGCATTTGTTGCAGTAAATGAAATAAATAAAAATGTTTTTTTATCAAAAATACAAAATTTTTAGCTTTGTTTAGAATATTTTCCCCAATAAATTAGATTTCAGTGCATTTATATAGAAAAAGGTGATTCGATTTGCGTCGTTTCGATTTGCGTCGCGTTCTTCTCCGGTCCCCATGAACGACGCAAGTCGGGGCTCTAGTGTATATATCTTAAATATTTACCTAACCAATAAAAAACATCCCTTCCAGCATCTATTTAAATTAAAAAAAAAAAAATCAATCATGTGGTTTTCTTATTTTTAATTTTGTTTAATTCTTAAATACAAATTTTTCTTTTAAAATGGAATAATTTTTATATTATTAATAAAATCTTAACAAATTCTATGAATTTTTTTGTATGCAAAAAAAAATGGTGGGGGTTTCAATAATAATACAATTTTTTAGCGTAAAAAATATGGAATGAAATTACAAATTTGAAATATATGAATAAAATAATGGATTTAAAAACAATATGAAATATAAAAAAAAAAAATATAAGAAAAAAACATGCAAAAATTAATGATAAATAAATGTATAAAATTAAAAAAGGTTAATAAAACAATATTTTTAGAAAATATAACAAAAAAACTACTGTAGAAAAGAACTTTAAAACATTTTTTTTTTTTTTTAAGAAGCTCCACTTCTCGTTTCGTACAATAACAATTGTTTTATTAACCTTACAGGAAACAGAAAAAAATAAAGAATTTCTATATTGATTTTAGAAAGTAAAGCCACCCTCTGGTGCATTTGATTGAGCCGCATTAAATTCTAACGCACCATTAACTTCTTGTGGTATCAATTCCGATTCAGCACCATCAGCAGCACTAAAGTAGGCATCAACAATGGCAAAGGCTTTTTTGTAAACATCTTCATTTTCATGCTGTTGCAAACTCTCCAATTTATCTAAACCACCCATTTCTTCGACCATAAGACAGAGATTTTCTGTGCCACCCAATTTTTCGGCCAAAGCAAATAGATTCGATAAACCTGTCAACACAACCTTAATCGTACGTGGATCCTTGGCATCGAGTAAATCACAGAATGGTTTCAATATTTGATATTTCTCAATTAGATCGATTGTCTGTTCGGGTGTACCAGAGGTGGTAGTATTAGTTACAGCCCAGGCTGCTTCTTTTTGTGATTTAAAATCTCCTTTTTCCAAGACTTTACGTATATGAGCAAAAATGCCTGCAAAGAAATAAAGAATTGCAAAAAAAAAAAAAAAAAAACAAAAATCAAATTAAGTGTTTTACCGTAAATATGAAGGGATGGGAAGTAATGGAAGTGTTGAAAAGTAGTTAAAGTTTCACACAAGCGGAAATGAAGGTGTTTAAAAAGATGGATAAATAGAAATTGAAAATACAACAATTGTTACAATTGAAAAAGCATTTAAAGGAAGTACTTTTAAATTACAAAACAGTCTAAATGACCCTCATATACTATAGACATTACTTCTGCAGTTTCTGACAGTATGAAACCACGATATTATTATGTACAAAAATGGAAATGGTCAAAAAGATTCAAAAAATATATATATTTTTTTTTAATCAAAAATTAATTATTTTCAAAATATAAAAAAAAATTTAAAGTTTGAGGAAATCAGAGTAAAAAAAAACTCTCGGCAGTGCAGTAAAGTATTCGTGGAAAATAGTTTCCCTTTAAAATGTTGAGGGAAAAAATTCAACAAAAAGTTGAATTAAATTGTAAAAATTCATTTTTATGAAATTGGCGTAAAAATATTGAAAACAAAAATGCAGAAATAGGCGTTAAAAATAAGCGAAAAAATCTTTTCGAAAACTTTTAAAGGAAAAAATACTGAGAAAAAATTCGCGTAATTGGTGCTGCTAATGTTCCTTTAAGCAGTATCTTGAATTACGTAATATGCTTTTCCTGATACTTAAATTCAATGTGCCGCAATATTTGGCTTCTAAATTTGTATTTCTTAGATCTCCGAGGAATACCCATACTGTTTATCCCTTGTTTACTTGCTCAGTTTATGAACGATCATTTCTTGTCAGAACTGCGAGAATTTGGAATCAGTTACCCCAAAATTTACATGATTTAACTGTTTCCACCGATACTTTTAAAAATAGACTCTTGCGTAATTTTCAGAGGAATCCACATCAGAATAATCGTTGATTTTTTTTTTTTTTAATTTCGCGGATTGGGGTTACTAATTCATAATGGTCATGTCATATTTGTGTACCTGTGTCATATCTTACAAGTGTTTTTTTTTTCTTTTCTTTTCTCTATTATTAGGGGTGCTGTTTATATTGTTTTCTTTATTTTTATTAATAACAGTGACGCAATATTCAACTTTTTGACTCCAAACAAAAAAACACTTATCCCAGCCGAAAGTACTCGATGAGAGGAGAAAAGTAATTTCTGGATTTTGCTAGATTGGTTGCCGTTCGTTTTTTATGAGCCTCTATAGTTTTTTCGCCAAATTCGATTTTGAGCACTTTTTTGCAATTTTCTTCTATTTTTCGCATGGCCATAGCTCGAAAAATGCTGTGAATTTTTTTTTTGCAGTCTTCAGCAAAGTTGTAGCTCTTGACTAGGCCAACAAAAATGCTGAATATATTAAGTCGGAAAAATTTCATCTTCATGCTCAAAACCCCAAAAATTTCGAAAAAAAATTACCACTTTTTTCACCGATTTTTTTCCGTTTTTCGACTACAGCCCTTGAACTATTGAAAATTTTACCAAACAATCAAGGGAAGAAATGTAGCCTATAAAATTATGAACAACTTTACAGTACATACTAACTTCATACGACCACTACTTGATACGGATTTTGCCATACAAATGTGATTTTCATTTTTTTTTTTTGATTTTATTTTTTTTATTGAGCAAAAGTTTAAAAAAGGCACATGTATTTTTTTTTGCAATTTAGTATTGAATTTTCTGATTAAAGTGAAAAACATGAAAATATGTGAAAGAGTATGAAAAAAAGTATTCAGCATTTTTGTTGGCCGAGTCAAGAGCTACAACTTTGCTGAAGACTGCAAAAAAAAATTCACAGCATTTTTCGAGCTATGGCCATGCGAAAAATAGAAGAAAATTGCAAAAAAAGTGCTCAAAATCGAATTTGGCGAAAAAACTATAGAGGCTCATAAAAAACGAACGGCAACCAATCTAGCAAAATCCAGAAATTACTTTTCTCCTCTCATCGAGTACTTTCGGCTGGGATAAGTGTTTTTTATTTGGAATTTTTGTGTTGCACTGTGTAATTAATTATATTATAATTTTTTTTTTCTTATAATTAGTGAAGTATTTTGTACTACTTAGTAATACGTTTTGGCCTTGTAGGCTTATTGTATTACGTATAAATAAATAAAATAAATAAAGTTTGCTGAAAAATTGTTTTTTTTAAAGTTTTAAGGGGAAAAATTTTGTGGAAAATAATAAGGGTATTCAAGTCATATAATTTCCTCTTGCAAAAATGGCGAAATTCCACTATTGCAGACGTGAGCGCCTATTTTTATCATTTGTGATTGCGATATCTTGCAAGCGGCTGTGTTAGATCTCCATTTTTCTGCATTTTCAAATCAAGTTTAAAGATATCGGCATCCATTTCACAATAATGCAGGTAGGATCTAGTTTTATTTATTCTAAAAATATTTATTATACATTTGAGGTGAATGATACTTCGAAAAACACACGATTAAATATTATTTTTCCCAAGAAAAGCCCTACTTCTTCATACCTCAAAATCTCGATTATGTGACAAAAAATTAAGTATTATCAGAGTACTACAGCTTTGATCCACTTTTGTGATGTGTTTTTTCTTTTATTTACATTTTTTTACTTCTTTATTAATATTTTTATTTTTAGAATTAATTTTTTGCCTAACATTTATATGAATGTTGTATTTAGAGTTGCATTTTTAGTACTATTTGTAAAATTTGTCAATGTTGGCAACGCTATAAAATATTACACAAAACATATGTTTAGAGTAATTCCTATCCTGAGAAAATTCGCAATCACTTTGACCCAGACAGAGAATTTTACAACAGTTGTAGGAAATTGTTTTCTTTGTATTTGTTGTTGTCTTTTTGAAAAGGTTTATACTTTTGCATTTTTCCAAAACCAAAATTTATGAGATGAATACCCTTACTTATTGTAAGGAAAATTTCCAGGATAAAAAAAAAATCAACTTGATGGGGAAAAATTTTAATAAAAAAATCACTAATAAAGTCTTTTTATCTTTAACGTCAAAAAAATAAAAAAATTAAATTTGCAAAAAAAAAATGTCTGGGAAAATGATTTAGCATAAAAATCTTCGCAAAAAAAAAATAATTAGTTATCAAAAAATATACCCGTAAATGTCGAGTTTCGATAAGTTATAAACATTTTTAATATTTTAATTGTAAAAAGTTATTATTTTTTAAATCTTGCCAATGTCATTATCCAATACTGTTCTTACGACCCAATGGTAATTGAAATTTATATGTAATTATTGAAAATGAAAAGGACTAAAAAAAGAAAATTGATGTGAACGTTAAAATGCTAGAAAAAAAAATAAAAGCAATTAAAATAATAAAGAACATTTAACAGTAAGGCACAGAGTATTAAAAAGTAAGTCATAGTATTAAGAGTTAAAGGAGTAGCAGTTGAAGTAGCCGTATTAATAAAGTCTTTTAAAATTAAAGTTTTTAAATCAAACTCAACTTACCCGCATCAATAACAGCTTGTATTTGTTTTTGATTTCCGGCTGTTATATTACTGATAGTCCAGGCAGCTTCCTTTACAATATTATTCTTTGAATGTTTTAATAAAATACCCAACTTAGGTAAACCGCCAGCAGCAATTACGGCATCAGTCTAAAAAGATTGTGGGGAAAGAGTCATTCATACAATAGTATTTAAAATGAAAGAAAATTAAATAGATAAGAGAATACGAAAATGTTGAAAATATGCTTATTACATTTCTATTTACTATTTAATAAAATTAAACAGAGAAAGAAAAAACTTTTTAACTAATGGAACAAAAGTAGACCAACACACAGGAGGCAGAAAAACTGCAAAGTAATTTAAACAAATTGAAGTGGCAACGACGATGAATAAAACAAAGCTTAATATGTATCTTTCCTACTACTACTTCGTCTTCGTTATACAAAAAGGTGAAATTTTCATTAACATTTTGAAATTGTAGAAAATAAGGTGCCAATAATGACAACAAAAATGAAATGCAAATGCGTATGAATGACAAGACAACGTTTTACAATTGAAGATATTACTTTTTTCTTTTAAATTGTCATCACCTTGAATAATGAGAAAAAGGAAAAAAATTAGCAAAGTAAGCAAAAGATATAAAACAACAGCATAGCACATTCCCCAAAAATTAGGGACTCGGCAAAATATACTTTTTTAGGGAGGAAATAATTTTTAATAAACAGAAAACGCCAGCAGATAAAACAAATGTTCACATTGTCATATAAAATATTTCAGGATATAATACTCAATATTTCCACACTTTCACTGCATATTTTAAAAACCGTTAAAAGTTTAGATTTGGATACATTTTTCAATAAATCCACGAGATTTCTTCTAAAAGAAAATGTTTATAGGCAAGTACTCCGAGCTTCAAATTAAAACGTAATTTTCTTGAATCATTGAATATTTATTGAATTTAATTCATTTAAATTAGCTAAAAGATGTCCTCCTCTCTGTAATATTGTTAGTCAGTAAAAAAAAAAATGATTACAACTTAACCCATTAGCAGCCAAATGAAAACTGCTGAATAGAATTCAGTGAAAATGTATTTATATGATGGGCAAAGACGTCCGTCCAATAAAATAAAATGAAATCGAAATTGAGAAAAATTGAAAGATATTCTTGTAAATTGCCAAGGAGCAAACAGTGAAAAACATACAAAATTTGATAGCACTTTAAAAGACGTATAATTCGCTACATGGTTATATCGCTCATTTACTGCAAGAACGTCACAACTCAAAAAACATGATTTTTGAGTTAATGACGCAGAATTATTCGTTATATTACATATCAAAATTCACCCCTGTTACGAATTTTTAGTGTTCTTGCGATTAAATCAGAACGTTTTTCCCTATTTTTTATTCGTTTTAGTTCGGTAAAAAAAAGCCTGGTCGAAAGTAAAACGAATGCCATTTTTTCTAATAAATTACAATTTAGGGTCAAAAATGGTGCTTAATATTAAAAATTTAGAACTTTTTTTACTTATTTCTGATTTTATTGTATTTTTGGCTGTATTGATTATACTCTAAAAACAGTTTAAAAAAAAATGTTTTTGTTTTGATTTTCTAGAAAACACTCAAACAAATTGACAACAATGTTAGAAGCATTTCTTAAAAGCATTTTACTTTCCATATGTTTTTTATTTTCCATAAAACCATATGATTTTGGCACTTCGATAATAATTTCGAAAAAATTTGAGTTTTCGAAAGCTTTTAGGATTTGAGAACATCAAATTTCAATTTCGTGTGATTTTACAAATTCGTTCTTATTGCAGCAAAACGTTCTATAGTAGGGACATGGGCGATTGTGTAAAAAAGTCGTATTGATAACTTGTATACTCACCTGTTGAGAGAAATTATGTCGTTATTTTTTTCTTCACGGTGGGAATAAATTGAATTTACCCCATTTAGGGGGGCAGTTTTGCCGATTTCAGTTACTTTGGAAATCTCAAAAAAAAAAAATGAAGGGCTTATTGTAAAAACTTGATAAGCCACATTTAAATTTTTGCTGGTTTTTGCCTTTAAAGTTTTGATTTAATGTAGAAAGTAGAACTTTTGAAGGACTTTTGTAACCTTGGCACTTGTTATAAATGTGTAAGCCAGACTTTTATAAACTATTCATCAAATTATGACTAGAAACGAGCTAAAACCAGCATTCCAAAAAAATGCGGCTTAACAAGTTTTTACAATAAGCCCTTCAAGTATAAGGAATAAGGATTATTTATGTTTTAAACGTACAAATTAAAGTTAAGATGTGTACAATTTTAGATAAAAAATAATTAAAAAAAAAAAATGTTGATTGAGTAACCACCGGTGTCATGGAACTGGTTCTAGAACAGGTTACTGGGAGAGAAAATGGTAATCAAACTAACATAAATTAGAACCTACTGTATAAGTAGTTCTGCTGTTATTTGGATTTTACTATTTTACTGGGGAGTGTCCGTTATTAGGAGCCTGCACTGTATGTATATAAAAAACATACAAAGAATCAAACAAATTACATGTTTGTAAACTGATGACTTATAAAGCAGATCCACTTTTGTATTAGTGAGAACTTCTCTAAAGCTACATTTACATACTTCACCATCGAAATCTAGTTTAAACTAGATTTCGATCATATATGGTCGTGTATAAAATGATACATGAACTAACTTTGAGGTAATGTAAATGCAGCTTAAAGAACAAAATTTGTAGAGTCCCACTGAGAATTTAAAAAAATATAAAAAAATTGTTATCAGAGTTACAAATTTGTCTATTTAATTCAAATATTTTTATATAAAAATATTTTTTTTTATGTAAGTATAAATGCACTAAATTCCAGCCTCTTTTGACCTGGCAACGCTATGCCTGAATAGTTGTGGAATTTTTGTAGCAGCTGATAAGTTTTTTGAAATTAAATTATTTGTGCTTTAAACTTCAACTTTAATATTTATATTGGCATCCTGCTAATTATTAACATTAAAATATTAAAATCAATATAAAGAACGTCTGAAAAATTTTAGAAAAAAGAAGAAAACTAAATAAAGTAAATTCAGTCACTCAACGTGGTTATTTGCATTATATTTGTTGTTGCCGAATTTGCTGAATTTATAACTGTTTATTTTTTTGGTTTTGTTTTTTACTGTGTGTGTTAGTAATACACTAAAGTAAAGTAATTTATTATATAT
This sequence comes from Delia radicum, assembly GCA_021234595.1. Lineage (NCBI taxonomy): Eukaryota > Metazoa > Arthropoda > Insecta > Diptera > Anthomyiidae > Delia > Delia radicum. The sequence continues at coordinate 234,805,305 of CM037854.1, forward strand.
AAACAGCCAACACAGTATTAATCATGGCATATAAATGTGGAATTTGTGATGAAACCATTGGAAAGAATCATGCCAGCCTACAATGTAAGGTTTGCGCAGTGTGGTTCCATTCAACCTGTGCCAATGTGTCCGATAAAGAGCTTACTCTGATTAAAAAAAATAGTTCGCTCTCATATTTCTGTACTACATGTCAGGACAACCAAACAGGTGGTGATGATATACGTGCTTTGCATAAGAAGTTTGATGAGTTCGCTAAAAGGGGTCAGGAAGATTTGAGTTCCATCAAGGGTGCATTTGCGGATGCTGTATCTGACATCAAAACAGAAATGTCCTCTTGTTTTGAAGAGTTGAAAGCTGATATTGTAAATTGCACCAGAATTATAAACAAAGTTGAGTCGTCAACATCTACCAAGATATCTGCACTTGAAATGGAGAATCATGTGTTGCATAAGAGACTAAATCGTGCGGATATAGTTATTCGTGGATTACCCGTTGGGCTGGAAGATTTGGTCCCTGCTGTCGTTGCCCTGGGAGCATTTTTTAATATTCCGGTCGCTGGCCATGACATTAGTCATGCCTGTTACATTAACAAAAAGGGGCTTATTTTGGTGAAGTTTAATAACGTTTTTGTTCGTGACAGAATTATGAAGGAGTACTTTAAAACTCGTACGCTGAAAGTATCCGACATTATTGATGATGGTGTAGCTGATGATATTGCGGGTAGAGTCTTCTTGAATGATCATTACACCCCGGCAGCAAGTAGACTTAATGTGGCATGCAGAAAACTTTTAAATGACAACAAGATAAAAAAGTATAGACTATTTAATGCTGATAAGTTGAAAGCTAAGATAACGTTGCTTGATGGTAATGAGTTGGAAGTTAATGATGCGGCTGGATGTGCTGTGCTCCAGAATAGAGACTTTTCAGTGCTGGAGTAGAATTATGGTAGTGCTTTTTCTGATTAAGCTTAATTGGTACGTTTTCCTGGCTAATGTTGGGACTTTGAATTGTTATTTTTGTTATGAAAGATTAGACTTATATTTTCTTTTATTATGTCAATATAATCTTAATTTATCTTTGATTATTCTTTTGCTGCTTTTATCAGCTGTTATTTATGAATTAAAATGATTTTGGAAAATTATTTTTTGAATATTAATTTTATCACTGAATCATATCTTTATTTTTGGTCCCCAGCTGTAACTCCAATTTTTAATTATGACACCTTTTAATATAAATCTTGGTCCGGTGGTTAGCAATAGCTCATTTTTGGAAACTTCTTTTCAACCATACATTAATCAATTAAATATTGCTCATTTGAACTGTAACGGCATAAGACCAGCTTATAATATTACTAAGTTTGATGAGGTAAAGTCTGTTTTTGGGGGTTCAGTATTTGATATAATAGGGATTTCTGAGACTTGGCTTAAGCCTACTGTTTCTAGTCGTGCTGTTGAGATTCCCGGGTACAAGTTATGTCGTAATGATCGAATAGGTCCTAGAGCGGGTGGTGTTGGGATTTATGTTGCAAAAAAGCTAAAATTTAAAGCCGTATTTAAATCATCTGTACTAAATAAGTGTGAGTCTCTTTTTCTTGAACTGTATTTTGGTAGTATAAAAGTTTTATTTGGTGTGGTTTACTTACCCCCTCCGTCAGATTTTTCTAAATTTGATGAAATTCATTGTGAACTTTTTCTGAACTACTCTCATGTTATTATTGTTGGTGATTTCAATTTTAACCAGTTTGATAGTAGGAAATCAAGTCTACTTCATTCGTTCTGTACTGCTTCAAATTTATCTATCTGTCACAACTCTAAGCCCACCCATTATGACGTGAGATACTCTTCTACATCTTTGATTGACTTTTTTTTAGTAAGTGATCGATCTATGATTAATTTCTCTGGACAGGTACAATGCCCATCTATTTCACACCATGCACTTATTTTTGCTTCTTTTAAGATGAATTTAGGAACCTTGGAATCCGTTGTTGAGCACCGCGATTTGAATAAAATTGATTGGAAAGGCTTATTAAACTTTTTGTTACATTTTGATTCTTCTCAAATTTTTTGTTCCGATGATGTAGAATATAAATGTTCTATGTTTTGCTCGCTAATTGATGCTCTGTATTCCTATGTTCCTCTTAAGAGAATTGTTAGATCGAACGATGATAATTGGATGGGGGCAAGAACTATTGTGTTAGCGAGATCTCTGAGAGACCTAGCTTTTTCTGCATATCAATCTGATCCAACCAGTCATAAATGGAGGGTGTTTTGTAAATATCGTAATAGGGCAAAGGCTGCGATTCGGAGAGAAAAGAGAAGGCATTATGCTAAATTATTTTGGGATTTAGACACTTCTGGCATGTGGAGAGTGCTCAAAAGAGCTGGTTGCGTTAGCACTGATGATGTAGTTTTTGATGGGGATGTTGAACTCATGAATCAATATTTTGTACGTGGTGTGGGACCTGATCAGGTTGACGAATTTGATTTTGATTCCTTTGGGGAATTGGATAACTCCTTTTCTTTTAATTGTGTTAGTGAGTATGACGTTTATGTAGCCTTGAATAAAATTAAATCGAAATCTGTTGGTGTGGATGGTATTACTATTCAGTTTGTAAAGATTGTATATCCTTACATTTCTGACATCATCTTGCATTTAGTTAATTCCATTTTAACAACGTCCATATTTCCTAATATTTGGAAGACGGCAAGAGTTGTGCCCATTCCTAAATCTGGTACTATCAGGGGTCCGGATGATTTACGACCGATTTCTGTTCTCCCGGCTTTATCTAAAATTGTTGAGCATCTGATAAGGGATCAAATGCTTTCGTTTACTAGAACGAAAATCTTTGAATCCCAGTACGCGTTTCGTAGGGGATATAATACTACTTCTTTATTGCTTAATTTAACTGATACCATTAGGACTTATGAAAATGATGGAAAATTGTCTGTCCTGATTTCTCTAGATTTAACTAAAGCGTTTAATTCTATATGCTACTCTACTTTGATTACAAAGCTAAGGGATAGGTTTAACTTTTCGAAGTCGGCTTGTAAGCTTGTTATGTCCTTCTTAAGTGGTAGGTCACAGTTTGTGGATTTTCATGGAACGTATTCAAGCAGTCTATTTCTCACTTCTGGGATTCCTCAGGGATCTGTCCTTGGCCCCCTTCTATTTATCTTATATATCAATGACCTCCCCGAGATTCTAGACATGAGTATGTGCAGGACATTTTTGTTTGCAGATGATATTCTCCTATTATTTGGTACGGATCGTGATTTTGCTGATGTGTTGGAGTCTAATATAAATTTTTACCTTGAACGTATTCTTCATTGGTCGTCTACTAATTCGTTGGCTATAAATCCATCTAAGACTAAGGCTATGATGTTTGGTTCATCTGAACGATTTTTTTCAGATGCTAATTTATTTATTGGTAACACACGAATTGAATTTGTTGATCAACATAGGTGTTTAGGGGTTATAATCGATAACCGACTTAGTTTTGACCAGCATATTGAATCTGTTCATAGGAAGATTTCTTTTATTCTACGTAGAATATATTCCACAAATATATACTTGCCGTTTAGGGTAAAGTGTAGAGTAGCTTATGCTCTATTAATGCCACAGATCTTATATGGACTAGAAGTAGTATCGGGTACATTTGGTAGTAACCTTAAGAAACTGGAACGTGTTGTTAATTCTGTGGTTCGATATATATATAATACTCGTAGACGGGAACATATGTCTGGTTATGTAAAGAAGTTTTTGGGGTGCTTTTTTAAGAATTTTGTTAAGTACCGAAATGTACTCTTTTTCTATAGGACTCTTAGAAATGGCTTGGTTGTCCCTTTATGTCATGAGTTTACTTTTTTTCATTCTAGGAGACTAAAGAATATAGTTATACCTAGAATTTCATGCTCTCTGTTTAAGAGGGCATTCATGGTGAGGATTGCTCATTGCTGGAATTATTTGCCTTATGATTTACGAGTTTTCTCTCACTCCAACAATGTTTTTAGACTCAAATTACTGGAATATTTCTCGAATACAATAGTATAAACCTGTTTCCATTTAAATTTGTGGAATGTTTTCATAAGATGGAGTTTTGGAAAATGTCTGTAATGTGTGAGCTGTTGCTGATTGTTACCGGAATATGATTCTTAATTCTATACTATTAGTTCTTAGTTGTTTTCTTTTTATATATTTTACGGCTGGGGAGCCAAAATAGTTAGGTTTGATTCTAGGTGAAATGATTTATGCGTATAATATTTTGTTATTGTATATATGTATATTTTAGTTTTAAGTTCTTATTCAGGATTGTTATTGCTATGTAATACGTTTTTTGGCCTGGATGGCTTTTGTATTACAATATGGATTTTTAAATAAATAAATAAATAAATAAATTTAAAAGTACATATTAAGTAATTGAACTTGCTACAAAAACTATATTTATTTAGTGATTTTTGTTTGCTTTTTTGTTTGTACTGCTGTTAATTAGCCATTGGAAAAATATACAATTTGCTAAAATGTACTTTCTATTATGAACTATGTATGTTGTGCTAATGTATTTTGGATTGTGGCATACATAAATTTAAATATAGCAGTAAGTAAAAATTTAAAATTAAACTCTAAAGGTCAAATGAGGCTGAAATTAAGTGCATTTGTATTACGATTTAAGAAATGATATTTTTAAAAGAAATATACGAGTATAAATAGCCAAGTTTAAGCTACAATTGATAACAGTTTTCGTAGCAAGTTCAATTGCTTAATACATTAACCTTTAAAGAAAAACTTGAAATCATTTAAAAATGAGATTCTTTAGTTCCGCTATTGTTTTAGTAGCTATCTGCGCTTTAGCAGTTTCTGGACATTATCATCATCATCATGATGATGGACATTATGATCATGGTCATGATGATGGTCATGGTGGTGGTGGTCATAGCGAGGAGGTCGGTTACTCTGTATCAACAAAACATGAACATGGAGGTCATGGAGGACATGGTGGAGGCGGTCACGATGATGGTGGTCATGATTCCGGTCACTACGGAGGACATGATGGTGGTCATGATGGTGGTCATGATTGGTCTCATGATGGCGGTCATGATGGCGGTCATGATGGCGGTCATGATGGTGGTCATGATGGTGGTCATGACTGGTCTCATTATGGTGGTCATGATGGCGGTCATGATGGCGGTCATGATGGTGGTCATGATGGTGGTCATGGCGGTCATGATGGTGGTCATGGCGGTCATGATGATGGTCATGATCATCATGCTCATCCTAAATATGAATTTGATTATGGTGTTAAGGATACAAAATCTGGTGATATCAAAAGCCATTCTGAATCCAGAGACGGTGATAAGGTTAAGGGTAAGTAGTTTGATCAAAAAAAAACTATTCTTATTAAACTCTCTAAAAAATTATCTTGGTCTGTTTTCTTTTTTAGGCAGCTACACTCTTAAAGAAGCTGATGGCACCACCCGCCATGTAGAATATTCTTCAGATAAGAAAAAGGGATTCACTGCTGTTGTTCACAAACTTGGCCATGCTCATGCTGATCATGGTAGCCATGGAGGACATGGTGGACATGGAGGACATGGTGGACATGGACATGGGGGTCATGGTGGACATGGTGGACATGGCGGACATGGTGGTCATGCTAGCAGTTATGTTGTTGTCAAAAAAACCGAAGAAAAGAAGCACCACCACTAAGCATGAATGTTAAAAAGAATTGTATTAAAAAAATTGGACACACCTGGGAGAACAATGGCGACATAGTTAATAAATTGTTATAAAATTTAAATTTTTCAAATAATAAACAAATTTTAAAACCGGTCAATACAAAAGACCATTTGCTAAAAAAAAAATCACTGTTCTTTTTAATTTTAAAACGTTTTAACATTTTTGGAAAAAATAGTCCCAAATTTTCGTCGATGAGAGAGAAAATTGAGCTAAAATGATTTTAAGGTGAAATAAAAAATCAATTTAAAATAAATTTTTTTGAGTTAATAAAACATTGAGAAAAGAAAAACTTGAATAAAAAAGTGAGATAAAAAATATTGAAGTAAAATATTTTTTTTGTGTTAAAAAATTTTTTAATTGAAAAAAAATTTTAAGTGAAAAACATTTTCAAGTGAAAAAAATGTGTGTGTTAAAAAAATGTACATATATTGAGATATTAAAATATTGTAAAAAACAATACGGAATAAAAAAACGGAATAAAAAAGCCAATTACACGCTAGCATAATATGCATTTTTACATTTAATATTTAAGGTTTTTAGTATTACTGTACATAGTTATTTATTTTACAAGAATTCGGTGACATGGGGGGAGGTGATCTAAGGGGTCACATGAGGATCGCTAGAATCCTAATTGATGACCCGATTACAAAGGTTACGGATAGGAGGTCACCGGAGTACATCTTTGATAGGAACTTTAATGTGATGCTGTTCGACAGGGTCATGTGGACCAACAGATCCTGGGAGCCAGAGCGGGATTCTCAGGTATGGTTCACAGATGGCTCAAAGCATGCGAATGGTGACACTGGTGCGGGTGTCTGTGGACCAGGTTTCCAACGGGCCTTACCCATGGGTAGATACACCTCCATTTTTCAGGCAGAGATTTTTGCTATATGTGTCTGCGCGGAGTAGTGTCTACGAAGGGGCACTATTAGATCTCGCATCTACATTCTTTCTGACAGTCAGGCGGCATTAAGGGCTTTAATGTCCTATGAGGTGTCATCTGGTCTGGTCATGGAATGCATTCTGGCTCTTAACCGACTTGGCGGGCGCAACTCGCTTACCTTAGGGTGGGTTCCTGGTCACGAGGGGCATGAGGGCAACGAGAGGGCAGATTGTCTTGCTAATCGCGGGGCCCAAAGGCCCTTTATTAGCCCTAAACCATTCTGTGGTATACCTTTGGGGTATGTTAGGGAGAAGCTCGGGTCGTGGAGGGAATCAGAATTCTCTCTCTATTGGGAAAACTCTCTTGGCCAACGACAGGCTAAGAGATGAATCTCTTTTTCCAGTGCAGGATCGAGGAGACTCTTGTCCCTCGGGAGGGGTAACTTAAGTACCCTGGTGTCTTACCTGACTGGACACTGCAATCTCAGATACCACCTGCGCAAAAGGGGTCTTTCGGACACGGATGAGTGTTAGGTTTTGCGAACTGGTAGCTGAGACATCGGAGCATGTTCTTTGCGAATGTCCGAGGCTTTGTGAAAGGCGTGCCAAGTTTTTTGGCGATCGCTTTGTCTCCCCTTCGGACATTATGAAGGTTTTGCCTAATAGGTTTATTGGCTTTATAGGTAGCTTGAATCTTTAGGGTAACTTTAGGCAGCACAAAAGACCTAAGTTGGTAGCGGTGCATAATCTAATCTAATCTAATCTATTTATTTTACAATACATATACAATTGGCCACGAAGGCTTCCTTTGTATTGATATTAAATAAAAATAAAATACAAATAAAAATTTAAGGATCATATGTCATGTCATCTTTTATATTTTCATATTGAACATTTTTGTTCTGGATGAGTAAATGTCCCAATTTCCCACGCTCAGTGAAATGAGTTGTACAAAAATATCTCTCAATCTAAAAACTTTATAATGAACTTTGTGATTTTAATTTTAGATTATGAAGTTCAATTATTGGCGATTATCAAATCAAATCAATACATTACCAATTTATATTTTCTTTTTACAAAATTTTCATTTTTCTCAAACAATTTTTCGTTAGAAAATTCCTTAGAACCCAATAACGTTTGTTTAATATTTGCCATTTATACATAAAAATCCTTTTGTTATATGGAAATTTTATTTCGCAACAACCATATGTATTGAAGTGTTAAGGTCATGGTCACACCCGCCTGAGTTTACTCTTTTGCGAAGTTGTTGTCACTGACAAATAAATTTTGCATACCAAATAAAGTGAAAATAAAAAACAAAGAGGGGGAAAAAAACTAATCCTACTAAAGTCTTTTAACTTCTGTCATTTCACATCTTTTTCATCTTTTTTTGTGTTTGTAAATATTCATTTTTGTAAATTTTGCATGTTGTTAAAAAACATGACGTTGATTTTTTACAGCCCGTTCGTTTTTCTTCTTTGAAAACAAATACCTACTTTAATATCTTTAGAGATGATGATGCTGTGCTCAGATATAAGGAAAAAAGTATGCCTTGTTTAAGGCAAATATTCCTTTATCACAATGAGACTATAGTGCTAGCACGCTACCACTAACGTTCAAGCCGTCATTAATTTGCATTGCAAATTCTTGTTTTTTTCATTTTTCTTTTTATTTAGTCTTTGGTAAAGGATGTTGTAAGGTATATTAAGTTTGTTAGATTGTTTGTAAAAAAAAAAAGAATTTGAATCTGAAAATTCTTTATGCTGCATTTACATTTATCATCGAAATCGAGTTTGAACTAGAATTTCGAAATCTTGTTCGTGTAGCATTTTATGCACTACCATATGATCGAAATCTAGTTTAAACTGAATTGCGATGGTAAATGTAAATGCAGCTTTAGATGAAATTGTATGTATAAAAAGTTATCTTTAACGAGTTCTTTAATTTGTAACTTCCAGGGTAATAAATGTATATATAATTATAGATCGTTTATATAATTATATAAGATTATATAAATCACTAAATACAATTACATAATTTTAGGACAATGCAGTTCAATATTTTTTTTTTATTTAAGTTTTTTCTATCTTTAATTGTGCGATGAAAATGAAAATTATTCAAGTTCGAGGCCATATACTCTATATTTCTTTATAAGGATATTATCATAAAAAATAATCTATAGGGTTTTTGTTTTCAAATTTATTAATTGACCACTTTCAGGAATTTTCTAGGTTCCCATCATCAGAACACGTTTTTAAAGAAGTTGACAATCCCATGCAAAACATCAAACATTCATATAAACTAGTTTTCTCACTAAATGAGAACTAATATATGAGCTCGAAGTTAAAGACTATCACCATGGATTAAAAATAAATTGAAAACTTTTTTGTGATGTGCACCCTCTACCTTTGGTAGATATAAAATATAATACACGCTTTTTGTTTTTTTCTCTCCTTTTTATTTGCACACTTGTTTTGTTTTGTTTAAAAACAAGATGTAAAGGGGGAGTAAACAAGACCGTACCTTTGTCTTTTATACAAGTTTAATATAATATTTATTTAAAATAAAAATTATGTTTTTTCAATCTTTCATTGTGCAAATAAAAACTCTATAGACTATTTGTTAGGAAATATAGAGTATGGCCTCTATTGAATAATTTTCATTTTTATGTTTCTTTTTTTTATTTTTACTTAATATAGTAAAATGTTATACGCAATATATATAAGCACAAAAAAATATGATTTTCCTTGTTTTTCATCTCAACCATACGACTAACGTATGTATGTGACTATGAAAATGTCAAATAAAATAAATATACCCATTAATTTAATCAAGTCAAAAATTTATTTTTTTTTGTCAACTTACGACAAATGTGTAGTTGGTCTGTATAAAGTGTAAGGTATCTAAAATTCGTCTAAACTTGAAAAAACTATAAACTCCCTTTAAAAACTAACACCAACAAAAAACAGAATTTTTTTTCTCCTAACATGGAAGTAGGTGTTAATGCACTAACTGCCAAAGCTATTGTTTTTTTAGAACAAGTCAAGATAGACAAAAAAAAAATTGAAAAATGTAGATGAGCTGATGGAGAAAAAAGAAGCAAAAAAAAGCTGCTTTTAAAGTTGATAATTTTTCATATAAATTATACAAACTCGACCTAATAAATGTATTTAGTTGATTAATAGCTCATTTGCTAAAATTTGTACAATTTACATAAAACCGGTAAAAGTAAAAATAAAAACTTAAAAAATAATATATTGTATATTCAAGAAATATGCATTTTTTGTATATTTTACTTGCTAAAGTTTTAAAACATCTATGTTCGCCGATAAAAAGAAAAGTGATATGCTTACGTCTTTAGTTTTTTTTTAATTTTAATTTTTCTTTATAAGATAAATAAGTTAATACTGTTGAGCTCCAAAAAAAAAATATATTACTTTTGAAGTTTTTTTTTTTTTGTAGGAATAATGTTTTAAACAACATTTTTTAAGAGATCATATACAGTGCCGGTCAAAAAAATAGCACCAATGACAAAGTATTTATTCATGCAAGTGAACAAAAAAAAAATTATGCGTATTATTCTAAAGTAAATATGCGATACTGTGATACTATGTATATTCTCTCCGAGCATACTTATTTTTTTCAAAAAATGTTTACGGTTCTTTTCCAATGATCGATATTATAAAAAAAAACTCTGCCTCAATGCAGTCGTTAAAATAGCACGTGGAAAAACGTGCTATTATAAAAAATTTGGTTTCTAATCATAAACCATATCCTGAAAAAAGAAAATTGGTTGGATGCTCTAATAAAATGATTATAAATGCAATAAAATTTACTCAAAAATCTGAAAAATGTGGTCTGAAGCGAGTTTTTTCACTATTAATGGTTAAGCGTTTGGTCAGACAATGCAAGAGAAGACCCCATTTATGCCAGCTACAGAGCTTAAAAAAGAACTTAATGTGACAGCAAGTGCCGAAACGATTCGTCGGAGATTGGGAGACAACAACTTCAACGCCTGCAGTCCCCGAAAAGTGCCCCTGCTCTCACATAAGCATGTTGCAAAGCGTTTGGAGAACTCATGTAGAATGGCCTGCTGAAAAGTGGAGAAATGTTCTTTGGACAGATGAATCCAAAATTGGAAATTACGCTGATTTGGGTCTTTAAACAAGACAACGACCCAAAGCATACCAGGAAACTTACAAAAAAGTAGTTTCAGGACAATAAAGTAAGTGTGATGGAATGGCCTGTTCAGTCCCCGATCTAAATCCAATCGACAATTTATGAACAGATATAAAAAAAGAGAGTGTCAGAAATGCAACCAACCAGTAATGAAGCGCTTTGGATGGCTGTTCAGCAAATCTGGAACTCAATTCCGAAGGATAGATGCCAAAATCTGGTGAATTCGATGCAAAAACGTTGTGCAGAGGTTATTGCCAATAATGAGCACGCTACAAAATAATAATTTTAATATGTGAAGACACCATAAAAATACTGTTTTCAAAATTTTTAATTTATTTTTATTTATTCTTAGTTTAATTAAGTATTTAATTTAAATACGAAAAAACTGTAGTGCTATTTTTTTGACTGAGTGTTTTTTAAGTTGTTTTAAAAAAGTTGAAAATTTATAATAAATTGAAAAACCAAATCAACAATTTTTTATTTAACCCTCTAATGCCTGACGATGACATTTGTCATCGTTTATAAAATTGAACCCAAATGCTTCGAATGAGTGTTTTATACTTAGAAATTGATATAGTTCGATATAAAAGTGAATTAGCTAAAAGTTTTGCGAAGAAACTGTTCGTATTCAGTGCACTGTTAAAACGCGAGAAAGCTTTAAAGTTCAAAAAATAATTATTTTTTAATTAACTGAGATTTCCAACAACTAAAACACTTATTTAAGTTGATTTAAAACTCTTGAAAATTAAGTATAAGTAAGATTGAAGTATTACTTACCTTTAATAATCAGTCCTTATTTTTCTTCAAGAACGAACAGGATTTCATCAGGATATCTCTAAAGGACATTGTCTTAACTTATAAAGTAATGGACGGATCGTTTTGAAATTTGGTATAGAGAAGACAATCAGTAATAGTAGCAAAAGTCTAAAGTTTGAACAAAAAATATTGAAGTTAAGATACTTTTTCGCCCTATTTCGCATTTTGCAAAAAGCGAAAATCGCCATATCTTCTTAAAAAGAAGCACAAAAAAGTTTATTTTTGGATTGTGGTTATGTCTTGGCAAGAGCAATAATTTTTGGTACAAACTTTTGTTTTACTTGCATTAGTTTTGGAGATAAATTTTAAATTATTTCATATCGCCGAAAGTAGTCAGCGAAAAACATTTTTTTACGAATTGTTATTTTTTTTTTGCGAGACGAATACATGGTATGAATTTCATTGCAAAACAAAATTCGGGCATTAGAGGGTTAATATTGTTTTACAGTCTTGTAAGTATCTTATGACACGTTTTTAGTAAAAAATATCTAACGAAGAAATTTTTTTTTATCCTGGTGCTATTTTTTTGACCGCAGCTGTATAAGTTTTTTCTTTCATTTTAAAGATTTTTATAATTATATTTATTAAAAATCTACCCAAGATATTTATACGAAAAATTTTTATAGAACTTGTTCTTTTTAAGTTGTTTTAAAAACTTTTAGTTCATGAATTTATATCATAATTTATGATGTTTTAACTTTAAAATTAAAATATTTTAAGAGCAAGTTTAAAAAACTCTGATTAGAAAATTTCATTAATTTGTTTGACAGAAAAAAAAAAAAAATTTGTTTGAAAAAAAAAAAAAAATTGTTTGAAAAAAAAAAAAATTTGTTTGAAAAAAAAAATAAATTAAAAAAATTTTAAAATTTTAAAATTAGAACATTTAATCATTTAAACATTTTATTAAACAAAAGATTCATTTGTTAGATTCATATTTATAGCAAATTTTGTTTTATTTATCAAAGCTTTCAACGCGTTTTTTTTTTTTTTTTGGAAAACATTTTTTGTAATAAACATATTTTCCATTTGAGAATTAAAACTAAACTAGTTTGTAAACAAAATTTTTAATAATTTTCAAAAAAAATGTAATTACTTTTGATTATTTTTTTTTCCTCTATACTAAACTTACCTGTTGATCTGTACCCGTAACAATATTACCCACACTACGTAAGGCCGGTACAATAATAGCTGGTTCATCAGTGCCTAACAAAGCCACTAAACGTGGCACTGCACCAGTGTCAACAACAGCTTGTATCTTATTGTTTTCATCATCGGTAACATATGACAATGCCCAGCAGGCATCTGCCAACACTTGTATGTCCGTACCACACAATAGTTGTGACAACACGGGCAGAACTCTTGTAATCTCTTCAAAGGGTGGTGAAGGATTCTTATTACGACACAGATTGGACATTAACCAAACAATGTTACGCAAAAATGACAGGGGTGTTTCATTATTAATCAAACTTAAAATGCCTTCAATAACATTATGATGTATGACAATATCACGAGCAGCCGCACCATCACCGGCAATATTGCCTAAAGCCCATACAGCTTGTTCGGCCAAATTGATATTTTTCGATTGTAGGAGAGCAATGAAGTGAGGAACGGCATTATTTTCAATAACACAACGTGTTTGTTCAGAAGTTCCAGAGGCGATGTTAGTTAAAGCCCAAGCAGCTTCAAATTGAAGTAGAGCACTGAAGAGAAAATAAGGGGGAAGAATTTTTTAGACCATTAAGGGAGGGGAAAACTTTTCAGGTTTACAAAAAGTTTCTTAAAATAGAAGTTTTTTAAAAAACAGAAAACATGTACTTCCTTAAAGATATTTTCAAAATAAAAGGTTGTTTTTGAATAAAAGGTTCTTTTTGAATAAAAGGTACTTTTTAAATAAAAGGTACTTTTTGTATAAAATGCACTTTTTGTATAAAAGGTATTTTTTGTATAAAAGGTACTTTTTGAATAAATGGTACTTTTTGAATAATAAGTTTTGTTAATAAGAAGTTCTTTTTGAATAGAAGGTACTTTTTGAATAGAACGTACTTTATGAATAAAAGGTTCTTTTGTAGGAAAAAGTCCTTTTTAAAAAAGGAAAAGTTGCCTTCCTTTTTAAGGAAAATGTGTCTTCCGAGTTTTTTTGGTAAAAAATACTTTTGGTAAAAAACTACTTTTAAAAAATATGTACTTTTTGAAAGAAATTGTACTTGTTGGAAGAAATTGTACTTTTTGAAAGAAATGGCACTTTTTGAAAAATGTACTTTTGAAAAAATACTTTTTAAAAGACATAGGTACTTTTTAGAAGAAAAAAATACATTTAAAAGATAAAAGTACTTTTTGAAAGAAGGCGGTCTTTTTGAAAGAAAAGGTAATGTTAAAAGAAAAGTTTTGTTTTGAAAGAAAATGATCTTTTAGAAAAAATATTCTATTTGAAAAACAAAGGCACTTTAAAAAAAGCTTTTTTAAAAGAAAATGTAATTTTTAAATAAAATGAAGTACATTTTCTTTGTAAGAAAATGTACTTTTTTGAAAAAAAATTTACTTGTTTGAAAAAAAAATTTACTTTTTTAAGGAATAGGTAATACAGGTATCCCTCGATTTACGCGGCACGTTGGGACCGAAAAAAAAACCGCGTAATTCAAAACCGCATAAATAAAGGTTCTATATCAATACAAAATTCTGTTTTGGGACCAGCAATATAATAAACCGCGCAAATTGAAACACTAACTTCATACAAAATTCAAATTTGGGACCGAAAATCCGTGTTAAAAGAAAAGCTTATTAACATAATTTAAATTAAATTTATTTTATTTGTACTTTTCAATAGTTATAACAAAATATTATTTGTAAAAATAGTATATTTAAACCAGCTTTGAAAAAAAAGTTAAAAATTTTTAATTAACAAAAAATAACAACAAATTTATAAAAAAAAAAAACTTCATTCCGGCTTTTTAAATCAACAAAACATAAATTAATAAAAACAAAACAAAAAATTCATAAAAAATATAAAATATTATACATATTGCTAATCTTCACAGATTTCGTCATAGTTAAAATCTTCAGTATCTTCGTCAAAGACTACTTTTTCAGAGTCTTTATCATAGTTAACGTCTTCAGAATTTTGGTCACAATTAACGTCTTCGTCCAATTTAAAGAAGTCTGTTATTAGCTTTTGCTTTTTTTGCTGTTCCTGTTGTTTCGTATGATGCCAACCATTTTTTTATTAAACTCTGAAATAAATCTGATCGATTTGTACAAGGGTCATTATCAGTGGAAAATTTTATCAAATCCTGAGCCATTTGTATAAAAGTTTTTAACTTGGAAGAATCAAAATCTGGATTATAATCACTATCACTTTCGTCTTCAGTTGATTCGTCGGGGTCCGTAGCTAATTCAATGAGATCTTGTTCTGTCAATTCGGGAACATCATTTATCATCTCCAATATATTCCCATCCACAATGTTTTCAAATAATTCAGATGTTTCAAATACTTGTAGTATTTGAACAACTTCCGCTGTTAACGGAGTAACAACATTATCATTAGGAAAACCAAAACCACAGCAAATTGTTTATTTTTTACTACCTTTAAAGTTTTTTTACACTGCAAATTAAATTTAACCTCTTCATTTTTGCAAACAGCTGATAATGTTTAAAAAAAATGGTGTAATGCGCGCAATTAGAGGGTTGCCACTATTTTTAAATCGCGTTATACTAAAACCGCGTAAAAAAAAAACGCGTTATACAGAAAAATGGTCACTATTATTAAATCGCGTTATATCGAAACCGCGCAAATAAAGTACCGCGTAAATCGAGGGATACCTGTAGTTGAAAATGTACTTTTCGAAAGAAAATTGTACTTTTCGAAAGAAAATTGTACTTTTCGAAAGAAAATTGAACTTTTTGAAAGAAAATTGTATTTTTTGAAAGAAAAATGTACTTTATGTGTTTTTTTGAAAGAAAAGAGCTATTTTAGAGAGACAGGGTACCTTTTAAAGAAAAGGTAACTTTTAAAAAGAAAAGCTACCTTTTAAAAGAAATTGTAATTTTTTTACGGAAATCTGCTATTTAGAAAGAACATGTACTTTTTGGAAGTAATTGCGCTTTTAAAAAGAAAATTTACTTTTGAGAACGAAAATTTACGTTTTGTAGAAAAAGTTGTTTTTGAATGAAAATAAGTTATTAATGAAAAGGTACTTTTTGTTCAAAAAGGGACTTTTAAAGAAAAGATATTTTTTGATAAAAAAAAAAGGGTCTTTTTAATATTATACTCCAAAGAATTGGCATTAAAAAAGTTCATGTTAAATCTAAATGTTTACCGTGGATGGTAACCGATTCGATGCGGGTATCGTTAAGGGTAGCGCTATTTTCTTTAATTTCGGTAACGGTATTTAAGGGGTAACGATATTACAGTTATATCGGTAACGTGTTTTTAGCGTTAACGGCGTTTTACATAATTTGGTAACGCTATTTTAGCGTTAACAGTATTTTACTTATTTCGCTAACCATATTTTAGAGTTAACGGTATTTTAGTTATTTCGGTAACGTTAGTTTAGGGTTAGCAGTTTTTGAGTTATTTCGGTAATGGTATTTTATGGGTAACGTTATTTTTGTTATTCAGGTTATATGAACAATGCACATTGATATGTTCAGCGTTCAGCCCCATCATGAACGAGTTCCATTGACTGTATAGTTTAAAATCAAACTTTGTTGGGATAATATATCTATTTACAGCGATTGTTTTTCAGATCCTGTTAGATAATTACGGTAACGGTATTTTAAGGATAACGCTATTTCAGTTAGTTTGATAACGGTATTTCAGCGTTAACGTAATTTTAGTTATTTCGGTAAGGGTTTATTAAGGATAACGCTATTTTAGTTATATCGGTAACAGTATATTACGGACAACGGTATTTCAATTATTTCAGTAACGGTATTTTAGGTATGATAGCCAGTTGAAAGGGTTTTGTATCGTATTTTAGCGGTATTGACTAACATCCCTAATATGTACCAATTGAGGATGCTCAGATTTTGTAGAATTTTTCTATACTTTGAAAATTTTCCATTTCATTTTTTCAAATCAAATTCTTTGTTAAAAATTATTAAGTTTTTTTTATTTTGTTGAAAAATGTCAAAGCAGACTTTTTAGGAAAAAATAATTCGATAATAAAACCTGTAGAAAATGGAGAGCTTTGATTTAAGACTTATGTGTGCCCCGGTATGCTAGTTGGTAGCGTGCTTGCTTATCAATGCGGGGTTCGATTTAAACAAAGAGGCACTGGTTTGTTTTCGCTACAACGCGCCGTTTAGTGTAATAGGATGCTCGTTTAGGGTAATTATATGATTAATTGATAAAAAAAAAAGACTTCAAGATCGGAAGCAAAGTCTTTAATTACATATTGTATCCATATTTCAAACAAAATTTTCTTTTAAGGAACTATTTCAAATAAAATCCTCTTCAAAAGACTTATTCCAAAGAAATTTGTCCAATATTTTAATGTTTTTCTTTATTAAAAAGGTACTAAAGTACTAAATTACTGTCAATTAACATTTTGTTACTGAAATGGATGATGTTTTGACAGACTTTCTTTCCTTGAAAAGGAAGTTCTCCTTAAAGCTTTAAAGCTCTAAAACCCTGCCATAAAACATTAAATTTTTTTGTATTCTCTAGATATTTAAAGGAATTCCATGTAGAACTTTAAGTTTGTATAAGTTAAAATTAATTTATCATATTTTTTTAACTTACTTATCAAAATTCTGTAGGAAACGCACACAAATTGGTACAATACCATGACCAATCATTAGATCTATGGGAGGATTACGTTCTCTAGATAACATTTTACGTGCCGCCTGCATTCCTTGGAATTGTCTCTCTGGTTCCGTACAATGCATGGCAGCTACAATTTCATCAACAGTCATTTGTACCGGGGATTGGCCGTTGGATTCTTTTAAAGGAGACGTAATATCTTCCTCATTGATGTTACGTCTTTTGAACATCTGATCTTCCTTTTTCGACTTACGCAGTTCCACGGTAACCTCATGGCGTCTTAAACGGGATTCCTGAGAGAAAGGAAAACAAAGGAAATAAGTAATTAATCTAAGGTAACAAAGGGATTTTAATAAAAAAATCAACTTACATTTGTGTTAATGGCATTACTTTTGTAAGCCCCTTGTCTGGTAGCTTCCATTTTACTCATTTTGTTAGATCTAGAAAACTTGACACAAAAAAAAAAGAAACAAATTAAAAAACCTAACCTTATTTTTTTTTTTTTTTTTGCAAATACAAGGAGAAAATGGTCTCCTTTTACAACAACAATACTAAAGGATACAAAGAACAAAGGGGGAAACAAAGAAAAAAGATCACATTTATACCAGAAAACAAGTTTAAAGGAAATTTACAGTCGGCATCATTAACTACCGCCACTACAGGCACATTAAAACAATAAAATAATTAAGTTTTGTTGAAAATAATAAATTTAGCAAAGAAGCAAAAAAAAAACCAACCTGTTTACAAAACTATATAAAATTGTATTTGCAAATATTTTATTTTTTGTTGAAATTGTTTAAAAATTTATTGATTTATCACTGATAACTTAATATTTTTTATATTAAAAACTTTTACCGTATAAAAAAAAATTACAAATAAATTTATTTTTCTAGACTCTGTGTGCGTGTGCCGCGCTATTGTGCAAAATACCGTTTGAATTTGAATTGTTCTTTTTCTGGATATTCGCTATGCCTTTTCGTATGAAACATGTTCGTATATTGTTGTTGTTGGTTTTTTTTGGATAAAAAGAATGAAGTAATAAAAAAGAATGCAGAAAGGCGGGCTGTTACAGAGTTGTATTTATGTTATTGTGAATGAATATTAGAAGATCAAAAGAGTGCAAAATAATTTAACAAACGGATAAAGGGTTGCATTTTTTTAACCCATATTGTACCAGCTTATGTACTGTATCTAAGTCATTGTTGATGGATTTTGAAATGTTATTGTAAGTATCGTCGCAATTTGTCTATAATTGGTAATAGATAAAATGCCACAGTTTTCCGAAGATATTTTTAATCTGAATTCAGCGTCGCCAGGAAGGTGATTCTTTAAATAATTGATGATTATCGTTTACCTGTCAAACATAAATAATTATCTAATACAGTTTTATTAGGTTTTTGTTTTTATATACATCGAGATTATTTTTATGTTATTTTCAATTTATAACGAGATTTCAATCTCCGTATATTTACAAAAAATGAAGCAAATCAAACATAATAGCTAGGTTGATACTAGTATGTCGATCTGGCTAAAGATATCATCAGAAGCCGAAGTTTTAGAAAAGCTAGAGCCTCCATAATAGGCAGAACTTTAACAAAAAACCTATTAATCATCAATTTTGCTTCATTCTTGTCTTCTTAGTAATCAAGCACGTGGTTAGGGTCTATTCCTAACAAGCATCATTTTCGTTTTATGAACAAGGACCGAAAATAAACATTCTTTTTAAATTTTGTAACAAAAAAACAAATGGAGTTACATGTCGGGGAACTGATTCAAGTATACCATATTGATCCTTGTAGAAAAGTTTTTCATGAAACTCTAAAAGAATCATCGTCTAAATGATGTCTTATACGGCTTCCAAAACACCAAAATACATATTTTCGTTTTTTTTTAGTTTTCAATATAAAATGTGTAAGAAATTTACAAGTCGAAAACTTGAAAAAAGGAGAATGCGTGTTTTGGGGTGTAAATGAAGTTTTGTTTTAAATTTGTTGAAATTTTTAAAATTTCAGTCGTCTTGAACAATGCCAAGTTTTATTCGTAATAAATGTAAGGAAAAAAAAAACTGTTAAAATCATTAGCACATTTTGATAATGGTGCAAAATATTTTCCTGACTAATTTTCAGAATAGACAACTTAAAACATTTTTTATTCTCCGATTAAAAGAATGGAAAAATACAGTATGAAACCAAAAAACCCTAAATCTTAGTCAAATTGAAAAAAAAAATTCTGCCATCTCTATTTTTACAATACAAAATAAACAACACTTAGTACACCTTGTAAAAACCCTTATTATTTTGTAATAAAAAATCTCAAAACCATTTCCGCAAAAAAATAAAGTCCACAAATTTTAATTTATTTGTTTTAATAAAGAAATGCAGATTGTGATATTGAAAAGAACATTTTAATAATATTTCTTATTGCTTAGCATTTGAGACCTTATTATTTAAAAAAATTCTAACATTATTTGTGAAACTTGAATATATATTTTTTTTTATATCCAAGTGGAAATGTTTAAGAAACAGTACTAAGCTACTAAATTTGCCCTTTCTATTTCATTACGGAAATTTTCAGAAATTTATTTTAAAAATACATATACCTAATAATTTTGAAGTGTATTTTCCCTAAATTATGGGAAAACTAGTAGCACTCAGCAAAGTTTTTAGTTCTTTGTACATAATTTTAAAAGAATTTATGAAAAAAAATTGTTAAAATGCTTTTTTGCACGAACAATAATAAAGTGCTAGTTTAGCGTGAAAAGTGCAAAGTTGGCCACAGTGGTTTTTGTAGTTCATTGTTTTATCCGGTTCCGTTATATTTTTATCCGTTAAATATCTATTGTAACTTGAACATTCTTTCATTACACCAGTTTCTTTTCATACTCGGCTTTGTTAGGTTGTCTTTTTTGCGGAAGAGTGACGGTCTGTGAAATATATTAATAAAAGCTGCAATTAAATAATAAAAGCAGTAATAAAATTATAAAAATGGTAATATATATAATTGATAAAATCTTATTGAAGATTGAAGAAGTAAATAAAAATGTGTATTTATACGAAATTGATACAAAAAAAATTACATAAGCGTCAGTTGTCGGTCGGTCGTTTGTTTGTTTCGTGAGTGATTTTGTATACAAGCCGGTCACCAGAAAGTGTGTATTTGTGAAAGTGTTTTAATTAAAATATATGTTCATTAAATTAAATTATAAGTGTACAAAAAGCAGGTCAGAATATGAATTACCTGAAGCTTTAGTCCTTCCATCTTGTATTTGGATCTTCATAAATTTCGGGTGAGTTCGTTTGTTCGTTCGTCTTTTTTTTTTTGCATTTACTTTTGTGCATAGTTGTATTTACGCTATTGTGAATCGAGCTGTTTTACGCTATTGTGAATGATAGTAAGACAGTTTATAAACACCTAAAACTATGCTATATATTTATGGTAATAAAATTACCAAAATTAATGCAGGTTTTAAAGTCGATAAAACGCAAGAAATGAAATCACTAGTGATCCCGAATTTTTTAATTTAATTTTTATATTTTTGTTATATCTAGCTTAAGAATTTTTTTTCACAATAAGAGATAAAACTAAGAGCAAAAATATCTTTCCATACATTTTGTATGAATCTAGAGAGGGGCACATGAGTAGAATTTTGTGTGATACACGTGAAGCACTCGTGAAAAGTATTTTTACTCACTTGAGCGTGAGTGAGTGTAAGTAGGAAAAAATTCTTCGTGAGTGAGCCAAATTTTTGCGCGAGGGAGTGTGCATGAGAAGAATTTTCTCTTTAAATAAATATTTTCTTTAATTGTTTTGCCGATTTTCTGTTGTTGCGTTTTTAAAATACAAAACAAATGACTAAATTACATATTTAGAGCAGTTTTGAATTAAAAATTTCCAATTTAAATTAATTGTTACATTTTATTTTTTTTTTTCGGTTATATTTTGATTCGTTAATTTGCTTTTATTTCATTTCACCAACAAGTTAAAAAAAAAAATTACAATGTGTATGAAAAACTGACAAAAATTTGGACAAAAATAATCATCGAACCAAAAAATGTATATCTATTTATCAGTTTTTTTATCCAAAAAAAAAAAACGCCCAGCAAAAAATACTTATTGCACAATTGTAAGGGACTAAAAACAGCTTATATCTAGGAGAAAACACCCTAACTTATAGGAAATTCACATAGACAAGTTTATCTCCTTAAATTGGGATTTACTGCTTCATCAAGCACTAAACAAGTCGATTAAACCACTTTTTAATCTTTTTGATTAGCAGTTACTCAAACCATTCATCTGGCAACTATTTCTAAAAGACTGTATTCATACTACTAATTGTGTGCAACTCTGTGTTTTTATACCATTTCGGTTGGCAACGCTACAAAAAATCATACAAAGTCAGTTCGAAATTAACGTTAAAGGCTGCCGCAAAAAATGTTGGCTCCGTCGACAAAATGTTTGCTAATGCCGACATTTTCCTTGCTACTCTTATGACAGATCGCTATAGTCGCCACCTTGGTATTTTAAACTGGCAACGTTAATATTTTCGCTGTCAAGTTAATAAAAAAATGCATATGTAAACGAGGACGATTAAAAACGTAGAATAACGTTAATCAAGCAGATTAATTTTGAAGTCTGAACTCCCTATAACTTTAATTAATTTCTAATCGACTCTGCACTATACTACTGTTGTGTGCAACTCTGTGCTTTTATATAAGTTCGGTTCACATGTTATGCCGGATCACTATCGGCGGCAGCTTTGTATTTTAAACTGACAGAGTTAATATTTTAGCTGTCAAGTTAATCAAAAAATGCACATGTAAAATATTAAAAATGTGGATTAACGTTAATCAAGTAGATTAATTTTGCAGCCTGAACTCCCTATTAAACTTTGCTTCCTACACATTAAATTTCAGATGGGCTATATCTTTAGCAGTTTGTTGCTATATCTCTAGCAGTTTTCTATCTTAACTAAAAAATGGTTAAATTAAATCCACGATTATACATACATATATCTTTAGATTCTCGATTTAGGCTCTTTTATTTCATTAAAATCTACATTACTAAAATTAGGTAAAAATGACGTAGCAGAAACAAATTTGCAGATTTTTTTTTGGTAAATATTAGTAAGATAAGAACAGCAAAATTACAACTTTTAAATTTATAAAATTTGAGTTATATTCGAGTTGAATTTTAGTAATTTTAATATACAAATTTACTCTGTTAAAATCAGCTAAAACTATTGCGTAATATTTGTAGACAAAAATCAGCAAACAAAAACTGTAATAGCAGAAAAATTTTGCAGTATTTACCTTGAATTTTATTGAATGCAACTAACAGCAAATTTTGTTAAAATCAACAGACAAATTTTGTTAAAATTGTAGACTACTGATTTCAGAAGGGCAGATATTTGTTCGCATAAAAAGTAAAATTTAAAACAATTTTTTTTCTACTAATATTTAGCAAATCTTTTTCTACTAATATTTAGCAAATATTTTTCTACTAATATTTAGAAATTTTTTTTTCTGTATTTAGCAGATTAATTTATTACTTTCAATTTAATTAAAATTTAACTCAAATGTTATTAAATTTTTGTAGATTTAAAGGATTTATTTTGATTTTCTTATCTTTCTAATGTTTATCAAATAAATATATTAATTTTAGCAGTTTTTCCTGCAGCGCAATTTTGAACTAATTTTTAGTAGTTTTAGCAAAGAAACTTACTTATTTTTTTTATATTGAGCGCTTCATTTTTCATTATCAAAATTAAAGGAGTCCGTTAAGTCAACCTTAAGTAACAGTTTCAAATTATTGATTCTTCTAAAAATTAACACGATTTCTTTAAGTGGACCTTGTAAATAATTAATACGTCTTAAACAATTCTACACTCTATTAAAAGAGTCTTTAAGCCGTCTTAATAAGGTCGGGGAACAGTTCACAATTTACCTAAAAGAATTAAATTTTCACTAAATGAATAGTTGATTTTTTCATTAAAAGTCCCGGATTAAATAACCACCGTCTAAATCCTATATAAAAAATCCACACCCCTGACACCATGATAGCTTATTTTTTTAAAATAATTTCTAATAGTAGTAAAATCTCCCCCACATAACTTTATACACGCAATACTTTTATTCAACTTACGTGTTTCAATGCTTTAAACATCCGTTTACAATGACCTTGTCATAGCAAATGGACCAGTTTCATAAAAATGTTATCAGTTTTATAACACATAAAACATACAACAATGAAAATGTTTACAACAAACCCAAAAACCAACATACATCAGCAGAAAATAAAGGAAAATTCTTATCAATAGCAACATAGAAGAGTTAAAATATAAACAACAACAAAAAATAAGAGAAATCAATTTTAAAACAAAAGAAATGAATTGTGGAAGCTATATGAAAGAGAATATATGTTGAGAATAAAAGAGCATAATTGCTTAACAGGGTGATTAAGAGATATAATAATTTCGATTTTTCAATCTGTAAATTTTTAAAAATGAGCAACATGTAAATATTGAATGATAAACAGTTGCTGAATTAAGTTTTTAAAGATTTTTGTTTTGAGTTTTCCAATGAACTTTAACATTGCTCATATTAAAATGATTTTATATGTTTATAAGCCTAAAAGTAGACAAGTTTTGATATTATAAAAACTTCTTAATATACATACATATATAAAAAAAAATCGCAACAGAAAAAATATTTTACTTGAAATTATAAAATATTTCATATACTATATTGCTTAACATTTGAGGTTTTCTTCGACAATTGACCGCTTTAAATAAATACCTTTTAAGGCAATTCCTTCAAATTTAAATATTTTATTAAAATAATGAACTGTAAACATGTTTGCCTAACAATCATTTGCAGACCGCCTTAAATGTTTGCCATTATTTTGTGTGTGTCTTGTGATTTCCTAAACACCCAAGTTAAATTTTATTACATATTGCATACCTTAAGGGGCCTTAATAAATCACTGAATATTACATATTTTATGGGTTTTGATTTTAATTTTAATGTGCAACATCAAATAAAACAAGTACACAAATAAGTAAATAGGTTAGTAACAATATCTATATGCAGTTTATCACAAAAATATTGATATATAGTCACTTATACATTTAATAAACTAATTAATTGACAATATCATTAGGATTAAATATCAATAGTAATGACATGTTTTATAAAAAAGTTACATAAAATTACTAATGTCTTTAAAAACGATTAATAATGCGGTCAATTTCAACAAAATAGATATAGAACGATTATATCATAGATAAAGCAAAAATCACTTAAATTGATTTAAGAGCAAAAAATATACACACAGAGAAAATTTTAGCTTTTTGCCAACTGAAATTTGGTTGCAACGACTCAAATTCGGTTAAAAAGAACTTCAGTCGTTTTGTACAACTGACCATTAGTTTTTACAACAAAGTTCGGTTAATTCAACTAAATTTCAGTTCCAATACCTAAAATATTCAGAAATCTAATGAAAATATTGTTGTACTAACTAAATTTATAAGCTACAATTTTCAATTCAGTTGGCACTTTATTTCTCTGTGTGTATGTAAAATGTTATCTTCGTACGGTTCAAGATCGTGAAACTTTTCTAAATTACAAAAAAATTGTAATTTATTTCTGATAATTTACTTTGAATAATAGAGAAAACACAGAAAAAGTTATTAAACACCAGCCAAATGGAATGCATTTTCTGGTGAACTACGACCTACGTCAATATTCTTTGTGCCATTATAGTGTTAATGGTAAATATCTCTTATTTAACTCACCTAATAAAATTAAAATTACTATATATCTACCTAATGAAATTTAGGAGGATGATGAGAGTCTTGCCTTTGTTTTATAGGTTTAATTTTTATAGGTATACATTTTTAAGAGGAATACTATATTTACGAAGGAATATACATACTGTCCTTTTCTTATTTTAACATTATATATTGCTTCTGCTAAATCGCTTATGTTATATCTGGCTTTGTTGTTTTTTTTATGTATTTTCAAAGCATGTCTCTTAAATTAATTAAAAAATTTATATTTACAAAATATCCTACTAACACAACATAATTGCGCTCTCATTGCATAAATTTGCAAATACTATTGAAACTTCACCCCAAATTTAACAAATTCACAAATAATCACATAATTTGAGCAATTTGCAATTTGTTGCGTATATTAATTCATCATTTAAAAGATACGTAAATAAAATGTATTTTTGTATATTTACCAAATAAAAACTGTTAACGAGAGTAGTTTTGAAAAACAAAAAACAAACAAAAAAAAATCATTTTTTGTTCAACGAATTTCCATCCATTCATCAAAATGTAATAAGTCATAAATAGTTAAAATTAGTAATTTATTTTAAAACAAAAAGATACAGTAGAGAGAATGTCTAAAAATGCATTTATATTATAAAAAATAATTACTACTTTACCCTATTACAACACTGACCCAAACTCCCCTAAATTTTTTGTAAAACTTATGATTTATTTAAAATTGTCTATATGAGCTTTATTTCACGAATTAGGGCCGCTTCAACTATTCATTGTTTGGTATAAAAATAAATTTTTATGCAGAGTTTTCGGGATGTCAGTTAAACTTAGTTCAGTTAAACCAATATCGAATTATGTCTGGCATTTCCATGGTTATTAACAAAAACTTGTCGGAGGAACCTCATCTTGATTAGAATTTCGGTCTTTAATGTAATAAGACAAAATAAAACACATTTCAAAAGCGGGTTTCCATTTTAAAACTGCGTTAAAATAGTTTAAAGATAATCTACATCCTAAAAACTAAAACTTTCAAGGAAATCACACAGTGGTAAATCCTCAGATTTAAATGAAACTTGGATATGTTGTAAGGAACCAAAAAAATATTGGACACGTATTTTGTTAGGTTCAAGTTTATGTGTTAAAAAATGGTATTAAAATTGACCCAATTTGACGTTTTTTTTAATATGTTTCTTATATTAATTACTAAACTATAGACAAATGGGGTATAAAATGAAAGGTATTTAAAGACGCATCCGCTGACTGTGCAAGTCCAAACGTTTTTTTTTTTATTCCAAATTTTCGAATACCACATTTATATGGAAAGCTGTTGTTGGTTTGAGTTCAAATTAACATATAATAATGCTTATTCAATTTTATCGAGGTGGTTTCTGGGCTTTTTTCAATTTTCGTAATCGATCGGCTTTAACACGACTTTTCCCGAAGAGCTTTTATTACCTGTATTTTTAATATTTAAAATAAGTGCCAACCCTAGGCCCACAGCATAGGTAATACGGATATCAATATTTTGTTTTCTCGCTTACTTTCATACTCCGTACAAAAAATTTTAATTTCATAAATTTTATACATGCTTTCATACAAAAATATTGTAATTTTTGTCCCCCCTTTTTAACTCCTAAACGTGCGATTGCGCACCTAAACAAATATGTATATGTTTCTAGTATATGTTTGTACTCAACAACATGCCAAGTTTTATTAAAATCTACGGACTCACCAATATGTAGTTTCCGTGTTAATAATTAGTAATATTTATAAATGATAATATTGCAAAATTGCTAAATTAGAAAATTGCATTATCCGTGAGCTTCTCTTTTAAAATTACAATGGAGCAACAATTCAAAAATATTTATAAAATATTTATTTATTTTTATTTTTTATTTTATTAATTAATAATCATATAATTACAAATTATATACTATTACCCTAACCGAGCACTAGCTACTATGGCCTTCGGCGCGTTGTAGCGAAAACAGACCAGTGTCTCTGGTGGGAATCGAACCCACGACCCCCGCACTGATAAGCTAGCACGCTACCAGCACTTTCTTACCACGTGTTGTGGACATGGGAAAAAAGTGCTGCCAAATTTATTATTTATATAAAGGTGCTCATGCATGTATGTATGAGCACCTTTATTCCCTTTAAATTTATTAAAGGTTAAACTTTTTTCCACTCTTGCAAGACCAAAATTTTATGCTTGGTTGTGTTATTGCGAAAATGTCAGGTTTGTCGAATATTATTATAAATT
Organism: Delia radicum; assembly: GCA_021234595.1. Taxonomy (NCBI): domain Eukaryota; kingdom Metazoa; phylum Arthropoda; class Insecta; order Diptera; family Anthomyiidae; genus Delia; species Delia radicum. The sequence continues at coordinate 234,832,728 of CM037854.1, forward strand.
TAGGACAAGAAAACCTAAGCCGAACAAAATAGAAAAATTCACATCAAAGGTCAACAATACATTCTGTCAACAAGGATACTCTATATCCAAATTCATCCCTTTTATGTCCACTAAGAACTAAAGTTCTTTATATAAAGTTTTTAATTAATTTCTCATAAAAAACTTAATTTCGGTAAAATTTAATTCCCTACACTCTAGGACCTTCATTTGAAGTCGTTTGACTAAAAGTATCACATTTCTCTTTCAAAATGGTAGAACTTCAAAAATGTGCTATTACGTTATTAGAAATTTAAACAAAACCCACTTTTTGTATTTGATGTTCACAAAATTATTGCAGATAATAAAAATGAATTTTATTGTTAGTTCTTTAAGGCTTTAAATTCATTACAAAATTGAAGTATACTTTAAGGATACCAATAAAAAAAAAAAATACAATCAAAATAGAACTGAAACCATAACAAGGTTATTGATAACAACATCATTATCAATCGAATAACTTTCTTATGTATCTGTAGTATGCCATAATTGTTAAGAGGTTTTTTTGTGCTATTTGAAGCCTACTTGTTAGTATAATATAAAACAATAGAATTTTTCGTTAAAAGTTTAAATGTTTAAGTATGTATAACATTTTTATATAAAATCAATAATATTAAAGCATATTTTAAATATGAAAAATATTTGTTTTAGATAAATATTTTTTTAAACAGGAATTCTCAAGATTTTTTTAAGTTAAACTATACAATTTTTTTTTAAACATTTTTAAAAACCTTTAAAAGTTATACAAATTTTACTATAACTTACAATAATTTTGTGTTGAGTATCTCTCTCTCTAGCTCTCTTTTTTTTAATAGTTATTTAATCGTAGCATACTTTTAAAATGTTTTTTTTTTTTTTTTTTAATTTATATTAAATAAAGCATACTGTTAAGGTGATGAAACTTAAGTAAAATTCTTTTAAGGAGTAGCATATTTATATTATAAGAATATAATTCTTTAGAAATATAAACTTGTTTTTTAATGATTTTTTTATTTTTTGGATTTACTAAGATTTCAATAATTTTTTTTTTGTTTTTTTTTTTATTAAGAAATGGAGTAAATGGAATATCTTATAAAATTTCTTTTTGATTTTTCCCCTCTTTTAATATTCTTTTAAAACTGAATTCTTTTGTTAGCAAACTGTGTTAAATATTTTAGGTACTCAGTTTTCTAATGAAAATCATAACATAGATTTTTTCATTTATTTCTATATAATTAATTTCTCAAATGAAATTTGCGCGCTTTATTTTTAGGGTGACCAGGTTAAATTTAAAATCAAACACATGATAAATCATTTTGTTATAAATCACATTTACAGCGAGAAGCAGAAAACATTTTTATTGAACAATTTAACAGACACAAGGGAGTGTATCGAGCTGCCGCAGTTTAGTACATGGTTAGTTTATGTGGCAATTGATCAAGGCATTTAAAATTGTCTCCATATGAAAAACTTTTTCTATAAAATGATTGCCTTGAACGGGAATCAAACCGGTTGCCCTTAATTAATTTTCAAACGAAAATTAAAAAACCTGGCCAGCTTTATGTCATATATGTCTATTAAGCATAACCTTTCTTTTTTTTTGTTTGTTTCGAGATTCCTTTTGATTTATTTTTGATATTATTTTTTTTAAGCTTTAAAAAACTTTAAGTTTGTAAGGGACTAAATTAGGGTTATAACTTTTTATTGGCAAAATTTCTTCCTCGCGCTACTTTATGTGCAATTTTGTACTGATAATAAAAATAATTTGTTTAGGTCATTTTGGTGCAAAAAGTTCACACACCGAATGCAGGAATTTTTTTTTTTTTTTTGATAATGTTTCATATGTTTACCATATATATTACTGTCTTATACACTCATAATAATCTATAGGTAAAATACACGAAAACCGTTGTTCATTTTACGAAAGTTTTGGTTATTTTGACATTACGAAAAAATTTGTAGAATATACAAATCACATTTCGTAAAGTTTTGTAAAAACTTTTTTTAAATAAAAATGTGGTGCATACCTTACGGGTTTATTTTAAATTAAAAAAAAAAATGTAATGGTGCCACACCAGAATCGAACTCACGATTTCAGTGACGTCCTGCTGTGTTGAAGTAGACCCCTCCACCATTTGCACCAAAGTAACTGATGCAATACAACAAACTAAAAAGGAACTTAAGTCGAAAATATTATGAAATTTTTATGAAAACTAGAAAAATATGCTACAAATATTTAATAAAAAAGGTAAAATGGCAATTAAATATTTTTATTATGTTTATTGAACTAAATAAAATAATATAATTTTTTTTTATAAATATATCAAATAATATATTAAAAAAAAAAATAAAAAAATAATAAAATAATAATTATAAAAAACTTAAATAACAATTTCAAACTAATTGCATTTTATTATTAAATATTTTATCTTTTTAAATATTTGTTTTATTGAATTTCATACTAAACCCGGCAAATAAAGTGGAAGTAGTGTTTTCGGGTCCTCTTTAACTTGTTTTAGGATCCTCTTTATTAACCAAAATACAAAATATCCATTTATATCAAAACACAAAAATAGTAATAATGAAATAAAAAATAAAACATAGAAATTTAAAAAACATTAATGAACAAAAAAAAAATATAAAAACTAAAAAAAAAAAAAAATTTGTCCTGGCCAGGAGTTGAACTCGCAACCTTCTGATTGCAAATCCGACCTCTAACCACATCAACATCCATATGTAATATTTGTAACATTACAAATTTTTGTACAATGTACTAAAAAAATATTACGAAATCATGTTTGTATTTTTTACGAAATTTGTTAATTTATATAATTTGTTTTATACAAAAGTTTTGTAATATAAACAAAATGTTTGTACATTCTACGAAAAAAAATTTACGAAAAATATATTTGTATTTTTAAGCATTAATTATTATGAGTGTAGCAGCCATCACTTGACACCTAAATTGAATTCTTTTAAAAAAATCCGCGAAATAGATTTTTTCGCATCCTCCATCCAAATGGTTAGATTTTTTTTATTAATGAAATTTTAAGAATATACTTAATATTTCGCAATTAAATGTTATTTTTTTTTATACTTAAAAGAAAAACTAAAATTCAAAACTTCATCGTGTTTGGTGCGAAACTACACACAGAGAAATAAAATGCCAACCGAATCGAAAAGTGTATATGAATGTTAACAACTTATAAGTTCAGTTAGTATAACTATATTTACATTAGATTTCTGAATATTTTAGTTGAAGTAACCGAACTTTGTTGTGAAAACTAATCTTCAGTTGTACCAACCCACTGAAATTCGTAATAACCGAATTTTAGTCGTATTAACCAAATTTCAGTTGGCAAATAGCTAAATTTTTTTTTGTATGTACTTATTAATTTTTTAATATTTTTTTCATCGTTTACACTGCCTTGCGATAAAGAATTTGATATTTGCAAAAATTGCAAAAAGTCATAACCCTAGTCTATGTATGAACATAATATTGATGATCATAGTTTGAAACCAATAACTTAAAATTTTTGACAACTTGAGATAAGGTTACCAAATTATATTTCCCTAATGCAAAAGTCATTAAGCTTGCTTATCTCAATTTGTAAAAAATGGAGTTAGCGGGTGTCATTTTGTAACCATCAATACAAAAAAATATTTAATCTATTAAAAGGTGATGTAAGTAGATATTTTATGTAGTGCTTCTTTATATTATTTTACTTTAAACTGTTTGGGGAATGTGTTCTTTTTTTCTCTTATTTGTATAGGCTTGCAAAAAAACAATTAAAAGAAGAAAAACATTAGGGCAAATGTTAGAATTTTTAGTTTATATACTCAGCAACCATTCCTCTATGAAAGCTTAAGGATATGCATGGCTGATTTTAAATTGCAATGGAAGTTATAATGAAACCCCATAGAATATGTGTGCTTTCAGGCATTGAATTAAATGTTGACCTTGAAAGATTATAAAATTTAGTATGAATGAACTGAAAATGATTACGTTTTAATGATTTAAAATAACGACTACATTTAAGGAAAAAAATTTAGCTCATTTAGCTGAATTGTAAGAGTAAAAGAAAAAATTCAAAAAACTCAATTAAAACCTTAAAAAATCAAATAAATAATATGAATTTTCTTGGCTGAATTGTATTTTTAGGAGCTGAATTTAAATTGTTTTCATAAAATTTAACAATTTTATATAAAATCATCCATAAACTATTGCAAAGTTTAACTTGCACTGTCTAATTAAAAAATTTGCTTAGCTGAATTGTATTTGTTGCAGCTGAATTTAATATTTTTTTTTAGTAAATAACAAAATTGTTACTTAGTATCTCCAAATAACAAATTTTGTTAATTTTTATTATATAATATAAAAAAAAGCTTAGCTCTTAATAGTTGCAAACTTCTTATAAAAATATTATTTCTTAGCTTTTTTTTTAATAATTGAAACATAAAAAAAATTATAAAAGAACTATAATGCTATATTGAGTCACATAAAAAAAAAACATTTTCGCTTAGCTGAATTAACGTTTTATCACGTTTTTTATTTTTATACTTAGCTGATTTATTTGATTAGACTTGAAACAAATTAAAATATGAAACAATGATAATAGACACTATTTTTTTAGCTGAATTAATTAATAGTAGCTAAATTTTTTCCTTAAAAAACTAATATACTATTTAAATGTGTAGCAACAAATTTGAGCTTAGCTGAATTGTATTTTTTTTTTGGAAAATTTTTTACAGTTTTCTTATAAAATAACAATATAACAATTAATCAGATTTAAATAATTATAAACTTTTTCTTACGTTATCAAACAATCTTTTATGCTTAGCTGAATTAAAGTTTTCGTTGCTGAATTGTATAAACGAATTTATAAACAACATTATTCTAAGCTAAATTGTTTTATTACTATTTCAAATACATCAATATAGGAAAAACTAATAGAAACAGTTAATACACTATTTTCTTAGCTGAATTGAAGTTTTTTGTGTGAAAATAATACCCTTTTCTAAGTCATATAATATCAATTAAAATCTTAACAGTAAAACAAATTTGCTAAGATTAGATAAATCTCTGCTTAATTGTAAAAATGTCCAAAAACTGAATTATTCCTTAATGATGACAAACATCTTACAAAATATCCAAAATTTTTTTTCAGCTGAATTTTATTTATAATAGCTGAATTGAGCTTAATACTTTGCAAAACCTGCAGTTTTAGTATGAAAAAGCTTTCGAAATTATTAATAGCTCAAAGTTAAAGTTTAACATAATATTATGAAGAATGAAAACCCTAAAATGTTGTACCTAATTGAGGGTAGATAATGCATATAAATAAGTTAAACAGCTGAATTGACAAATATCTGCAAAACGTTTGAAGAATTTATTTTTTTCTTTGCTGAATAAAAAACATAATTTTTTCCACATTTTTTCTCCATATTTTTTGTATATATTTTTCATTCGGATTAACAACTAATAATTTCAAATAATAAGGAATTTTAAATACCTAAATAACTAAACAGAAAACGGCAATCATAATCTGGCATCAACTAGTGATGGCGACATCACAAAACTAGGAACTTAAGCAGACTTTTTCATGTCTTTTTCTTCGGATTCCTTCTGATCTTCGGTAACTGGAGCTGGTGCTACAGTTGAAGTAGTGGTGGTGCTTGACGAAGTTTGAGCATCAGATTTTACTTCTTGTTGGTTAGAAGATTCTTCTCCTTGTTGCTCGCTAGGAGCAGAACGAGCTTCAACAACATCGGAATCACTGTCGGTGTTTTGCTGGGGATGCATTAGTTGTTGTTCGGGAATTTCGTATTGGGGATAGGGAGGGAATTGTTGATTATTGGGATATTGCTCTTGTTGTTGCTCTTCAGAGAATTGTTGTTGCTGTTGTTGTTGCTGTTGAATAAATTGTTGTTGCTGTTGTGAAAATTGTTGCTGTTGTTGGGCAAACTGTTGCTGTTGTTCCTGTTGTTGTTGGGCAAATTGTTGTTGTTGTTGAACAAATTGATCTTGTTGTTGTTGAGCAATTTGCTGTTGTTGCTGAGCAAATTGTTCCTGTTGTTGGGTTTCTGGATATTCCACGGGAGTAGGTTCGTTTTCAGTTTGCTCAGTTTCCTCAGGTGCTTGAGTTTGTTGGGGTTCCTGAGCTTGAACTTCTGTGGTATGTTGTTGTTCCTGTACTTGGTTCTGTTGTTGTTGCACAGCAACTGGATTGTTTATGTAAGAAAATTGTTGCTGGATTTGTTGTACGGGAGCTGAAGCCAAATATGATGTATGTACTAAAGGACTAGAGTGAACAACAGGAGCAGTTGAATACGTTCTGACAATTGGAGAAGTATGCACTACAGGAGCTGCAGTATATGACTTAAAAACGGGAGCAGCCTGAACTACTGGCAATGTCCTTGCTACTGGGGCAACAGAGTAAGTTTTGAAAACTGGAGCAGCATGCACTACTGGAGCGGCAGAATATGCTTTTAAAATGGGAGATGTATGTACTAAAGGAGCTGCAGCGTAGGTTTTCACCACTGGGGCAGCATGTAAAACAGGGGCGTTGGCATAGGTTTTTACAATAGGGGCCGCATGTACAAAAGGAGCAGCGGAGTAAGTACTGAAGACTGGAGCAGCATGTGCTACAGGTGCGGAAGAATATGTCTTCAATACAGGAGCAGTATGAACTGGAGCAGCGGCTACAATAGTTTTTGAAGCTACTGCAGCAACAGTCTTTGCTACAAGAGGATCACGTTGTACAACAGCATTAAAACCGTTGACATCATCAGCAGTATAAGTTACAGTACGTTGATAACCATCAGCATCAACAACGCTGTATGATCCAGCTACATTACTACCATCACGGGTTTCAACTTGATTCTTAATGTCACCAGTTACGGAATCGTGAACACCATAAGAGAAGTTATATTGGGGATGAGGATCAACTTCTTCAGCCTTAACAACAGCAGCAGCTACGGGAGCAGTTTGCACCACAGGGCTAGCAGAATAAGTTTTGTAAACAGGAGAAGAAGCCGCTATTAAAGCGTTGGGTGCTGCATACGTTCTAACATATGGATTGTAAGAATAGGTGGCAACACCAGCCATACAAGAGCCAGACAAGGCTAATAGGCCAACAAAGGTAATGAACTAAAAAATAAAAGATAAAGGACGACACATTTTAGAAGTTTACAAAAAGAAAATAATTTTTCGTTAATTCAGCTAAATTTGGAATGTAATCAGCTGGCTGAGTATGAGTATTAAAATACGAATTATTAATATTTTGGGTTTATTTTAAATTAATTTTAATTGTTGCCGAATAGTTGTAGTTTATAAAAAATACACTATACAGTTCGTGTTTTTGTGTGAACTCCTACTATTTGTTCAATAAATAAAACAAAATTGTAAATTGTATAGCTGAATTAACAAATTTCAAAGCAGAATTTTAAAAAATTTAGCCAACTGCTCAAAATATGAAATATGTTTTAGCAATATACTTTTTCAATGAAAGTTTATCATAAAAAATTGTATGATTGTTTTACACCATGTTAGCTTATTCAAATTGTTTAAGAAGCTATGGCTGAATTAAAATATTTGTTGCTGAATTCATGAAATTTGTTAAATAGTAAATAATTTAAGCTTATTTCAATAATTTAAAAAGGTTCAGCTGAATATGAAAAATGTTTGCTGAATTAACGAAAACCTTTGAATAATAAATTTGAAAGTAAAAATACAGTTACTAAATGGGACAACGTTCAACATAATTAATTTTTTTTTTGCAAAATCAATACTTTCTGCAGCATTTATATGTATAGCTGAATGGAAACTTTTTACAGCTGAATTGTTAGAATTGTACAAACTACTGAATATATGGATAATTTTTAGATACTGAATACATATTGTTTGTACAACAAGATTAGCTGAATAAAAAAAGATGAATTAATAAAAACTTTGGAATAAATTAAGGACAACTTTTTTATTAAAAAATTGCAAACTAAGTTAGGTGAATAACAAAACTTTCGAATAATAAATTAAAGATATGGAATTTAAACTATAGAAATGTACAGCTGAATTAAAAATACTTACAAGCAGAATTTATAAAAACTATTGAATGATTTTTTTAATAAATTTTATAAAATAATGCTGCTTAATTATAATGAAATTAGATTATGTTATTATTGATACAATATTTATTAAGTATACATTTTGTAGATAGAAATGCCGAATTCAGCCTCAGCATTGATGGTAAATAATGTTAATTCAGAGTATAACTAATGAAATATTTTGCTGAATTTATGAAACCTGAATTAGTAGTCCAAAAACTTTAGCTGTATAAAAAAATATTGCTAAATTTACGCTTTCGACATTATTTTAAAGCTAAACAAGTTTCTGGAATCTTTTTGGTGACATATTTCATTTTAAATGTGTACTGAGATTTTAAGCATATTGGTAACTGAATTTGATATATTAGAGTTAAGAGATATATAAATGTTGAATATAGCCATATTAACCATACTTGGGTCTTGTTAATTAAATGGACCAATTAATTGACAATTTAATTGGCATTGATTGATGTCAATGATAATCAAATTTTTTGTCAATACAATTGCTTAAAACAATGAAAATGAAATTTTGTGTTAATTGGCATTGCTCAATGTCTTTAACAGACAATTTTAATTGATTAATATAGTTGTTTGTTACAATTGTCTTCAAAAAAATGTATTTCCAAATTTGGAAAAACAGCCTTTATTTGCGTGTTAATTTTATAAATATTTGATATTACTAAGAATTATATTTTAAAATGTTATCGTTTTTTTTCCAAAATAAAACACTTTTTATGAACAATTATTTTTTCGTCAATCATAATTGTTTGTTTTAGGAATTGGAGAAATTTCACTACAATTGGTCTAATCAATGACAATTTAAAAAAATGAATTTGCATTGGAATGGTAATGAAATTTTTTGGCATTGGCATTGACCACAAATAATGCCAATAAAATTTCAATGCCAATGAAAAATTCCCAAGTATATTATTTACTTCAGTAATTGCTGAAATTTGTGATTTCATTATAAAATAGACGAATATTAAAAAGTCGAAAATTGAATTCAAAAAGTTTAATTGAACTTAAAAAATTGTGTGGTTTATTAAAAACTATTAAAATAACATAAAACACAAGATTCTTAGACATTTGCTGAATTTTTGAAATATTTATAAAATAAAACAAATTAATTCTTGTGTAGAAGAATAATAAAAGTCTTAGCTGAATTAGATATAAGTGGCTGAATTAAGGAAATATCAAGATGAATTGATAAAAATTTAGTTTTTATTTAAACTTTTTATTGAGTTTATTTGTTTGAAAAACTAAATCTGCTAAAATATATAGCTGTATAGGAAAAACTTTAGCTGACTTAACAAAAACCATTTATAGGTACCATATTATAAGCAGATTCAGAGAAATCTTAAGCTGAATTGGTGATAATTTTGAATAAAATAGTTGGGTTTAGAAATCATTTAGCTGAATTAATAAAAATTCTGTTTTTTTAAGTTTCTGCTGACATTTTTAGTTGATAATATTTAATAACGCATTTATTTTGCTCAGTTAACACAACACAGTTATAAGTAGGTACAACTTAATGAGCTGAATATAGGGAATCTGTTGCTGAATTGATGCTAACTTTGGTTTTTAAACACTTTTAATTAACACAACACTTATTTTTATTAAATAATTAAATATTCTTAGATACTTAGTTCACTTTACTGTTCTTTTCTAAATCATAATCCTTGTTTTCATAATCCTTGTTTCCTTTTGTTCTTTAATAACTTACTTTGCTTGCCATTTTTTGTTAATTAAATCAAATTACGACACAATGTTTTTTGAAAAAACTATAGTATATTTTTTCACTTGACACTTTATATATCCCGATATAAACTGACAGCTAACTGCTGTCTGAATATTTGATATTGTTACGATGACAACTGACAATGGTGTTGTGATGCTGTCAACATGACGGCTCAACAGTTTTATACAATTTTTTTCCACAAAATACGCTAACACAGAATGTTTGTTTTTTTTTTTGCTCAACAAAAAAAGCTCAAGAAGCTATTTGAGGGAAAAAATAAAATCGTGTTTAAGTAGAGAAAAAAAAAATTCCACAAAAGAAACAGAACGAAGAAGTATAATTGTTTTTGGACATACAAAAAAAGAATTAGCAAGAAGTATAACATTCCACCCACACTAAAGCAAAAAATTTAATACTATCGAAAAAAGACATACGTCATAAAAAGGCATTATAACTAGTATGTTTGTTTTTGTCATTTTAAATATGACAGTTAATTTAAAATTATACCATATTAAATGATTTTTGTTTAAAAAAAGAACTTTTAAAAAAAATGACAATTAAAGCTCTTAAATCAAGCGATATATGATAAAAAAAGCTCATTATTATTTTTTGTTTTATTAACTTTATATTTTAATTATTTGTTATTTTTTAGGCCTAAAAAAATCAAACAATATATTATTAATTTAAGCCTTAACAATAAATCTGTTGACATTAAATAATTGCTACCACAATTATTTATTGATTAACATTAAATATTGATACAGCGTACATATAAATTCATTGATATATTTGTTAAAAGCTTTATGAAAAAAACTTACATCATATTTCAACCAATATTGTTTAAAATTTGCGTAAAAAATGTAAAAAAAAATAAAAATATTTCCAAATTTTTTATCCATCACTTTTGTTTTTCAATACATTGCACTTGAACTGTAGTAAATAGCAGTACATAATAATAAATATTTTGTGCTATTTTTGTTAATTGTTTTGTTATTCATTTCTTGTATATTGACAGCTGTCATCGCCACCTTAAGTCTTTTTTGTATTTTTTCCTTTACAAAAGGGTATTATATTTTTTTTTAAAATATTTTTGCGTTGTCACTACCATAGTTTTGTTAGTATTTTAGATTTGTTTCGAGTGGCGCTACCTTCAAAATAGAAATATGAATAAAAAGATATTCAATAGTTTGCATTAAGAAATATTTACATTTAATGCAACTTTAACAAGTTATTAGATTTCTAGTATGACCACTTCAATAAATCCATAATATCTAGACCAAATAACGCTATTCAGAAAATTAAAAAAAACATGCGAATATGGCAAACTCCTACAGTCGCTTTAATTTATCATTCTATATTCAAAGACTACGATTTACATGTAAGAAAACTTTCCAAAAATTTATCATTAAATGAAGGCACCAGCGAGTTAGGAGTGTTCTCAATATTTTGTAAACAGTGTTCTCAATATTTTTTAAAACAAAACTCGAATTAGTCAAATTTGTTCCATGATAAAACGATAAACTTGAAAATAATAACTGCTGATATAAGACTGTACTACCAGTTAAAGCCGTATCTAACGTTACATTTTGGGAGGAGATAAAGGATATGACGTGGACAGCGAGGTTCTGAAATATTGCCTCTTTATACTTTGGTGAATTTAAATCCTCAGGTCCCAATCCCTTAAAATGATAAAGAGTGGCAAAATAGCGATGGCATTATTAAACCACTTCTTAAACCACTATTTTTGGTCAGCTTGGTTTGTATATGCTTCGCCATCCAGCTGAGATATCAAGCTGATATTACTTCGCAATCCTGGGTAATATAGTTTAAAAGAGTCTTATAGAGACAACGTTGTTTTGCCTTCAAATTTTATTTTCATTGAAAGTCTGGTTCCGTTACAAAGTCGTGGTGGATTGATATAAGGTGGCGCAAAAATAACCTTCCGATGTTTTTTTTATTTATATATATTTATAATTTACAGCATTTTCTGATAGGAGGATTACTTTTGCGCCACCTTGTATTTCGAATGATATATATCACACAATTTATATGAAAATGACTAATGTTCAGAAAAATCATCACATCTCGACCAAACGAAAATATTTTTAAACAATTTTTTTTTTTTAAAACCATCCTCATTGCATGTTCTACAAAACGTATTTTATGCGGCCGTTATGGAGTGACAATCAAAATGTACACTTCTTTTTATATATATCTTCCTATATATCTTCCACGAAATCTGGTTTAAAATCGAGTTAAATTTAGTTACAAATCGCAAACGTTCACACAGAGAAATAAAGTGCCAACCGAATTAAAAAGTGTATATTTATGTTAACAACTTATAAATTCAGTTATTACAACGATATTAACATTAGATTTCTGAATATTTTGAGTGTTGGAACTAAAATTCCGCTAAATTAAGGGAATTTTGTTGTGAAAACAAATGTTCAGTTTTACCAACCGACTGAAATTCGTATTAACCGCATTTGAGTCTCAGTAGCGGAACTTCAGTTTGCAAATGGCTAAATTTTTCTCTGTGTGTTTATATTATAAAATTTGGCAGGCAAATGGATTTTGACTTGATAACAACATTTTGTAAACAAAACAAAATAAAGAAGTAAATTAAGACTAAGACGGAAGACTAAATTTGCAGGAGATTATGAAAGAAACAATGTTAATTTTGTTGAAAAAAGTGCTTTCCAGGCCATGAATTGGGCAAGGCACCTACTCATGTCAAGGTCCAAGCCATCATATTGTGTGATAGGCTCATTATTGGAAGAAGCGGGCATATTAGGGCTTCATCGCTACCATGATATTTGTTTTAGTCTTATATTTAACGATGTGATTTAAGAATTTTTAAGAGTGATTAAGATTTAAGTGTGGTTTACTTAATACCGTTCCTAAAGCAGATTCATGGTGAGAACAAATTTTTTCGCCAACTACATTTTTCGATTGCTGCTGTCGGTGTTTTTTTAATGTGACGACAATAAATCGGTTAATACAACATAACTTCCCAGTAAACATGGCAATACGATTACGATTTCCAAATCGTATTGCCTGGAAGAAATATTTTATTAGGGCATTGTATTGTTAGAAAATGTGTCCCGAATACAATACCTCACAGCAATACAAAAGCAATTCATCCGGAAGATAAATCGGTTATGTTGCTTTATTATCATCCAGAAGATATAAAAAAGAGTCATAAATATCGCCGATATATCTTCTGGAAGATAGTAACAAGATATCGCTAGAAAACCACTTAAACCAGCTGTGGAATGTAATTAATTTTGTCACCCTTATTTTCTGGAAAAAACATTATTTTAGCTTTTATTTGAAGTATTTAATTGAATAACATTTAACTTACCTTAATTTTTAGCAAGTTTATTTGCAAAGTTCCTAAATATTAGATGCTTCTTGATTATTTTAAAATTTTTTTTATGTGTGATTTTGAATAAAACAAAATATTTTTTTCGATATCGCCGATATATCGTAAAACTGACAAAAAAAGATATGTTTAAAATACTACTTTGTCTTCAAAATGATAAAATAATGATATTGTTGTAATATCTTCTGGGGGATATATCTTCCAAATCTTTATTGGGTTAGTTGAAACTTTATCAGGGGTGTTCCATATTCTCAAATGGCTTCAAGCTTAAGGTGGAAGTAAAAATTTGACTGTGTTTGTCATATAGAGAAAATTTTATTTGTCCTCTAAAGTTTTTGTAAACCAATATCAACGATTTAATACTTTTTAAAATTGATATAAAATTACTTAAACGAATTTGGGAGCCTAAAAAAGACGTGAAACTTTAACTTCACTACAAAGCGAAATATAGAAGAATATTTTTAAGAAATTCAGTTGTCACAATGAATCAGTTTTTAGAGGTTTAAAAATTACCAAAATTGCTATTTTGTTGTGATATATTATTTTTCATAAAATTTAGTTTTTAAGTTGGCTTAATTGGCTCCTGAATCTCTCATGTTATAATAAATACTTCGATAATATGGATTGCTATTATGGGAAGTAATTAAATCAACACGATTTTCCTTTTTTTTTGCAATTTATTATAGTCCCGTTGACAAAATCCGCTCTCTTTTAATTTCTGCATAATTTTACATATCATTTAAAGTTTACTCATTTAAGCCAACTTTAAGTACAATATGTATAAATTTTCAAGTTCAGCCATTTACAAATATAAAAAATGTGAACGCATTAATTTGCATTCATATATTGAAATTTTAATCTGTATTTTTACCAACAATCGTGTTTAGATTTTTAAAATTACTTAAAACAAAACACACGAGCCCATGATTTAAAATTTTTGTATACATTTGATACTTCTTTTAGCAAGTTTAAGTTAAATTTTTTAAAATCAATTTAAACGAAATACCAACAAAAGTAAATCATTATACGCACTTTCAGTTTTAAGTTACCACAAATTCACAAGAATCATACAAAAATCGTTAAAGTGCGTTGTTAGTGACGCACATTATTGGGAACAATTGTCGAATACTTAATGCTCTTTATTCTAAAAATAATTTTTTTCTTTTCAATTTGGGTTTGATTACTCTGAAGGTGACATATATTGTATTTGTGGCTTAGTTCGTTGGTAAGGGATTTTAAATTTTTGGTTATTACACTGAAAGAATCATCCTTCATGATATTAATGAAACAATTTCATAGAATTTTTTCGTATATTCAATGAAGAATTTCATTATATCCATGAAATTTTATTAATATTAAGAAATTTTTCATAATATTTCTTAGCTTCGTAAAAACAATTCATTCGATTTCATAAATAATCTCTTCATAAATTTAATGAAAACTTTCTTCAGAGCTATTATGAAATTTTCGTAAAATTTCATAATTTCATAAATTTTCATACATCTCAGACTTTAGTTTTAAGTTTTAATTCTCAAGTGTCCAACATATTTTATAAAGTACTTTATTATTTCAATGTAGCCTTTTATTAATTTTTGACTTCAATAAAATTGTTTAAAAAATCAGATGAAGCGGTTCATTGGCCTAGTTCCAATGTATTTTTGAAGACATTCATGAAGAGTACACACAGAGAAAATTTTAGCTATTTGCCAACTGTAATTCGACTACTACGACTCAAATTCGGTTATAAGGAATTTCAGACGGTTTGCACAACTTTACATTAGTTTTCAAAGTTCGGTTACTTCAACTGCATTTTAGCTGCAACGCCCACAATATTCAGAAATCTAAAGTAAATATCGTTGCATTAACTTAATTTATAAAGGAGCATATAGACGACATGTATTTATCATCTGACATGTCAAATTTTCAAGTCACATGTAATTGTGCATGTCTGTCAAAATTGCTGTTTTACATAAGGTTTATAATATTTGGTCACAAACGTACATGTTTTTTGCTTCTGACACAGTCTCTGTTTTTTTTCTTCAACAGCTGATCAGTGCGAAAATTTTATTAAAATAATTTTTTTTTAAAAGTGATAGTCAAATGGAATCAAAGGATAATGCAATTGCAGTGTGCAGTGTAATTTCAATTATAACTGCAATGAAATCGAAATTAAAAAAAAAAAGAAAAGAGGAATCAGAATCAAGCAAAATTTGCTATAGTTTTAGCACACACCAAAGTCGATCTGGGTTTCAACATGGCATTTTTTTTTGCGCCGCAAAATAGTTCAGCCATCTTAAATAATTTTTCTTTAAATGCGGACATACCAATTTGGGATATAATTATGAAACTTTTTATAAACATATATATGTACATAATTTTATTAAATGGGAAAATGTATATACATTTATTGGTATTGTAAAATGTTAACTTTAGCCGGCTAATGATTCCGTCAATAGGGGACCGCCGCTGTTTGTTTTCTCACGGCATGGATTTATGACAACTTTTGTTTCATATTTAAAACAGCTGATGTCAGATGGTTTGTCAGAAGAAAATAGAGCACGCTCTAATTGAAATTTTGTCAGATGACTTTGCGTCTGACTTTTACAGAAGCAAAGTTAAAAAGGTCACACACGACATGTATGTATTTTGCAGTGGGAAATTTGACATGTCAGATGACAAATACATGTCGTGTATATGCTCCTTAAGTTGTTACCATTAATATACACTTTTCAATTCGGTTGGCACTTTATTTCTCTTTGTGTATTATTAATTCAAGTAAATTTCTTATTATTACAAAATTTTATGAAACTGTTGCAGAAATTCTATAACCGCTTCATTGTCCGAATGATTCATTAGTTTTATGAGGATTTTCATTAATTCGACAAACATTTTTTTTTTTTATAGAGAAGCAACACTCAGGAAATTCTTCCTATTAATAAAGGTGGTGAAAGATGAAAGGCTTCAAACATGGCAACACTGTAATTGCTCGAGTAAATAAGTCTTAGAACAGTTGTTGCTCGCCACCTGATGTAAAATTGGCGAATTTATTGAAGCTTTTTGTTTCATAGCGCTGATTCATTATTTTACTTCGGTGGGGTTAAGTGCTATGGGAACACCAAAGGTGGGCGCAGCGATACATATAAGTGATAGAAAACTCATACACATTATTTTTCTAAATTGATGTTGTCGTCACCGGGAATCGAACCCGGGACCATCTGTGTAACAGTCCAACGCGCTAACCATTACACCACAACGCCCACTTTCATAAACATTGACTTTAATTAGTCCTGTTTCACAGATTCTATGAAAAGTTTCAATTGACGAGTTCATTTTCATTAAAGCTATGAAGAAATTCATTTCAAAAGTGAAGATAATTCTTTCAGTGTAGATAAAAATGATAAGGCATATTTTTTTGTTTAACAAATTATGTTCGATTTAAAATATTTATAGAAATAATTGTTATTATAACCTTGATTCCTTTAATATGACAACAATATTATAATGTTCAATTATATAATGCGACAAAAAGATTACATTGTATTATTAACAAAATAATATAAGAAAAACTTCCGCGGGTTAAAAAATTTCCATGAGGCAAGGCTTTAATTAAAAAATAATTTAATTATATATATTTTATAAATTATCATTATTATTATTATTTAATTAATTCATTTTGTATATTTTTATTTCTTTTTAAAAATATAAATTTATAAGCTTCTTAGAACGTTTTTAATCCATTTTAATCATTCCATCAGTAATAAGAACCAATTGTTATATGATCTTATATAAATTTTAATTTTCAACTTCCTTTATTAAATCATATTTTAACCATAATATTTTTTTTTGGAAATTATTCCTATTTACTTCTGCAAAAATATGTTTGATAGATTATTATCAGGCGACGTTTTGACATATATGACATTTTTGGTTCATTTGATTTTATTGACATAAGTTAACAACTACAACATGAAAAAACAAAAAAAATTTAACACCAACCAACAACAACCGCTGAAACCAAGATTTATACATATTTAAACACAGGAAAAGCTTGAAAGAATTATTTCGTTTTAAAAGGAATTCCTTAAAATTGAGTTAAATTTAATTAACTCGGAGAAAAAAAAAAACGGAAATAAATCCAGTGAATGAATTTAAAAAATTAAAAATTTTAAATTTAGTAAATGAATTATTTGACTAAACCATATATGTAATGAGGGGCAATTAACCTTAAAGCACCTATACTTTGACTGGTTAAAGCAGAACTTATCGCATAACTAGTACATCTTTCATTGAAAGAACTAGCCATCCAATATGCCAAAGCAACATTAGAGTAGGGCATTTGCACTGTAAGCATAACGTTCTGTAATCGAGCCGTTCTTTCATTATTTTTAATTCTTAATTTATTTAAAACACGATTTTTAGATACTCCGCCTAATACGTCACAATCTATGAAACACCATGTTAAAGTGGCCTGTCCCTTAAATTATTGTTTTTGCACTAACTATTTTTAAGATTTTTTTAATTCGTAATTTCAGACCTTTTTATAAATAATTTTTGCTAATTAGGGTAAGTTTTAGGTTAGTTGGTAGACATACCCTTTTGGGTTTGTCCTGGAACACATCACAAGGCGTTGAACATGTTGCAATTGACCCCCTCCTATGACAACGCCATGTTAAAGTGACCGGTCTCTTTTTATATAAAAAGTCCTACCAAGGACCGGTCCCTGTCAACTTGGGACTTTTCCTACGTGTAATCCGCGACTAATCAAAGTAATTTAACAATTGGCCAGTTATTTAGTCCCCACTAAATAAATTCCTCCGGAACTTACTTTATTGTTCATTTAATTCCCTGAAGGAGTTTAAATGTTTAATTAATGTCCCTGATGGAATTTACTTTTTCTTTTAATTTCCTGGTAAAGTTAGCTCTTTTATTTAATCCCATAAATTTAAATTCGGCAAATTCCAAAAGAAAGATAATTCCTTCGGGGGATTGAACAAAATATGTAATTCCTTAAGGAAATTAAAGAAAGAATATAATTATTTGAGGGAATTATATTTTGTATTGTATTTGTATCTTTATTTGAAAATAATAAAATTTACAATAAAGAAAGAATATAATTAACAAAGACATATAGTGGTCTGTTATAATTATAAATAAGGGAATTATATATAAATTTTTATTTCTTCAGAGAATAAAGTAAACATTTTAGTTTTCTAAGTGTCGGGAAAGACGTCTGAGGGAAGTTTATTCCATATACAGGTGGTTCGACTTATGAAATAATTCTGTCTGTAATCCACTGGACTATCGACCACAAACGAATCTACAGGATAATCGTGTGTTACGAATACGGGCCCTACACTTAAAATATTATGTAGGTAAAGACCACTGCAAATGTAGTTAAAAGCAAATGAAATTTCACTTGAAAAAATTAAGACTTACATTTCATTAAACTCAACTAACATTGTAATTTGTCTTTTACAATGAACCACAATTGCTGTGAAAATTAAAAACATTTATTTGCTTAATTTTATAAATACAAAAAAAAAATACTGTATAAAATTAAGGTAAAATTATAATACAGTAATTTGCTGTGGTTGGTTTTTTAATGTACTACAAATGAAGTCAAAAATTAAGTTTCTTCTACAAATTACTGTTTTTTCAAATAAAATAAAGCTACTGTATTACAACTCAAAGAAATACAAATATTTACAGCAGAAGTTCCCTGAGAGTAGGGATAAGTTCACTCATCTCAGCAAAACATTCCCCATGGTAGTTAAGAATATTGTTACACAAACCTTATGAGAGATTGTAATTAGGTCCTGTTTGAGTGAGTCATTCATAATATGTCTTTTGTCCTCAACCTCCACAAGGCTTGGCCTGTGATGGAAGAAAATTGTTTCAAAAGTCATAGCAAATGTTACTGTCATCTGCAAAAGAAAATATAGGATTAGCTGTTAGACAAAGCAAGTCGTTTAGGAAGATAAGAAAGCGATAAGGACTATAACAACTGTTATAGTACCATCTCTGAGAAAACTAGAAGCAAATCGAGAGAAGTCATCAATCAACACCTTGGATCGAACACCTTGGATATATCTAGAGCAACCACTTGGAAATATCTAGAGCAACCACAAAAGAAACACCATCAGGTCTCCCGTAGAACGACTTCTACGAAAACCATACTGTCGATCATTAAGAAGTAAGTTGGATTCTAGATGATTAAAAAGATGATAATTAACCATTTCGAGAGCCCAGAGTAGATTGCAATTGGGTGGTAATTTTCAGGGTTATTAGCCGTACCCGTTTTGGGGATTGCCTGTACAACACGATGGAAATACACTCGATCGGTGCTACGTGCTAAAGAGTGTCAAATGAACGCGATAACGTCGAAAACCACTGTTTCAGTACCAGTGCTGGTATGACATTAGGGTCAGCTGACCTTTTTACGAGATTGGAAAGAACCCATTTAACGGCTCGAGATCGGACAGCAGTTTGAGTGAATTCTTAGGAAAAAAGGAATTAATTCAATATCATTAATTTGGTCTTGGTATTCATTCCCATAATACAAATTTAGTTTGAAAAAAATAATAAGGGAATTAATTCCTTCAAAGTTATGCATATATAAATTTAAGCATTTATATACACTCATGAAAAAAAAATTGTAAAATATAATTTTTTTTTTTTTTTAAGAGAAGCAACACTCAGGAAATTCTTCCTATTAATTAATGTGTTGCATTCTTTGGAAAGCGGATAGTGGAGAGATGAAAGGTGGTGAAAGATGAAGGGCTTCAAACATGGCAACACTGTAATTGCGCGAGATGATAAGTCTTAGAACAGTTGTTGGTCGCCACCTGATGTAGAGTTGGCGAATTTATTGAAGCTTTTTGTTTCATAGCCCTGATACATTATTTTACTTCGGTGGGGTTAAGTGCTATGGGAACACCGAAGATGGGCGCTGCGAGACATATGTATAAGTGATAGAAAACTCATACGTATTATTTTTCTAAATTGATGTTGTCGTCACCGGGAATCGAACCCGGGACCATCTGTGTAACAGTCCAACGCGCTAACCATTACACCACAACTGTTAGTACTGTTTTTTGAACAGTACTAACAAAATATAGAAGAACAATTTTTTATGAAAAAATTTTCATCAAAACTTACAACCGAAAAGGTGAAAAAGTGAAAAGACTCAGAGTTGCCAAAAGTTTTTTATTAGAAAGTTAAACAATATCAAAAGAATTATAAAACTGGCGGGACTTTAGAAATGAACAAAATCAAGTTAAATTTTAAACGTTTAAACATTTTCAGCAGATTTCCTTATGGGTTCTGCAGCATCCAAAACGTTTCCAAATTTAAATTTTAAAACACTTCTGACTAAATATTCTACTAACATTACTATTTGAGTGTTTATAAATATCAGAACTCCACACATTTTTGCTTACAAATATTTTAACACAAAATTAATGCCTTATCATGATCAATGACTTTTTAAAATAAATTCGATACGCCTCGTATATCTTGGTAACAGTAATATACAAAATTAATAAGTGGATTTTTGGTTAAAAAAAAACAATATTTGTTATATAACATACATTTTATTATTTAAATAATAAAACATTTTGTTAAAGCTTTGCAAAAAAAAAAAGATTAATAAGTAGATCCTGTTAAAGAGATTATAAATTATTTTTAAAAACAGAATAGTAATTATATAATTTCTCGAATGATTGACCTTTTGTTAACAAAAGTTTTGAGGACTTATTTTGTTGACAACCTAAACATGTTTCTTTAACTAAACGTCGTTTTATATGTCTGTTTGCCCATCAGTATATTTTTTGACTTATTTTATTTTAATGCACTTCTTTTTTTCGAATTTAGATGTTTTAGCTTATATTAGATTATTTTTGATTGGTTATTATTCTGTTGGTGTTTTGAATTCAAGGCATGTCGTTTTGGTTTGTTCATAAAAATGTCGCATAAACAGTTACTTTTATTTCAGTTTACACCAATTTACTAAATTACGTATGGAGAATTTGTTTGTTCGGTTTCTTATCATATTATGGCATTTAATGTCGAACATTATTTGATGCATTACAATTAACAAACATGTTATTGGATTTTTTGGTTGTTTATGTTCATTGATATTAAAGGTCGTTGTTAAAAATCGATTGGTTATTGGAAAAAGATAATTAAAATTCTTTGAAAAAACACTCAATGTTTAAAAAACTTCAACAAAAGCTTTTGTTTTTATTATAAATTTTTTAAATTCATTTATTAAAATGTTAAATGCATACATATTTTGACTTTTGTGTGAAAATTTCTTAAATTCAGCTAGAAAAATATTAATTCAGCTAAGTAGAACGTAAATAAGTCACCGGGGCCGGATGCATATCAGCACTGGTGCTGAAACAGTGCTCTTTAACGTTGGCACGTCCATTGGCAAAACTTTTCAGCTCTTCGTACCGTGCGGGAATCTTTCCTCATGCTGGAAGGTGGCCAATGTCCAGCCTATCCCTAAAAAGGGTGCGGCTAACAACCCTGAAAATTACCGCCCAATCGCAATTTGCTCTGCGCTCTCCAAAGTGATGGAGATCATGGTTAAACACCATCTTGTGAAATATTTAGAGACCAATTCACTTTTAAATGATCGACAGTATGGCTTCCGTAGTGGTCGATCTACGGGAGACCTGGTGGCGTTTCTATCGGAACGTTGGAGCCGGTCAATCCACCGCTTTGGTGAGAGTAAAGTGGTTGCTCTAGATATTTCTAAGGCGTTCGATCGTGTGTGGCACGGGGTACTCGTGACTAAGCTAGTTGCTTTTGGTGTCGGTAATGTCTTCTCTCGATTTATAACGAGTTTTCTCAGAGACCGCACTATACGTGTTGTTTTAGATGGGGTCCCATCAAACGAGTTTCAGCTAAATTCAGGGGTACCGCAAGGTTCTGTTCTTTCTCCTACCCTTTTTCTTATTTTTATTAATGACCTTCTTGGTCAGACCATCAACCCTATCTACTCTTTTGCAGATGACAGCAACATTTGTCATTCATTTTAATTCGATCATAGGCCAAGCTCTTTGGAGATAGAGGGCATGCGGCAGAACATGAATGACACACTCAATCAAGACCTTTCTACAATCTCCGAGTGGGGTCGCGCGAATAAGGTCGATTTTAATGCACGCAAGACCCAATATTGTATGTTAACCCACAGACGGGCTGTGGAATTGACATTGTCATCTGTAACTATGGATGGTATAGGTATTGAGGAATCGGATACTCTTGATGTTCTGGGCATGAGAATACAGTGTGATGTCCGTTGGAATAAGCACGTATTTCAAGTGTCGAAAGAGGCATTCAAGTGACTCGGTTTTCTAAAACGGTGCAAGACTTACTTCACTCCATCCGATCTCCTTACTATTTATACCAGCTATATCCGGCCAAAAATGGAATACAACTCTCATATATGGGCAGGGGCTCCACTGTCTATTCTGAAGCTTCTGGACCGTGTTCAGGGGAGGGCGGTGAAGCTTATCAATGACAGTAGTGTATCCAACTCTATTGATTCATTGGAGCATCGTCGGAATGTGGGTTGTGTGACACTTTTCTATCGATATTACCATGGGAGATGCTCATCTGAGATAAGTGAACTTATTCCACGAGCCCGAGTTTTTATTCGCAATACTCGCTTATCTAGTAGAGCACATCCGTTTGTAGTTGATTGTCCTATGTTTCGCACAACGCATTACAGAGAAAATTCGTTTTTTAGTCGAACGATTCGTATGTGGAACAAACTTCCCGCAGAAGTCTTCCCTGTTACTTACAATTTAGAAAAATTTAAATCAAATATCCACAAACACTACTCCCTCTTTCCTCCTTCCCATACCTTATTTTCCTGATCAATACAATGCACTGCATGAGTAGGGGGCATCCCCTGAGTATTGGTTAAATTATATAAAAAAAAAAGCATACAAAAATTTTCAATATATATAGTATAGTATATAGTATTATATTATATACAATTGAAGGGCTTATTGTAAAAACTTTATGCACAATATTTTTTTTTTTTTTAAATTTTCAACACTCAGGAAATTCTTTCTTTGGAAAGGGGATAGTTTAGAGATGAAATTTGGTGAAATATGAATCGCTTCAAACATGGCAACACTGTAATTGCGCGAGATGATAAGTCTTAGAACAGTTGTTGCTCGCCACCTGATGTGGAGTTGGCGAATTTATTAAAGCTTTTTGTTTCATAGCCCAGATTCATTAATTTACTTCGGTGGGGTTAAGTGCTATGGGAACACCGAAGGTGCACACAGAGAAATAAAGTGACAACCGAATTGAAAAGTGTATATTAATGATAGCAACTTAAAAATTCAGTTAGTACAACGATATTTATACTAGATTTCTAAGTATGATGGGTCTAACAACTATAATTTAGTTCAATTAACCGAATTTTATTGTGAATACTAATGTTCAGTTTTACTAACCGACTGAAATTCATAATAACCGAATTTGAGTCAAAGTAACCGAATTTCGGTTGGCAAATAGCAAAACTCATACATATTATTTTTCTAAATTGAAGTCACCGGGAATCGAAACCAGCACCATCTGTGTAACAGTCCAACTCTGTTTTATAGAGAACCATTGATTAATTTTTGATAGAAGTCTTGCTTAAACACTTATTACCTAGAAGATAAACGTCCTGTAAATATTATATTTTTTTCAATTTTTCAACCTTTAAAAAGCAAAAACAAACTTAAAAAAAAAATGTGGCTTATCAAGTTTTTACAATAAGCCCTTCAATTGTATTTTTTATTTATTTTTTTTTTTTAAAGAGAAGCAACACTCAGGAAACTCTTCCTATTTATTAATGTGTTGCTTTCTTTGGAAAGAGAATAGTGGAGAGATGAAAGGTGGGGAAAGATGAAGGGCTTCAAACATGGCAACACTGTAATTGCGCGAGATGATAAGTCTTAGAACAGTTGTTGCTCGCCACCTGATGGAGAGTTGACGAACTTATTGAAGCTTTTAAGTTCATAGCCCTGATTCATTATTTTACTTCGGTGGGTTTAAGTGCTATGGGAACACCGAAGGTGGGCTCTGCGATACATATGAGGGATAGAAAACTTATACATATTATTTTTCTAAATTGATGTTGCCGTCACCTGGAATCGAACCCGGGACCATCTGTGTAACAGTCCAACGCGCTAACCATTACACCACAGCGCCCACAATATACAATATTATTTTAAAATTGTCAAATTTGTAGTAAAAATATAATTAAATTAAATTTTATGTAGAAACGAACAACATTAAAACATGTGCATTTGATGTTACTAATGGGCAGTCAGTAATTACCGAGGTTTTGCTGGGACTCTATATCTTCATGGAATTAAATATGTTATTACTTTCTACAAAATTATACAATTAAGCTACGAAAAACTTTACTTTAGTAAGAAAAATTTTCTAAAATATAGATTTTTTTTTGCTAAATAATATATTTTATGTTAAACTTGTTGGCTGAATAACATAAAAACGTTTAAAAAAATAAATTTTTATTTTTTTTTTTTAAAGAACGCATTAAAAAAAGCCTATGAGCTTTTAATTATTTCTTAATAATTAGCATTCTTTTGATAAGTTTAAACTAATTTATCTGAAATAGTTATTTCCTCATAAACCAAACTTTTTAGTTTTGAATTGAAAAAAAAAAAATTGAAAGAGTAAAAGAAAAACTAATGTTGTGTCTGATAATTGTCAATTTCACTTTGACTGTTCACTTGATATAAAAGTTTTTTTTTTTTTTTTATTTTCCTATTTTTTTTTTGTAGAGTTGATTTTCAGTTTAATTTTATCTACAAACTCTTTAGCAGCAATTCCCATCACTCTTTTTCAAACTAAGTAAGTTTAGTTACTACCAAGAAAATTGTAGCCAACCAACCAACAAACTACAAAATATTGCCTTGTATTTGAACTCCCTTACCAGTTCCACTGCTGGGACATTTATGCCTGCCGTTTGCAATGCATTTGACAAGTTTTTAATTTGGTTTAGTCTCAAGTACTAACATTTGGCGTGAATAAGTTTGTAATTTTACTTCTTCTGATTTATTTAAGTATTTTTTTGTTGTTATTCTACTCCCAACATTTTGGTTTGTTAGTTTTTTTTTTTTCTGCAACGAAAACTTTGTTGCTTTAGCACACACGAAGCCTCAAATAAAATTGAAAATAATTTGAAATTAAATTCAAATTGCTGAAGATGAAAAAAAAAAAACACAAACACAGATGAAGAAAAGGAATCTTTAGAGAAACTTATAACAATTAATTGGAATTTATGTTAAGAATTTTAAATAGTTTATTTTCTATTTGCATTTAATATATATCGCATTTCTTTTACAAAACTTTATATTAAATTTCTCCATTTAATTATTTTTTATTCTGCCATATTAAACTAATCGTTTAGTTAGTTTCTTTTAAAATTTCTCAAATCAATTGTTTAACACTTAAGAGTATGTTTCTCGTATAGAAAATATATTGTTTTATCCTTGAAATTTCTTTTAGCAGCAGCACAAAGTAGTGTTCTCATGTTAATGCTTTTACTTTAAAGGATACTTAACAATCTTGTAACAGAATGTATATCTTTCAGATACACATACTTAATAAGTATGTAATCAATCATTGACAACAAATGGAGGTGATTTATGGAAAATTATATAATCTATAACTTTGATAGGGTAAATGCTAGCAGGTTGCCAGCCCCTTGTGTTTCGGCATTCCAGCGGTGCCTGAAACTCCGAATGGTAGCGACGTAACTAGAGTAGTTAACACTTTTAAACTACTTCTGGAGCGGATAGACGCAGTAACGCAGTTTTTGCTGAACAAAGTGTAAATTACTATTGCTTAAAAATTGAAAAATCAAAATTGTTGTTTTTTGTCCTGTACTGATAAATTTAAAGGTCCTAGCGAAAATTCAAGGTGAATATTTTTGCTGTGTGTGTTCAAGGCGAATATTTTTGCAGTTCTACACATATCTAGATATGGACAAAGGGTAAATACGCAAATGATAAATACCCGGTAAAATAGGTAAATTATAATATAGGTATAGCTTTTCGAATCTCAAAGGCTAACCAGTCATTTGGTATCTTACGACCTGTATGTAAATCTACTGCCATCACGAAACGTACTAAAATCAGTATATTTAACTCCTGTGTAAAATCAGTCCTCCTATACGGTTGCGAATCATGAAACACAACATCTCACAACATAAACGCGATCCAGGTATTCATAAACCGCTGTCTGCGAGGGATAATAAAAATATTTTGGCCCAATACCATTTCCAATACGCAACTATGGGAGAAAACATACCAACGCCCAATCCACATTGATATTCTTCATCGTAAATGGAGCTGGATTGGTCACACGCTCCGCAGACCGCAGAATGACACAACAAAAGCTGCTATAGATTGGAATCCCCATGGAAATACACGAAGAGTAATCAAAGCGGCCTAAGCTGGAGAGAGATAAAACATCTTGCATCAAGAAGAACCGAATGGAACGATTTCGTTGTGGCCTTTTGTTCCTCTTAAGACACCATAGGACATTATATATATATAAATATAAAATAGGTAAATTGGGTAAAAATTGGTAAATACCCGGGTATTTACCAAAAAGTTGGGTATAAACTATGTTGTAGAAAATTTGGTGAACAAAAATATTTTGCAGCAAAGTTCTATGAATTTTATTAATAAAAATAAAAATGATTACAGAACAGTTGGAAAATAAGAACTTAAGTCAATAACTATATTATATATACATATTTATTTTTGCAACATTACATTATCCAATCTAAAACACTGTCGCTATCGCTGAATGTTTCATTGTCACTTTCACTCCGAAAATAATTAAACGAACAATGAGGTGTAGAATGGGTGATACCAGTGGAAGTGGAAGGTGCTTCCTCAAATGAATTAGCAAAATTGATTTCATCCTCAGCCGGTACAATTTTTGGGGAAGTATCCTTTCGCCGTTTGTCTTTATTGCCGAGATTCCAGTTATGTGCTATAAAACATACTTTTCCGGCATTATCTGCAGTTAATCAGTTTCGTTGAAACTTTGAGTACTGAATGAGCGTTTCACCAAAATGGGACATTTTAGACATTTCATTAAATGATTTGTCATTATATTAACATTTCCCTGTTTATAAACCGTGTCACAATATCTGCAAACAACTGTGTTTGTGTTGCTTCCACTTGTTGCAAAATGCTTTTTTTTTAATTTTTAGGTCTTCCCATGACTGACATAAAAATGATTAACGCATTTCATCAATATTAGCTTCACTAATAAATACATACCTTCTCCACAATTTTAAGTCAATTTAATCCACTTTAATATAGTTTTAATTCGATTTTATCCGCTTTTGATATTTAGCGACACACGTGCTATTGAAAACATTAAATCAAATTACTCATTTCATGAATGAAGTTTCAGCTGATTGACAACTAGAGCTTGCTAGATGTTGCCTTTCAAATAATTTTTATAAATACCCAAATAAATTCCCAAAAAAGATATTTATCTTTTATTTACCCGGTATTTACCCATGCATCTTGTAAATACCGGGTAGAATCCCATCTCTATACATATCACTAATTTGGAATTTTATTTTTTAATAATTCCAAAACCCCATCATGATATAGGTTGCCACCTTTGAAGGCTTGCAGGTTGCCTCTTTTTCGCTTGTTTATACTAATAGCAACTAGTTTTGAACCAATATAAAAACCACTACAGTGGAAGAGTTTACCGATTTTTTCGCTAGATTAACAAAAATTGTTATGTTTTTCTCAAAAACATATTTTCTCAAAAACATATTTTCTGAGAAACATATTAAAGATGTTATAAAAAGAAAACTTTTCCACTTTATATAATGAAACAGTTTGCGGTTTATCTTTAGATTACACTACTCGACAAGGTTTTTACACAAACTTTCCAAAATAATTTGATTTTTATTGAAATAATTTCTGATATTTACTTTGTAATTTTAATGGTCTTTGAGTTAAAAAAATATATTTTTAGTGAGTTTTAGCATTTTCTATACATTTTTATTATGGCAACGCACCAACCAACCAGCCTCGGTATCAAGGTTTTTGATGCATTGCTCGGCGCAATTAAAGCAATCAAAGTCGATAATAAATAGAAAAGGAGCACTAAATTTTTATAAATTTGTTTGATAAAGAACGAGAAAAGGAGCTGGTCGAATACGTGGTGTAGTAGGCCAAATACTATTATGTCTTTCCATCGTTGAATTACAATAATTGGCTTATTAGTTTGCCCTAAAACTTAATGTCAAATATCCAAGAAGCCATGAATGCAAAACAGCAGTTCTACACATTTTTCTACATTTTCAGCAATTTTTTAAGGGGGTGGCAACCTACAAGTCTTTTTTAAGAGGTCGATTTTAGGTACTTTTGAAATTTTTAATAACATTTTTATTTTTTGCAAATTAAAATTATTTGTAGCTCAGAATATTAAATTAATATTTTCTCTTGCCAACCTAAGCTTATGACAACAATACGTTGATTTTATGATGAGGGGTGGCAACCTGCAAGCCTTTCCTCTACATATTTTTGCGTAAATTCGGATATGAACGAATATATAGGATAAAATCAGTAACAAGTTGAAGCAAAGTAAATATTTAAAATGGAATTCAAGTTAAGTTTTAAGTACGACAATCATTCTAGATCATAATTTAGAAGAAACTTAATATCAAACATAATAAATAATGGTTTTTAAGCTTGCCGAATTTAAATTTTCTTACCTAATTTGATGTATTTGAAGTAAAATCTTATATATATCATGTTATGATGATATTCAGAAAATAAAATGTTACAACTTGAAAAAATTAAATATAGAATATGAAAAAGTTAAACATTGAATATAATAAATATTGGTTTTTAAGCTTGCTGAATTAAAAATTCCTAAGCTAAATTGATGTAATTGAAGTAACATATATTATACATCATATTTTATATAAATAAATATAAAAACTATTATTCAGAATATTACGACACAAATTAAATATAGAATGTGAAAAAATTAGTTATCAAACATAATAAACACTAGACTTTAAGCTTGCTGAATTTAAATTTTCTTTGCTGAATAGACGTAATTGATTAAAAATATATTATAGATCATATTGTGATATTCAGCTAACAAAATTAAGCTTAAAAATATGCTTTGTAATTTAAACTGTTACAACTTTAATTATAGCGGTTACTTCAAAGTTTTTATCTCTAAGAAATAACTAAAAGCATACACTTAAGAAGTTATGGTTTATCTTAAATTTATTGCCTACTTTTAGGCCAAATTGACGTCAATTTAATTATTTCAACTCGTATATATTAATAAATTATTAAAACTTTCTTTTTCATAACAAACATATTTTTTTTTTTATTAAAAGAAAGTAACATTTTCTTACAAAAAATATCTCAAAATTTGCAATTTCTCCCTAAAATTATGCCAACTATTTTTAAATATGTACATACACTTATAGTCTAATGTTATATTTGCTTGCAAAGAAAATCACCCAAATTGAATAAAATATATTTTTCTTAAAGAAAAGTTAAAAAGTCGCGAAAAAACAACAACTTTTAAGTGCATATTTGATCAAACACCAACTTATGCTATACATTTTATCTATTGTAACCCTCCTCGTAATAATAAGAAATAAGAATAAAGTTTTCTTACATCAGAAAGCACATTCTTATGTAAGAAACTTTTTTATTTTTTGGAATTTGATTTTTGCCAAGATTTACTTACAATTTGAATGATGAAAATACTTTTCAATATAACAATGAAGCTTCTTAACATTTTACTCAACCTAGTGGTAAAATCACATTGTTAGTGACAGAGTCCTGGCATAGTAATTTTTATTTCGGGAGGGGGTCAAATACAAATAAAAAAGTTCTATAAAAACATTGTTTTAAATAATACGAGCTTAAAAGCCCGATACTTCGTTACCGGTAGTTTTATATATCGGAATATATTAGGATTGAAAATGAATTACTATTTTAAGGAATTTCTTCTTTTAATAAATTTGTTTATCCTTTTTGGATAATTCTGTAATTGCACGTTAGGTCGTTAAAAATTAAACTTTCTCATTGAACCCCATTTACACCAAGATTTTATAAAAACCCTAAAAACACATTCAGTATATTAACCCACATCTTACACAAAATCTGTTATATATTAAAAAAAAAATCGTATACACAAAACTTCAATGCATTTGGTGCGTGAACCTTTTTCACGATCGCGAAAACGTGAAATCAAAATTCTTTGTTTTTTTTCCACTCCCTACACGATTTTGAAACTAAGGGATGCCGCCAAAAAATAGTTCTAACCTAAACGATTTTTTTTTGTAAATGGACTCTTATTTATAATACAAAAAAGTGTAGTACCGATTTTTCACTAGCAATTTTTAAATATTTTTTTCAGAAGGCTCTTTTTTCAATGTATCATTTCTGTCATATTTTTGTAATCTCTACTTTTGCGATTAACGAAAATATATGTAACTTTCTTAGTTTTTATTAGAATGATCTGACTTTCTCATCAAAGTGTAAATCAGTGCTTTGCCAGCACTTTATTTGTTGGATCGCTTTCAAATAGTGCTCTGCCAGTGCTTGATGTTTTCAGACCATTGGCAATTTCTGGCTGGGAAGATTGGCTGTAAGTTATGTAACCCAATAAATAACCCAACAAATATAAAATGCAGATCAAAAATATTATAAACATTTTTTTTAACACATGCACTGTGAAAACGAATTCATTGTGACAATCGAGTGTTTTGTCAGCCGAATGGCTAGTTGCACCAACCGCATTATTTGGTTGCCGCAATCAAAATATAATGTTCCAACCGAAATACTGTTGCTTTGACTGATTTTCAAATGTCACAAACAAAAATATCGGTAGTTAAAAACCGAACTATGTAGTTGGCCAAAAGTGCCGTCGCCACAATGAATCCCTTTTTTGTATGTGATGTTTGTCTTAAATTTATCTGTTTTTAAAAATTTTTTTTCAAGTTTGATATAATTTTTATTAAAAATAAAAATTATGTTAATCTTTAACTTCGAGCTCATATATTAGTTCTCATGTAGTGAGTAAACTAGTTTATATGAATGTTTGATATTTGCCATGGGATTGTTAGTTACCTCTTTCAAAACGTCTTCTGATGATGGGAACCTAGAAAATTTCCGAAATAGATCTATCAACACATTCCTGAAAGGGTCAAATAATAAATTTGAAAACAAAAAAACTCTATAGGGTATTTGTTAGGACAATATCCTAATAAAGAAATATAAAGTATGGCCTCGAACTTGAATAATTTTCATTTTCATTTCAAAATTTTTTTTCTCTAAAAAAATACGATATACATAGATAGTTCAAAATACTTAAACACTGTCGTAATTTTTAATACTTAAAAAATGTATTATGAAATAAATTTTAATAAAATCCTATTATTTTAGGAAACGAAATAAAAAATTTTGAGAGATATCGCAGCCATATATTTATTTTTATTTTTGAGGCATTTATTTATAAATATATTTTTGTGGTTTTAAACGTTATATAAAAAAGGATGTTCTGGCGAATGTTCTATTATCAAACTGGTTTGACAAAAATTTTAAATAGTTAAAAGCATCTCACACACCTTCTCGTTTTTAAAGTTCTGTGTTAATCCAATCATTTTTTAAAGAATTAGAGCCTTTTTTAAAAAAGTATAAATGACAGCTGTACGAGCCTTTGCTGCGATTGGAATGAAAACTGGTACAAATATTATTAATTCCATTCTAGAATAATAATCAATTTTCGAAACATTGCAAGGAGAATTACAGCTTTTATTAAAAACTTACAAAATTCAGGATATACGGAATTTTAGAATATCCTCCCAATTATTTTTTGAAAAAAAAAAAATTATTTTATAATTTTGATTAATTAAAAAACAATTGTGCCATTCGGATGATTTTCAAAAGATTTATAGCCTTTTTAGTAAAAAGGATATATGACAGCAATAGGGATCCTTGCTGATATTGAAATGAAAATTGGCACAAATACAACTGATTTCTTTTTGGAAACTATAACCAATTTTAGAAACATTGTAATGATAATTATAGCTTTTATTAAAAATTAACACAATTCATTAAACAATATGGAATGCACCCTTATCTTGCAACTATTTTGTAAAAAATCTTTTATATTTTTGACAAAATTTAAAAAAATGTGTAACAATCGGATGTTTTTGAAGGATTTATATCGATTTTATGAAAAAGATATATGCGATCAAAATAAAAAATATAAAAATTTCGTTCTACCTCCACCTTTTTCATACGTTCCTGATTGTTAGCGTTGTTAGTTCTGTTACTGCTGACAATGATGATGTACTTGATGATATTAATGATGGGTTTGATGATTGTCATGATGTTGGATAATGACGATAAGGATGATGATAGTGTATATTCACCATATGGTTTAGTTCATCATTGACTTGTTGTTGTTTTTTTGTTAACGTTGTTGCCACTACCTAATAGGGAATTCACATAGACTATTTAATCTACTAAAATGATATTAACTGCTTAATCAAGCACTAAACAAGGTGATTAAACCATTTTTTTTTATCTTTTTGATTAACAGTTAATCTAACTTTTAATCTGACTACTATTTCTAAACGACTCTGTATTATACTACTAATTGTATGCAACTCTGTGTATAAGTTCGGTTGAAAACACTAACAAAACACTCATACAAAATCTGAAAAAAATTAACGTTAAGAGGCTGCCACAATAAAATGTTGGTGCTGTCGACTAACATTTTTGCTAACGTCGATATTTTTCTTGTTCTTCTTATGTCGGATCATTATCGGCGCCACGTTGGTATTTTAAACTGACAAAGTTAATCTTTTAGCTGTTAATTTAAAAAAAATACATATTTAAACGATTAAGGGCCGTTATTACAACTTGCCTTTAAAGTAAATGTTAGTAAAAAGTAACTTTAGCTAAAGTGAGGAATAAAGTGAGCTATAATATAATGTTTTTCGTTATTACAACTTCCCAATAAAATAAAATTAATATTTTTGATAATGTGGCAGCACCAAACTATAAACCGATTATTAGTTTATGAATTGGTTTATAAAAATACGTAGTGGCAACGTACTTTTATTTATTTGTTTACAAACAAACAATAATTTGTAAAATTCGGTATTTTCTTCTTTTTCTTTATAGAGCAGAAAATGTGGTAACTTTAAACACATAAACCATTGTTTTAAAGGCAACAATGTCTTCCCTTTAGCTTATGGGTCAATTTTAGCTTAAAGTATACTTATAATAACGAAAAACTAATAATCTGTCAGATAACATCCGAACTTTAGCTATTGGCAAGTTGTAATAATGGCCCTAAGATTAAAAAGGTGGATTAACGTTAATCAAGTAGAGTAACTTCGCGGTCTAAATTCCCTGTAACATTATCCACCAAGCAACCAGTCATCCATGCAAAACAAAGCAACCATCGTTTGTTTGTTGGTACATGCATAATTTATATAAACTCTTTTTTTTTTTTTTGTTTGTTCACATGCATATACACTGCGTTGCAAAACTATAATTACACATTTATTTCACTAAATTTCGTAAGTTAAAAAAAAAAAGTATTTAGAAGAGTTTAACCAGCAGAAAAGTATAACTAATAGGAAATTAATCATAGTTTACAATTTAAAATGTAATAAAAAATCAATTAGTGTTTCATAACTATAAATACACTTATGGGTCGATTATGGATAGCAACCGAACTTCAGTTGCGTTGCCAGTTGCCAAAAACATATTACGTATGGCAACTAACGCTGGCAACTTCAGTTGTCAAATAGTGATTATATTGGCAACCGAAAAGTTCTGGTTGCTGCAGAATTTTAAGCAAACAAAAAAGGCGGGAACATTAAAAATTAAGTATATTTTATTGTTAAATTATGTGTAATATATATTTTATATATATTTTACATCATATATTTCATATAATAAATATTTGAAATAATTTTATTTGTACCTGTAGATTTTAAAATGGTGAAAATCACAACCCGAAAACAATTTGAGCTGTTGGTCCAACAACTCGAAAAATACCCATTTACATACAACATTTTTAATTAAATAATTTTTTAACACAACACTTTTATTAATTTATTTTTTATACAAATTCATATTTGTCAACCTTTTTTTATTATTTGTTTACATTTTTTCAGTTTCTGAACTTTCAAAATAAGATTTTTGATAACTTTTTGGCAACTGGCGAGGGTTGACGTACATAATATCAATTTTAATTTGAGTTGCGTTAACAGTTGACAACGCAACTGAAGTTCGGTTGCTATCCATAATCGACTCATTAACTTAATATATCAAAATTTAGAAAAATATTTTAAGTCAGCTATTCTAATAATGCGTGAAGCCTCCTTGTTTTGAATCAACTCGAAAATTCTATGAGACATACTTTGTCTCAGATTTATTCGAAGTTTTTTCATTATAGATCTACACGCATCAATAACTGCTTCTTTTAGATGAAAAACGCTTTCATATTGATGGTTTTCTCTGAAACTCGACGGGTTAATACTCCCCAAATATTCGGAGAATAACGGAGAATGGCCCGCATGATCCGGAGAACATGCGGGCCATTCCAATACTCTTATATTTTCTGGTGGTAGCCATTCCATCGTCTGACGACTTACACGTATTGTTTTGATCCGAATGTTTTATTTTTTCCATAAGCACTCGGATTATTTGTAAATTTTGTGACAGCCACATGTGAACGGTTTATATTTCTAGCAATTTCCCGAAAACTTAAGCCACTTTTAAAATAGGTTGAAATTTTGGTCTTTTTTAAAATCACTTTGGAAAAAACATTTGTAATTATAGTTATGCAATACAGTGTAGAATTGCATACCTTTAGGCTGTTAAGAGTAAAAATGAAAAGAACTTAAGTCAAGTCTTTTGTTCATTCCTTCATTTGTTTGTTCATATTTGCCTTTTTATAACTACTTGTTGTTGTAGGGGTTCTTGATGTTGTTGGCTTTGTTGTTGTTAAAGACTTAAATTTGTTTCACCGTTTTAAAGTAAACAGACATTCATGACAAATTTTATTGTGTTCTTATTATTTTTTTTTTTACTTTTTATTGTATTGTTTCTGAGGGGGGTTCTCTAACCCTAATTTCCCCCTGATTATCGTTTGAAGTTACTTTTACAATGTTCGCTTATGTATTAATTATATTAAACTAACGCTGATCTAACAAGATTTTTTTTTTAATTGCTGAACTCGATCAGCCATATGATATCATTGGTGAAGTCTCTTGTAAGTTGCAATAATTCAGAAATCTACTTTAGTCCCCAATTTGCCTGTAATTCGACAAATCAGTACATTGTCTCTGGCACATATACAATGAAGTTATACATATAGTCTTTGCAACAGTACATATCGATGGTCATAAGTTGACATCTCATAACTGACAATTACTTTACTTGCTTAACTTAAGTTAATCATGTCAAACAACTTATCCATTATTCGGACATATATTCAGCTGGCTAGATGTTGAAACAAAGATTTCTTAAACATTTTGTTATTATTTTAGTTCTCAGTTTAGCTATGAAAATAACAATTCAGCAAATAAAAAAATCTGTTTGAAATATCTAATTTATCTGAAAAATTAATATTCAGTGGAATTTATGTAAAAATGTTATTAACAAACATAATTTATATATATTATTAACGTAAACATATAATAAATAAATTAAATTTTATCAATTCGAATATTTCTTATTAATGCAGCTATAATAACTTTAATTCAGCTAATAAAAAAAAAAAAAAAATTTATAAAAATTCGATTTTTTCAGTTTAAAAAGAAAACAATCAAATACTATAAAAAATTTTAATGTTCCATTTCAAAAGTTTTCAAACTAAAATATGATTAGCTTGAAATCTCTATATTAAGCGGATTTGTTTTTAAAGAAAACTTGTGTATTTGGTAATAGTTTTGCATCGCATCCATACAAATTTTAATTCAGCTAATAAAAAAATTTATTTAAAGTAATATTTTGACAGTTTAGCTTTATAATTTAAACTTCAGCTAAAGAAAACATATATGTTGAAATTTTCTTATTAATTCAGCTGACTACTTTTTTGAGAGTTTTAATTTAGCTTACAAACAAATTTATTTTTACAATTCAGCTACATAAATTAATACAGTAAAATCTCGGAAAAGTTAAGTCTCGAAAAAGTTAATCTCGCGGAAAAGTTAATCGAGCGGCTGTCTTCACGTGCCGCTCTAAAAAGTTAATTTTTAATTAACTTTTTAGAGCGTGCATAAAAAAAAACGAAAAATTCTGAGTAAAGAGAAATATTTTCAGTTACGGTACTTCACAAATACATACATACGTATTGCACATTTGTTTTATGTAAAAATGCAATTCTTGTCTCACAATATTTTTAGCCTTTGTTGTGAAAAGCACAAAAATTATTTAAAGTGCGTGGTAAAGTGTGTGAATAAAATGTTAACAAAAAATAAAAAGCAGCAAAGACTGACTGTTCTACAAAAATCAGAAATTTTGAAAAAGATTGTCCAAGGTGTTAGTGGTAAAAGATTGGCATTAGATTATGGAGTAACAGAAGCAGCTATCTCAAAAATTAAAAAAAGAAAAATGAAATATTGGAAGCTTTGAGTAACTCATATGAACAGGTACCAAGGAAAACTCTACATAAAGCAGAATATGTTGAGTTGGATAAAAGTGTTTATGAATGGTTTTTAAAACAAAGAGACCGTAATTGTGCAGTAACTGGACCATTGATAAAAGCAAGAGCTAGAGTCGATTTCCAAAAGCTTTATCCAAATAAACAATTTAATGCGAGTGATGGGTGGCTAGCAAATTTTAAGAAAAGGCACGGTATTCGCTTTCTTAAAGTGTGTGGTGAAATTCTATCTAGCGATACCGCAGAAATAACACCTTTTATTCATAATTTACGGGCAAAATGTGCCCAAATGAAGATCACTGAATCACAAATATACAACGCTGACGAGTCTGGACTTTTCTACCGTTTATTACCCGATAAAACTTTCGTCGCAGCTACGGAAAAAACCGCACCAGGGAGGAAAATAGCCAAGGAGAGAATAACATTTTTGTTGTGCGCAAATGCGGATGGTTCGCACAAATTGACTCCGTTGGTGATAGGAAAAGCAGCTAATCCACGTTGTTTTAAGGGATTTGAAAACCCATTGGAGTACGTTAGTTCACAAAAGGCATGGATGAATGCAAAACTTTTTTATAACTGGTTTCATAACTCATTTGTCAAACAGGTAAATTCAGCAATTCGTTAAATACATGTGCATTTCTATAAGAGCTAATAACTTTAAAATTTTACAGGTCCGCAAATTTTCTCATGAAAATAATTTGCCACCAAAGGCTTTGTTGCTCATAGACAACTGCACGGCACACAAGCCTATTGATTTACTGAAAACTGAGGACGGCAATATTATAGCAATGCTTTTTCCGCCCAACGTCACACCTGTTTTACAGCCAATGGATCAAAATCCAATAAGATTGGTCAAATTGGGTTATCGAAATAAACTTTTATGCAACATGCTTGCAGAGGAAAACATTTCAATTGACCGTATGTTGAAGTTACATACAATTCGACAAGCCATATTGATGCTTAAGGCAGCTTGGGATGAATTGTTGCCAAGTGTTCTCAGCAACTCATGGAATAAAATAAACAAGTGGGATGATGATGAATATCAAGACGAAGACAACATTCCACTGTCTGCGCTTATTGCACTGAACAGCGAATACAACAATTCAATTAACGAAGTTCAAGTTTTACTTTCGAAGGTGGCCTATAATGTGGAGATCAACATAGATGACGTAGAAGGCTGGAATGAAGATCAAGCAACAGAGGATGTAGAATGCGAATTGTCTTCTGATAGCTCTGACTCAGATATCGAGCAAAGTAGCCCACAAAAGGAAGTTAGTTATAATTTAGCACTCCAAAGCATAAATAATTTAATAAAATACTTCAAAAATGATGTAAAAGAGGTGGAAGACTTGATTCTCAAACGCACTAAATTAGTAGCAGCCTACCACAACAAAAGCAAGAAACAAACAACTTTAAAAAGTTATTTCACAACACCTAATACATAACTGAAATTTTTTAATTAATCATAAGTATGTACATACATATGTATAATATTAAAAATAAATGAAATAAAAATATTATTTACAGAAATATATGCTTTAAGCTTTATTTCGATAAATTTAAAAAACCTTCGGAAAAGTTAATAATTCGAAAAAGTTAATTACCCTTGGGACATTTTGATTAACTTTTCCGAGATTTTACTGTAATATACTAACAAGTACAAAGATTATAAAGTAAAGAAAATTATATTTTTGTAATATTTTATTAATTCAGCTTTAAAAAATTAAGTATCTGTTTTAGGAAGTATATTCAGCAGATAAAAAAAATTTACTATATTATTATTTTGTTTGATCAATTTTGTTTAAAAAAATTTATTTAAAAAATTTTGTATTTACAAAGTATTAATTTATGATCATCAATATGTAATGTGAATGACGATGAATATAAAAGTGTTTGATCTACGTATATTTGAACTTATTTTTTGTTGTAATTTAAGGTCTTTACATTATTCACAATAAATGTTAAAGAATTTTATATTGTATTGTTATTTCTTCCTCTTGTTTCTGCTCCTTGTTATCCTTTATATCACACTATATGTTTACACACGTTCTCTGGTTTATCGAGTGTAAGTCTTCAAGTAATAGTTTTCACTTTGTTTGAAATCATACTTGGGACTAGTTCATTTTTTGAAATAACAATTGCTTAAAATCAATGCCAATGAAATTTTGTTTCAATTGGCATTGATTATATTATAATTGTTTGTTACAATTGCCTACAAAAAAAATTTATTTGCAAATTTAAATAAAAATCCTATATTTGAGTACTTATTTTAGAAATATTCGGCATTTTATCAAGTATATATATTATAAAAAGCTGATCCATTATGACTAAACAAGACTGAATGATGTATACGTGTAATAACTTGAAAAAATAGCGAATACATTTAAAGTTAGGACTTAAATTTGAAATTTTTATCTTTTTTCCAAAACAAAACACTTTTTATAAACAATTATTTTTTCGACAATTGCAATTGGTTTTTTAGCCATTGGTGCCATTTCATTAAAATTGGTCTAAACAATGCCAATTAATAAAAAAATCATTGGAATTGTAATCAAATTTTTGGCATTGCCAGCAAGTAATGAAAATTAAATATCAATGTCAATGAAAAATTCCCAAGTATGTTTGAAATACACATTTTTTTAAGATTTTAAGTGCAGAAAAAAATCACTATCGTTTTGTCATAAAATATTTATATTGTTTATGATTTTTTGATTGACAAATACTGAACGATAATAATAATTGTTAGCTGAATGATATGTTACAAATGTTAAAAACATATTTTATTTTATTTAAAATTTTCATCCTAACATCGCTATAAATTTGTTAAGTGCCAAAAAAGTTTTACAATAAAAAAAAAATTGAGCAGCCAAATTGCTAATGGATTTTATGAACTATAATTACATTTTATTTCTGTAGCTGAATTTATTGAATAGCCAAAAATATTTAATTTATTCTTTTTAGTTTAAACGAGCTTAAGATCATTTATTTATCAATTATTTATTTCCAATATTTCGTCTCCACATTGGGTAACTTCTTCAGGAAACAAATATTACAATTATAGTATATAAATTGTAATATTTGTTCCCTGAAGAAGTCACCCAATGTGGAGACGAAATATTGGAAATAAATAATTAATAAATAAATGATCTTAAGCTCGTTTAAACTAAACAGAATAAAAAAAAAAAGATCGAAGAAAACTTAACATTATTAATATTTAATTTATTTATTTCATTGTCAGATAATTATGTTTAAATTCTCTTAAAATATTTACATTCTACAGCTGAATTTAAATTTGCGTAGTCGAATTTATATTATAGTCTGCTGATTTGTTAATTCAAATATAATAAGATCAATTTTTCAAATATTTAAAAGATTTATTTTTATGTCTGTATGAAAAATGTGCATTTCAGATTTCTACAAACTTTCTACACATATTTTTGTTCTTAAGGTGAAAAAAAATCTTAGCGCAAAATTAACACAATTTTGCAAAATAAGTTTTTGTTCAATACTTTGGTAATTTAATAAGCTGAATATAATATTTCATAGCTGAATTGCATTTTTTTTAACATATTCAATAATAAGCATTTTATTATAAAAATATCCTGTAAAGAAACTCATGTCATGAATACTTTATTTTAAAAGCATATTTGTGAACGCATTTGCAAAACAGGGGACTTTTAAACAAATAAATAATTGTTTCTTAGCGGAATTTAATTTTTAAAGCATAATAGGTAAAAGAGTAATACAATAGTAAATTGTTCATCTCCTGAATATACTTTTTAAAGCAGATATTAAAATTTTTAAAGCTGGATTAATAAAATATTACAAAAATATATTTTTTTTTACTTTATGCTCTTTTTACTTATCAGTTTATTATTAATTTATATAGCTGAATTGATTGTAAGCTGGATCACAAAGAAGTATTGGTAAAATAGACAGTTGAATTTAAAAAAGATTCTCAAGCTTTTCTTTAGCTGAAGTTTAAGTTATAAAGCTGAATTGTCAAAACAT
Source organism: Delia radicum (assembly GCA_021234595.1). Classification (NCBI taxonomy): domain Eukaryota; kingdom Metazoa; phylum Arthropoda; class Insecta; order Diptera; family Anthomyiidae; genus Delia; species Delia radicum. The sequence goes on from CM037854.1 coordinate 234,873,725, forward strand.
TACTTCAATTACATTTGTTTGAGTTTGAATTTTAACGTCTTTTTCCGACAATTGCAATTATTACTATAATTAATATGCAATTTTATTTAATTTTAATTGGGAAAGACGTGGTAGAGAAGAATGAGTGTAATTTCTAAAAATCATAACTACATTGTAAATTTTCAATTTTCTGAATCAGACTGCGCAGTTTCTGGTATTGAACCTTCGTCAGTGACTCTGTTTTTTTTTTTGAATTATGTAATACTTGTTATGTTTTTATTTGTTCGATTGCGTCAATATGAAAATTTCTGTGCAACCACTGACCGTGGTATATATAAACTGATTTCTAATGACACATGCACTCGCACTACACGTTAGACAGAGCGCTTTAGCCCACTGATCTATCGTCAGGTCGAGTTTTGTTGTGATTAAAACTAGTTTTATTTAATACACGGTGTTTTTGTTCTTGCGTAAATAATCTCAGAAGTACAACTCCAACAACACAACAGTTCTATTTTTAGAAACTTATCTCTATAATGCCCACGGTTTTCCCATATGTTGTAAGTGATGCTACATCTATGATATATTCTTTGTATATTCTATAGATGGCGCTTACGCAGTTAGGAAGAATTGCCAGAGAGCTAAGTTTGATTTTTGTTTGAGCTTGAATTTTAACGTCTTTTTCAGACAATTGCAATTGATACTATAATTAATATGCAATTTCATTTAATTTTAATTGTTTTTAGTTGAGTTTACATGTTTATGGCTGGGATAAGAACCTATACACTTAGGAAATTATGTTGGTAAAGACGACAGCAATTGTAGTCAAAAACAAATGAAATTTCATTTAAAAAAAGACCGACTTACATTTCATTAAATTCAACTAACATTGTCATTTGTTTTTTAATGTTCAAAAAATGACTAACAATTGTAGTAAAAATGAACCACTTGGTAGTAAAAAATAAACAAACATTTCTTTATTTTTATTTTTTTAAATAACAAAAAAACAACTGTAAAAAATGAATGTAAAATCATAAAACAGTCATTTGATGTGAGTTGTTTTTTGAAATGAACTACAAGGTTAGTTAAAAATTTTATTTGTTCTACAAATGACTGACATTTACATTAAAAATAATGAAACTGTATTACAACCCAAACAACTACATATTCTTAAAGCAGAAGTTCCCCGAGTGTACCCAAAAGTATATTTTTTCTTTATAAATAACTCGGCTGAATAGGAGGAGTCAAAGAAGAATAATTATAATAATTTTTTGCTTTTGAAATCTTCTGAAATTAAACATTTTAAATTTTTATAGTATTTTATTGATTTCTTTTTAGACTGAAAATAATATATTTTTGTAAAATTCAAAATATTTTTTTTATTTGTTGACTAAAGTAAAGTATTTATAGCTGAATTGATAAAAAATATTTGAATTGATGAAGTTAAATTTATGTAAATAGTTAATAGTTAAGTAAATAAAATAATGTAAGTCATTTTTTTGGTAGCTGAATTGTTATTTTGATAATTTAAATAATTAAAAATGTTTAAAACAATTTTATTTCAACGTCTGGCCAGCTGAATATGCATTTTGGGACTTATTTGAATATTAAATTTTACTAATGAATAAAGAGATTTTAAAAAATGTTGGCTGAATATAGTTACAATTTTGCTAAACATATATTCCCACTTGTGTTTATATATTTTGGGCTTATGTCATATTTGTAGCCAAATGAATTCATTCATTTTAAATTAGCCATATTTTTGTCTTTTTTATATTGCATTTCGTATAAAAAAAAACCAAAATAATTAATTATATTTTCTGCAATAATCGTACAAAGCCCTTACAATTTGAATTACTTAATAATCTTGTATACTAATTGTGCACTACATATTCAAATCTACCATATTTTGACTAATTCTATAACAGTTTTCAAAATAAATTTTCATCAAAAATAAATCTGAGCTTAAATAATACAAGAGTAATTTTTTTCAGTTAAAAGATTTATTTTATTTTTCAGGATTTTCTACCAACATACTTCATCATAAATAAATATATTTTCCCCCTAAAATTGTTAGAATCAACAACATGTACTAGAACATTTTGTGTAGTATCATAGAAATCTGTGGTGGTTCCAAACAATATTTTGCTGTTTATTTAGCTTATAGTCGTATTTTATGAAAGGTACTTTGTCAAAATTGCTAACAAGCTTAGGCTTTTGTTGGAACAATAAGCACCAAAGTGATGCCGATATAGTTAGTTTGTTTTTCATGTTGTAAATAAATATTTTTGAGTAGATTTATGAATATTAAGCTAAAATTGCATGAAAATGAGGAATGAGCTGATGCATAGAACATAAAATCATTTAAAAAAAAAATTAGTATGAAAAATTAATATTATTTTAATCACGATAAATTTTGGGAATATGAAAAGCAAAAATTGAAGAACATGTTTTTGAAAATTTAAAGCAATTTTTAAGAACAAATTATTTAAATTACTTTTAAACGTATTTGTTTTAATTTTAATTTTAGCAAAACTGAAGCATGCATTTATTTTATGTTATTTTAATAAATTTAGAGTGCACTTTTAGGAGAATTAATATTTCTAAAATTTTTATTGTAATTTAATTCATATGAGTATTTCTTATTTCAATTTAAAATTTGAGTTCGTTTTTTCCGCTATGGAAGAGCTTATTGCATACATTATGTTTAACCTACTAAACCCCCTTTCATTTTACTATATCTACCTAATTTTATTATTCTTAAAAGAAAGGGGAAGCAAAATATAAAAGTTTTTTTTTTTTGGCTTTCTGTCATTTTCACTTTATCATATAACTTTACTAAAACAACAAAAAGTTTACTCTTTTACGCATACAACCCAAAAAAAAAAATTATGACTTTTATTTACATGCACGTACACATAAAATGCACGTTCGAAAATTGGTTTGAAGTTAGTTTTTTTTTTTCACAGTACCCTACATGAAAAATTGGCGATAATTATTGCCAATACATTTTGTAATGTTTATAGAGATATATTAAGTTTAAAATACCAATTTTTGTTATTTTTGCTAATAAGTAAAAATTTTATTAATTCAGCTGTGAAAATGTTTTATCAATTCAGCTAGATCAATAAATGTTCGAATCAGAAAGTTACAGAAAATATATAAAAATTCGTTATATGTATTACCAAAATAAAGTTTTTAATAAATGTATTTATAAATTAAATATAATCTTCTTTTTATATATAAAATTCTCGTGTCACAATGTTCGTTCCCGTACTCCTCCGAAACAGCTTGACCGATTCTCATGAAATTTTGTGAGCATATTGAGTAGGTCTGAGAATCGGCCAACATCTAAAAATGGGCGTGATCGGACCAGTGGGCGTGTCAGCTCCCATACAAAGTAAAGAAATTTGTGCACGTTGATTATTTGTTAATGTGAATAGTCATGGGAAAAATGGGCGTGATCGGACCAGTGGGCGTGTCAGCTCCCATACAAAGTAAATATTTAATATCATATATCTACAGTACTATAATAGCCAGAGTCTTAGAAATTTGTGCACATTGATTATATTATGAATAGTCATGGGAAAATTGGGCGGGATCATACCAGTGGGTGTGGCAGCTCCCATACAAAGTAATTATTTAGCTCATATACAAAATTAATATTAATATTAAATATCTAGGGTTCTATATTAGCTATATAGCCTTCAAATTTTGTACGAGTCCATCAATTACAAATATTAGTAGTCGAACAGAAAATGGGGCGAATGGGATAAATGGGCGTGGTACCAAAAGCAAAAAACAAATAAGCATTAAAATAAATCATCACATTCAAGACTTTTTGCAAGGTTATTTAATAATGTTGTTCAAAAATTGTTTTAGCGTTCCTCATAGTCCTAGAATAAAGGCGATAGAAGGACAAAGAGGCGTTGGGCTTCCCATGAAATTACAAATTTTAAAATGATTTACTAATGTGAATTTATTTTTTTAATTATATATTTGCGTAAAAAAATTTTCTTGATTTAAAGAATTAATTACAATTAAAATTTGAAGGCAAAGCACCGTTTGCCGGGTCAGCTAGTAATATATAAATAATATAATTCTATAATTGTTCCCCAAATTTTGTGTTTATTTTAATAAGTTAGCTATAAAAAATAAATTCAGCAAAACAAAAATTTATTTAAGTAAGTAATGCAATTAAAATTATGTTACTTTTGTCTATTCAGCAATTAAAGTTTATATTTACCCAAGGTAATATATTTTTCAAATTCAGTTAAAGAAACATTTTATTTGTGTAGGATATTTCGTAGTCCTATAATGAACGAATTTTGTTTTTAGAAATAAAAACGTTTTTTCTGGGTTATAAAACTGGTAACAAAAGTCAGGGGTAACACATACAGTTTGTATTCGGTTTGTTAGTTGGGTTGTTTTGTTTTATTTTAAACGGAAGAGCCCTTGAGATAAATCACATGAATTTATTATGATGATGTTATAAATCAATGTATAAAAGAAACAAATAGTTACTCTACACACACACTTCCACACACATAAACTGTACATGCTACAAAAATAAACGTTAAAATTCAAATTTTAAACTGAAGCCTGAATGTATGCACCATTTATATAGTTCATACATAAGTGTGTTTGGAATTTAACAGTTGTTTTAAACTGCAGAAAATTGTACAGTTATTTGCACGTTTTGTTGCAGAAATATAGAAATTATTTTTTAATTTTAAAAAAGTTTTATATATGACAGACGAACAAAAAAACAGAAGTCAAATTAACAAATTGAAATTAAATTTTGGGTTTTTTCTTAAAACAATGAAAATCAAGAAACAGTTCGTATTTGCAGACATTTTTGTTTCCTTTAAGAAATTTTTTAGATAAAATTCCCAGGAAATAGATTTAAAATTTTCTTGGCTCCTTACACAAAAGCTTATTTTTAGCACACTTGAAAAATAAACAGTATAATTTTACTTAGTTGCCTCGTGTATTCCCCAAATGTTGCTTTCTAAATATTTTCTTATTTGCTTGTTAAATTACTTTTTAGCCTTAAAATACCGTTAAGAAATTCTCTTTACATTACTAGACACCTTATTTCCAGTTAAACTAGCTGCTAAGGATACAATCTCAAATATATATACACATACTTATTCTGTTTCAAGTAGTGCATTAGGGTGGCATTTGTCGGTAACTGAAATTAAAATTTTTTTAAATTGATTAAAATAATTGAATTATAATATAAATGTTTATTGAATTGTTTCATTTCTTAATTCATGACAGTTTGACCTTGGAATTATTTGGAAACTGAACGATTTGCTTAAATTGTTTTTAATTTCATTAAATGCTACCTTAGCATACATGCAATATAACATTTTACATCATACCATCTTAATATGGCTCGAAGCTATATGCATTAGAGAGGATCGAATATAAAAAAATGGCGGTGAATTAATGTATAGAACCTGTTCTATAACCGGTTCCATGTAACCGGTAGTAAAAGTTGTTCTAGAACAGGTTCGAAGGTAATCTGTTCTAAAAAATGTTTCTGGATTAGTGTGAATCGATCGAGGGTTTTTTAGGAAATTCCTACAGTTGTAGACATATATTTATTAATTAGAAAAAAAGCAACAATTTTAACGGCAAACACAGATACACTGATAGATAAAAATAGTAATTTTTTTTTAAATTAGTTCAAAATGGCGTTGCAGGAAAACCTTCTAAAATTAGTTGATTTTTGTTTGATAAATATTAACAAATTTTTCTCCTAGTTTTAACAACATTATCTGTTATTTGCATTCTACTAAATTATAGGTAAATATAGCAGAAACTGCTGATTTTAATCTACAAATATTTAGTAAACGTTTTTGCTAATTTTAAAAGATTAAATTGCTGGTTTTAATTAACCAATTCAACTCGAACATAAAAATTGTATTTTTTAAATTTAACGGGTTAATTTTGTCTGTTAATTTATTATTAATATTTAGCAAAAAAATCTAACAATTTAAGCAGTTGTTTCTGCAACGTCATTTAGCTAAGTTTTAGTAGCTTTTTCTGCTGTTTTACAGGGTTTTGCTATAAGTATATCAGCTAAAAAAATTCTGCATCGATTTCTTCTGACAAATTTGATACAAAAGAATGAAGAAAATTCAAATTTTGAAAAAAATTTCAAATTTCTGAGCACAACTTTTTTCACTTTGTGTGAAAATTTCCCATTTTCAGATGAAAACCACAACCTTAAAATCAATTCTTATTCGACTGCAGCATTTCAAAAATTGTTATTTTTCTGCCTCCGCCTTAGTGGAAATTCCTCCAAAGTACTAGATCGATCCACCCTAATATGTGTATACATATGCCAGAATCTACGTGTCTGTTTCCTCGTCTGCTTGCATTTTCAATTAAGTTTTTAAGCTGTTGCTGTTTGCTAAACGTTGTTGCACAAAACATCTATCCATCCAACCAACCATCTTACCTATCTTTATTGTATCTAAGAAATGTATTACCTTGTGTGACATTATCATCATGTTTAGTTGTCTAAATGGTATGTTGAGCTCTGTTATTCTTCACTTTTATACCTCCCCACATATGAAATCTTGTAAATTATAATATTAACAAGTTTATATGTCAGTATAATCTAAAGAGGTTTTTTGTTAATGGTATCATCATAACAATGACATCGAATGAACTTTAAGTTAAAGGTTAAAGTTCTTGAAAGTAAAACAGTTGTGAAATTATTATTTAGTTTTGAAAAATTTATGGATAAAGTGAAAAGTATATTTACAATTTAAATTTATTTTCATCGGGATAAACATTAATTGCATTTATAGTAATTAAACGTGCTAAAGTCCCAAAAGTTATTTAACAAATTGTGAAAAACAATCTGCTGTAGGCGTGTCCCTATCCAGATTTCATTCCTGCCCAAGGAAATCTTCAGGGGACTTTGTTATTAGAATTTCTAGAGATATTTGTTATGTTAAGTCACAAACTCAATGAGAATTTCTTGTCCTCGTCTAGGAGCGAGATTCAAAATTTAAAATATCAAAGAAATAACAAAAACAACAACAAAATATTATCACAATTGGCTTTGTCATCTTCCAAATACTACTCTGTTTTTTTGACAGACCTAGCAATGTAGTGACGTTTATTCAAGTAAATCAACAATAGAAAATCATATGTTTTCTATTAGTGTCAGTTACATTTAAATTTGCACAAGCACCTGCATATTTGTTATTTAAATTTATTTTCATCGGGATAAACATTAATTGCATTTATAGTAATTAAATGTGCTAAAGTCCCAAAACTTATTTAACAAATTGTGAAACAATCTGATTTAGGCGTGTCCCTATCCGGATTTCATTCCTGCCCAAGGAAATCTTCAGGGGACTTTGTTATTAGAATTTCTAGAGAACCTTCTATCAGAACCTTCTAACCAATAAAGTTAGAAATAAAAAATTTATTGAAAAGCGTTATAATATTTTTTATATTTGTCATATTCGCTCTTAGAAAAGTGCGCTTTTAAATTATTTTAATATATAATTTATGAGTGATTAAAAAGCTAGTTTATTTGATTTCAAATAGCAGCCAATTTATTACAGATTTTCTTTCCATAATTTGTATACATGAGAAAATTATTTTTACCTCAAATCTAAATTTAGTTTTTGCATAAAGAAAATTACAACAAAATTCAATAAATTTTTGTAGAATTTTTTTTTATTTATTTTCTAGTCACAATTCTTAAGAAATAACATAAAATTGTTTATATTATTTTCCTTTTACTGTTAAAAGAAAAGGAAAAACTTTAATTTATGTATTTGCATTATGAAACTAAAAAAAAATATTTTTTTTATGGCCACCAAGACGTATGATTGACATTAATTCATTTAGATGTCGTGTTTCAAAGAAATAAATAAATTCATATAAACGTCACAAGGTCTATATCATACTGTTTTATGACTAGTTTGCTATTATAAAAATTAATAAAAGTATATTTTTGTAATTTTTTGCAATTTTGTTTGTGTTCCCAAAGTGAAACTGTTAAAAATTTAACTGTTTGTGGTTACTTATTTAATAATAATGCACTAGTACTACATTTACATTATCTCTTATATTATCCATGTCGTTCTGAAACGCTAATAATGCAAATTTTTTGTAACAAGTGGGCTAGACTATTCATAAAGCGTCTGAATTTTAACAGTTTTCAAATCAAACTCACCAGACAAACTTAATTTATAATGATCGTAAACTTAGCATTGAATTTTACATCGAAAATTCGCCACATTTCGCAACGAATAGTAAAAACACGAAAGGACAAAAACTTTAGAGTATTGTTCATAATTTGTGATATATCAACTTTTTTATGAGTGTGAAAATGACGAGTTAATATCCCGAGACTGGTTAATGTAGGACTGATTAAAAGCTGGTACGCTTTGCCATTTCTGTCGATTAAGCAGTGTTAAAATTTTTTGTTCCTCATTCGCTTTTTGAAAAAAATTTAATCAAGATTTTTGTAAAAATGGAAGTATGCAGGAAATTAATCCGTTTCCGCTTTTAATATTAGAAATTAGCTATTTCCTCTCAACCAGCAAAGGATCATATAATTTTAAGCAATTAGAGTTGCAAAAAAAAGTATCTAAAAATACCAAAATTTATAAAAAAAAAACTCTTTGAAATAATGCAAAAACAATAATGAAATTTTAATTTAAAATAACAAATATGCAGGTGCTTGTGCAAATTTAAATGTAACTGACACTAATAGAAAACATATGATTTTCTATTGTTGATTTACTTGAATAAACGTCACTACATTGCTAGGTCTGTCAAAAAAACAGAGTAGTATTTGGAAGATGACAAAGCCAATTGTGATAATATTTTGTTGTTGTTTTTGTTATTTCTTTGATATTTTAAGTTTTGAATCACGCTCCTAGACGAGGACAAGAAATTCTCATTGAGTTTGTGATTTAACATAACAAATATCTCTAGAAATTCTAATAATAAAGTCCCCTGAAGATTTCCTTGGGCAGGAATGAAATCCGGATATGGACAAGCCTACAGCAGATTGTTTTCACAATTTGTTAAATAAGTTTTGGGACTTTAGCACATTTAATTACTATAAATGCAATTAATGTTTATCCCGATGAAAATGAATTTAAATTTTTTTTTATAGAAATTTGATTTAAATTAGATTTTCAAAAAAAAATATTAAGTACGTACAAAGTGTTAAAGCTTCTATTTTAATTAGTTATACTACCATGCGCCATTAGGCTATAAAATTTTCTCAAAATGCTTACTGAGAAACCTTGCTTACTCCTACCAAGTTTTGACAAAAAATTCACACTGAATATATGCTTGGTAAAAAATGGGTTCAGATATTGATATGATATAATTGTTTTTTGCTTGACTGTTGGCTTAAAAAGAAACATGTGTCACTGTAGTAAAGCATTTGGTATATTGCCGGAACGTTTAGTGTTCGAGCCCACTTGACGGCATGTAGATTCTTTTTTAAATTCTCAGTTTTTATTTAGTTTATTTTAAAATCTATTATTTGATACACCACCTTATACATTCTTTTCGGCTAGCTCTGTGACATGTAGCAAGGTGTCTAAAATGTGTCAATTGACCATCATATTGATTTTTCATATAATGCCTGACCTTTAACCGGGAACTGCCGCCTTTGGGACCTGTCCTGCGTGTCACCGAAGACCTTGAATAGATGTTTTCCCGTTGGCTAGCTATTGAAACCAGACATTTTCAAATAAATAATACTTATCATTAAAAATTTTAATTTATTAAATTTTTATACAAAATATATTTTTTCAAACATTTTCATTGATTAAAAATAAATCAACTAATCACTTTACATTAAAATCAAGCCAAACCAAAATGTCAAATTTAAAATATATTTAAATAGTAATTTTTAAGTACAGCTGAATGTTTTTGCTCCTAAAGATTTCCAGTTTTCGGAAATCTTCTCAATGTCTACTATATGATAATGATCCAAAATATATTACATTTTATAGGCTTAAATTTGTAGCGCTTAAAATTGTCTTGGCTAGTTATACTAATTTACGCCATATTATTTTTTAATTTACTCACATATTTATGTGTTATTAATTAAATGTCATGTAAAACAATTTGTTTTTTAATTACATCAACATAATTTTCAATTATAAATTATTTTAACACAGGAATGGAAAATAACACGGTGCTACAGTGAAAAAAAAAAACTTGGAAAACGACCTAGCGTGGGTTATAGGTCTTGTTGAGTACATTACAAATTGTGTCAAAAAATTTCAGAAACACCCTCAAATTCAGAAGTTATTCTAAAAAACCCGTTTTCAGTGATGTTCGTCAACTTATCGACCTGTAACTCAGTCAGTTTTTGTCCGATTTAAATTTTTTTTAACGGGTTTGGAAAGAAAATTGAATACGCTTTAAAATGACGTGCATTTTTGATACATTTGTAACTTATAAGTATTATTTTTGTTAAGAATATCTACAAAAAAAAAACGAAAATTATAAACTTTTCTGATTTTAGTAGCTTTTCATTGCTTATTTTAATATGAAAGCTTATAAAAATTTATACCAACGTATAAAGAAAATTTAGTTCTTAACAAAACATGGTTTTAATTTTTCAAATCGGATGAAAATTGTAAAAGTTATTCAACTTTTCATTAACACCTGTTTTTAGTATTTTCTCCCAAAGCGCAAAACATATGAATAAAAAAAAACAATTAACTAAACAAAGCAAACAAGCAAAAGTGGTTTACCAAAAGAAAGGTCTGCAATCCCAAAATTTTTACTTTAGAAAAAGTTTAGTAACTTTTGCAAATATAAACCTATTTTAACAAATAATATCTCGTTTTTTTTCTATATAAAATTGTCTTTAAAATACAGTGCAAAAAGATAGGGTTTCATAGAAAAAAATTACAATAACTCTTGTTGAATTGGAAAAATTAGGCAAAAAAAATTGATAAACACTTACCTAATTTCTTGGAATATATATTTTATGAATACATTTCATGAAAGCTCAATTCTTTGCCTTTCCAAAACTGTTTAAAATTTTGAAATCGGTCAAAAAATGTGTGGGTTAGAGGTACTAAAGTGCTACGACATACCCTAAAACAGTTTTTTGAAAATAACTCAAAATTTTGAGGGTGTTTCAAAATTTTTGAAAACGGTTTTTGTATGTCCTCACCTACACTCAAAAAAATAAGTTATTAGAAAAGTTAGTAAAACATCTTGTAAATCAAGTATACTATTTTTCAGCGAATTTTTTGCTAAAATTGTGTTTTAAACTAAAATTTTAGTTATACTTAGTCAGCACTTAACTGTTTTGAACTAATGTTTTACTAATATTTTACTAATGTTTTACCAATTTATTTTGCTAAAAAAATTGTGCTGATTAGCACATCAATAGTGTGAACGACAACCAGATTAAAAGTTGTACGCAGAATGAATTAGATGTCAAGATGTAGTAGTGACGAGGAAAACTATACTAAAAAGCACAACTCTAGTAAGACACATACAAAAAATCAACCATGGAAGATTTTTGTATCTGTTTTTCATACATAAAACAAAATTGTCGATTGAAACAACATTAAATTTTGCGTTTTTACCGGCTTGTGAAAGTAATTGTCTATTAATTAAATAAAAGACAAAATAAAATATTTAAATTTAAATTTAAAAAAGATTAAATGTGTATTTTTAGTCAAATTAAGTGGTTGATAATAAATATACAGACATGTAGACAGAGTAAAGCGAAAGCCAAAGACATACATCTTAGGTAAATTTTTATGTTTCCTTTTTCTTATTGCAAAAAAAGGGTTGTATATGTTACATTTTGTTATTTTTTCGTTTCGTTTCTATAATTTTCTGCGGCATTAGCGTTCCTTTAAAAGAAAGCATCATTGAGACAACCATTGATGTAAGTAGTTGTAAGATAATTTTGTTTATGTTATATATAATTATTTCTATATATTTGCAGATATTACATTAATTCATGTCGTTAATGTGGGAGTATGAAAATTTTTATATTTTGTAACGTATTGTAAATTTTTTTAAAAAGAATCACAAAAATATGTGTTATGATTTTCAGCAAAACAAATTAACTAAAGTAAAAATTTTCTACAAATTTTTTGAGTTTTTTTCAGTCTACTAATATTCAGCAAAAATTTTATTAATGTTTAGCAAGGTTTTTTTTAATTTCTAATCCACTAACTTTTGCTGAATCTACTAATTTTGTTGCTAAAAATCAGCTCGCTGATTCTTAGCAAAATATTTTGCTGACATTATCAATTTTTTTGCAAGCACCCTCCTGACTAAAAATTTGCTGATTCAGCAAAATTTTTCGCTGACTTTACTAACTTTTTTATTTGAGTGTAGGCCTACAACCCCCACTAAGGTCGGTTTTCAAGTTCTGACAAAAAGTGTTTTTTTGTAGCAGTGTGTAATTGTTTTAAATGCATTTATAGAAAATATTAATAAGTTTAAGGGTGGACCGAAAACAAAGAATGTTACTGTTTATTTTTGAAACGTAATAGTGAGGAAAAATTAAACCAGTATAAAAATTATAGCATATCAAGGCCTACCACATGATACCCTTACTCCAGGCTAGTGATATACCACCAAAATCTTGTATTTCAAATTTGAATAAGTTGAAATCGACTTGAGGCTAAAATTAGCAAATAACAGTAATAAAAATAATTAAATTAAAAATTTTTGATTTTGTGTGATTCAAAGTATTCATGTGAATACTATTATATATTTTTCTAAAATATTATCAAATCCTATAATATTCCACATTCTTGGAAATTTGTTTTACTCTTGAAATTTGTTACATTCAAACTACCCACCTTCACTGTTATTGCTGAAAAATAATCTCTGTTTAACATGCCATATAATTAATATTAACAATGACTTGGTACATTACATTTACTGACCATTTCATTTAATGTTATTACTTCAGGATATTTTGGTGTTGGTTATTTATATTTTATATTCATTACAAATTTTCTTTAGCTGTGTTTTTGTCATTGCCCTGCCTTGAAAAAAAAAATATCTTCAACAATAAGAAAAAGTTGTCTCTTAAATTAATTTAACTGTCATTTACGCACGATTTCCTTGACACTGACTCCGTAAAAGTTTTTTTTGGTAATTTTTTTGTGTGCCTTGTAGAATCAGAAAATTTGCCAACAAGTAAAATTGAAAGTGACTAATTAACATGATAAAACAAATATCTTGATAAAAACCAACAGCAAATTTAAAAAATAGTTAGTTTTCTATTAAAACGACTGATAAGTCATTTAAATTGTTTCTAAATACCAGAAATTATGGTAAAATCTCAGTAAATATTAACTGAAATTCAAGTATAATTTAAATAAAAATAGACCAAATTTCTTAGAATTTACTAAGATTCTACTGTAATTTGCCGTAGTAAGAAACAACTTAAGTGACTTTTCAGTTGTTTTAATAAAAAACTAACTACTTTTCAAAACTTCTATTAGGTTTTTAGCAAAAATGTTTGATTAAATCTTTAAATTGCTTTTCAATTTAGTTGTAAACTTGAAAAAGTTTTTGAAATCATTTTGATTTACACTTGAATATTAGTGATGTTAACTGGATTTTTTTTTTAAAAAATTTCGCTGGGTATTTTTTTTGTTAAGTTTCCCATTTGTATTGTATTTAGTTATAAAGGCGTTAGGGCATTTGTGTTATATACAAGTTCATTAGTCGTATTATGTATGTAGCCAAGGTCTGCATTGATGTTTTGCAAGACATTCTCTTGTGTATACTGATTCTAGCATTGACGATTTTTAATACTAAAAGTAGCAAAAAAATAGGCTAGTTTGTTTGTTTGATGTTTTCAAAATGTAAAAGATTTTTTATTATTGGAGCAAGAAAAAATGTTTTGCAAATGTTTTACAAATGTTTTACAAGACATTCATGCAGGTCTTTTGTAGTTAGAGTGTGACGTTAAAAAAATGAACGTGTCCAATACCAAATGTACGAAAACAAATTGTCCAAAGATATTTGATTACATTGTATAAATGTGGACGAATATAGTCAGGAATTGTATTTAATATACAATTTAAGAAATAATTCGTATTAGAGAAAATTAAATGATTGTCAGAGTTCATATAAGTTAATTGACCTTTAGAGGGGGAAGTGGGAAATTAACAAAGACATTTAAGAGAAAACTACAAGTGAGATTTATAACTGCTTTGGAGATCATTATGATGCTTACGGGGAGGACAATAAGAGTAAAAGACTGCCCTTTGGCGACCTATTCACACTTTTTGGCTATAAAAGTAAATTTCTATCTGATTTCTATCGTTCCAGAAAGTTTTACCGTGTTATTTTGCTTCGTTTTGTTATAGTTAGAACTACAATGCTTATGAAGAATCATATAAAACATATAATAATATTGATCATACGCATTGTAGTCCTAACTAAAATTTTTTTAATATTTGAGACGGGCAATACCCAAAGCTTCTAGATCGATTGAAAAACATCTAAAATTTTGTCCGATCTTAGACAAATTCATTTATCTTTTAATTTTGTTTTTAATTTTCCAAAAAAAAACTATTAATAAAATCAAATTTCGAGCATTTAAATTTTAAAAAATGATTTCTAAATTTGTCAATATTTAACCTAGCCTACAACTTCCATTTTTTGGTACAATTTAAAAAGTTGATTTTTTAGTTTATTACTGTATACAGAATAACCGAATTTATTGGCTGTAGTCACCAAAATACACTTTTCAATTCGATTGGCACTTTAGTTTTCTGTGTGTATTAATCCCTGATTAAATATTATCTACAATCGAATTGTTGTTTATGATAACTTCAGTTGTACAATTTTTCAAAAGATGTGTTTTTAACTAATTTTCAGCCAATTGAACTTACGACTACGACAACCGTAATAAGGCCGATTTGAAACGTTTTGCTAATTTTTACGATTTTTTTTCAGTTTGGCAATTGTTTTTCATTATTGCGAAGTTTTTTTTTAAAAAATTTCTACGATATTTTGAATTTTTACAATTTTTTAAAATTTTTATGATTTTTTTTTTAATTTGTATGATTTTTTTAAATTTTGGAATTTTTTGAAATTTGTTGTCATTGTGGTTATAAAAATCGGAAATTTTGTGTTTACCATTCATATTCAATTAAGCATTTAATAAATGCCCGTGTATAAAAGATTAGATCTATTAAATATGACTGAATCTAATTAAATATGATCGAATATAATATGATCTGGTGCAATATCTGATCATATATGATAAGATATGCTATTTGTGACTTCCTTATGCCCAGATCTGATCAGATCTAGTACCAGATCTGTTCAGTAAGAGGTTATAACTATTGGTTTTTTTGCAATTATTAAATTTTACCTATCTTAGGCGTCTGGTCCATAAAAAAATATATAAATAAACACAGTTTTTTCGCGGTTTTCAAAAAAGTTCCAGCATTACACCTTTATAAGGTTCGACACAAATTTTTTTTAATTAAACTAAAAACTAATATTTTGCAAAAATTTTAAAGTATTTATACTATTACGATGTCTATCGATCTTAAAGAACACAAACACAAAAAAAAAAATTGACGTATTACGTTTATTTTGATAAAAAAAAAATATATGCCGTAATTTCTGGATATAGGTATTAAAATAAGTAATTTTGGACCACTAATGCAACTTTAATGGTAAAAAGGTGATAAAAATGCATTTTTAGAAAGAGCACTTTATGCTGGAGGTTTTCGTTTCAAAATGATCGGAAAAGGCGATTTTTATTATTAATACAATATTGCCCATCACATGATGATAGGTAAAAATATTGCAGAAAAAAGTTATAACCCTAGTATATTAGTGAATATTAGTGAGCATTTCCTTATTTATTATAATTAAAAGGAATATTTTTTTTTTTAAAGAGAAGCAACACTCAGTAAATTCTTCCTATTAATTAGTGTGTTGCTTTCTTTGGAAAGGGGATAGTGGAGAGATGAAAGGTGGTGAAAGATGAAGGGCTTCAAAAATGGCAACACTGTAATTGCGCGAGATGATAAGTCTTAGAACAGTTGTTGGTCGCCACCTGATGTAGAGTTGGCGAATTTATTGAAGCTTTTTGTTTTATAGCCCTGATTCATTATATTACTTCGGTGGGGTTAAGTGCTATGGAAACACCGAAGATGGGCGCAGCGATACATATAAGTGATAGAAAACTCATACATATTATTTTTCTAAATTGATGTTGTCGTCACCGGGAATCGAACCCGGGACCATCTGTGTAACAGTCCAACGCTCTAACCATTACACCACAACGCCCACAATTTTATAGATGTTCAATCATTGATAGCTGCGATTTTACTTAATTTTTTTATTTTTTATCAGAAACTGTTAAATTGTTCAAGATTAGAATAATCTTTCTAATTTAATTTTTAGTTTTCCACTTTTTCTACGGTCATCTGAGTGGGTGACTTGTATCAGAATATTGTTTTTATATAGTATAAAACGAATAATTTTTTTTTTTAAATTGGTTTTATTCACTTATTATTCAAAATACAATAACATTTTGACAAATTTATCAAAAATTTTTTGGTACCGCAGGAGTGTTCAGCACATACTGTTTTTAACACGTCATGCAGGGACTGTATTGCATTTCTTAGTTTTTTGCTCTCACGTAACGGTACTTTCTATAGTCTTGCGTTATTAGTTTAATTTTTATCTGTTCTTCAATAACCGATTATGAAATGTTGGAGTAAATGCAGTTTTTTTATTTAAAATATAAAGAACCCACCCGGCTGGGTTTCGGTACACTAAATATGTAAAAACGAATTGAAAATCAGTAGTTTCTTTTTTATTTTTCAATAAAGTTTAAATGTTTTTGCTATAAGTTTATAAAAGTTTCAGCATGTTACTCATCTTCGTTTTGAAGAAAATATTAGTTTAATTTAAAAATATTCAATTAAAATTTAAATATTTGTTCAGATACCACTCAATGTACGTATACGTATTATCAAAAATAATAATATTTAAATTGTATCCACATATTTTTATTTAATTTTAATTTGACCAAATTTAATTTTCTTTTAAATTTGAATATGATTATGGATATTTGATCTCAGGCTTTCTCTATTTCCTATATATTTACTTGTGGTCGATTTATTATCAACGATTTATGTCTTTATTTGTAAACAATATTGTCTTGGGACAATTCATAGACAAAATATGTTGTTGACTAGACAACAATTTACAGCACATAAACACTCACACATGCACATTTGCATACAAATTCATATATTAGGAATTTACTCATATGCAAACGAATTTAAGTTAACAACAATATATAAGAAAAAGAACAAGTAGATAAGTAATTTTATTTACATACAAATTCACCAAAACAATTCACAATAAAAGCCAATAACATAAAATCATGACAAACTCATCGATGCAATCGAAGTCATTACCAATATACTATCGCATAGAGAAAAGGAAATTTACAAACACATGCAGACAGACACACACATACACATATTGTTATCTAATACATATTCAAGAATATTTTCAAATGAATGTCTTGTCTTACTAGGTGTTCTTTTTCTTCTCCTGCTCCTGATCCATCACTTGATTTTGTTGTTCTTGTTGTTAAACTACTTCGGTATGCAATCATTGAATGAATAAATGTATTGCAATTCAATATTATTGGTGATTTGGTTTTTTTTTTACTTTTATACATTTAGATGTAACTATAAGTCAAGTGTGTGTATGTGTATTTGGTTGAGTATGTGTGTGTTTCATTCGTTCATGAGTTTTACTTCATCTTATTTTTTTCGTTGCTGTATTTTTAGTTTTTTGCTTACAGCGCATAAATTCAATTTATATCTAGATTTTCAGTCACTACTACAAGTTTGTAGTACTTGCTCCCTAAAATATGCAACATTATTGTATAACTTTATACATAAAGCAGTATTTAGTTGTAAGCATACTTGGGATTTTAGCATTGTAAGGCATTGTTTTTTCATATGCCTTTTCTAAAGATTCAGAAAGTTTTAGCGCGTTACTCAGCTTATTTTTTAACAAAATATTCTCTACATACGGTGTACCGCAAATATTCAATTAAAATCTAAATATTTTTTCTAGTGGCACAGTGCGTGTACACTCAAAAAAATAAGTTAGTACAAAAGTTAGTAAAACGTCTTGTAAATCAGCAAATTTTTTATTTTTTAGCAAATTTTTTTGCTAAAATCGTGTTTTCAGCTAAAATTTTTGTTATACTTATTCAGCACTGTTTTATACTAATGCTTTACTAATATACTAATGTTTTACTAATTAATTTTGCTAAAAAAAATTGTGCTGATAAGCACATTAATAGTGTGGACGACAACCAGATTGAAAGATATACGCAGAATGAAGCAGATGTCGCGGCATGTCAAGATGTAGTAGAGAAGAGGAAAATGATACTAAAAAGTACAACTCTAATAAGACATATAAAAAAATCAACCATGGAAGACTTTTGTATCTGTTTTTCATACATAAAACAAAATTGAGGATTAAAACAACTTAAATTTTGCGTTTTCACCGGCTTGTGAAAATAATTGTCTTTTAATTAAATAAAAGACAAAATAAAATATTTAAATTTAATATGTATTTCTAAACTAAATGTTTATAGAATTATAATCTAGTGTGGTCAAATTGCAAACAAACAAACATATACAGACATGTAGATAGAGTAAAGCGAAAGACAAAGACACACATCTTAGGTAGATTTTTATGGTTCCTTTTTCTTATTGCAAAAAAGGGTTGTTTTTTTCGTTTGTTTTTGTTTATTTTTTCGTTTCGTTTCTATAATTATCTTCGGCAGTTGCGTCCTTTAAAAGAAAGCATCATTTAGACTACCATTGATGTAAGAAAAATTTTTTATGTTAAATATATTTATTTCTATATATTTTCAGATATTAAATTAATTCATGTCGTCAATGTGGGAAAAAGAAAATTTTTATATTTCGTAATTATTGTAAATTATTTTTAAAAGAATCACAAAAATATGTTTTATGATTTTCAGCAAATATATTAACTAAATTACAATTTTTTTACAATTTTTTTGCGTTATTTTCAGTCTACTAAAATTCAGCAAAAAATTTATTAATTTTTAGCAAGGCTTTTTTATTTCTAATCTACTAAGTGTAAGCAAAACTTTTGCTGAATCTACTAATTTTGTTGCTAAAAATCAGCTCGCTGATTTTCAGCAAAAGATTTTGCTGACATAAGCAATTTTTTTGCTAGCACCCTGACTAAAATTTTGCAGACTCAGCAAAAGTTTTTGCTGATTTTACAAACTTTTTTTTTGAGTGTACGTATTATTAACAGTAATATTAATAATAATACGCATACGTTCAGTGCCATTGCAACAAATGTTAAAATATTAATTAAAACTTTTTTATAAATAAAAAATGTTGGTCGATTTTTAGATAAGTAGAGATATCTACTACACTAAATATTTCTGCGAATTAATGCCCCACAACTCAAACTGAATCTTAACAATTTCTATGGAAAAATCAATGCTTTTTCCCCATCTATGGTTGTAAGGTTATTTTATAGTTTTATTTATTATATATCTTTTTTGTATTTTTGCCGATTTTTGATCTGATTTTTTTGTGTGTCTTTATTCTATATAGAAAGTAGAATCAGAGTAGATTTGTTGTAGCTACTTTTGGCATTAGTTGAAAGACATGTTAACAATTCATTGCACAATTTTTGTTTAAAAAAACTATATAAAATATATAGCTTGAAGGAAAAAAAAATCATATTTATTGATAGAAAACTAAATAATACAAACTGTTTAGGTTGGGTAACAAAGTTTTATTTTTAGCAAAATTACAAAAAAAGTATTTATATATTGAAGTAATGTATAAAATTTCATTACTCTTTCAATAAAAGTCGTTTACATAAAACAAAAATGCAGAAAAAGTTTTAGAAATTTTTATATAAATTTTTTTTTATGTTTTCTATTCGTTTATGAAAGGATTTTTTTTTCTAAATGCACAAAACTAATTTTGTTCATAAATAGTATGTATTGATTTTCTTAATTTTGATTCATAATATGTATGCACAAATTCATTCAATTTATAAATGTTTTCTTAATATTCCAAATTTGAAAATTATCATGGTAGTTAAAAAGAAAATAAATTTTCCACATACATATTACACGGAAAAAATTAAAGCATACATATAACAAATTTGTGCATACATTTTATGAATCGAACATGATTTTATTGATTTTTTAAACAAATATATTATATGTAGGCATTATTTTTCTTTTTCTGAGTAGATAAAAAAATTTTGTAGTTAAAAAGTTAAAATCTTAGAATAGACTTTAGAGTACATTAATTTTTATATAAAAAAGTGTGTTAAAATCCCTTCTATTCTTATAATTATTCGAAATTTTTTCAGTTGAAAATCTTTGTTTTATAAAAATTTTTTATTACGACCAATAGTCTTTGATGTTTTTCAAGAGCAATATTTAAAAATAAATGTTTAACAATAATCACAAATGAAACTGTTGTTGTAGAGCTTTTTAGTTTCTTTGTTTTGTTTGTGCTTATTGTTTAATATTTATT
Organism: Delia radicum; assembly: GCA_021234595.1. Classification (NCBI taxonomy): domain Eukaryota; kingdom Metazoa; phylum Arthropoda; class Insecta; order Diptera; family Anthomyiidae; genus Delia; species Delia radicum. Next base: position 234,894,313 of record CM037854.1, read on the forward strand.
TATAAAAATTGCTCTGAAAATTGGTCATAGCCAGCCTATGGTTGAAAATTTGAGTTTTATAAATTAAATTATAAAATTTAAATTTTTATTGAATTAGACTGCGCAGTTTCTGGTAACACAACCTTCATCAGTAATCCTTTGTTTACAATACTGTAATTATTTTTTATAGTTTTTATTGTTTGATTGCATCTATATGAAATTTTTATTTATTAAATGCAATCCTGACCGTGACTTGAACCTGCTTTCATTTGCCACATGCACTTTGCACTACACTTTAGACAGGCGTTTTATCCGTCTGAGCTAAAGTCAGGTCGATTTTTGCTGTGGCTTAAAATCAGTTTCAATTATACGGGGTCGATTTTTACATTTAATTGTAATTGCAGAAGATAGCTAAGACAAACACCACAACAATTCACAATTGTTAGAAAATCATATGTAATCTAATTTCCACTATTTCCCACATTTTGTGAGTTGGCGACAACTATGTGCATATTATTTATAGTATTAATATGTGCATATGAACAAAATTCAAAAATCCCCAATAAAATTTATCTTTGATCAAAAGCAGCACATCAAAAATCTAAGTTTTTATATACAAAAAAATTATGTATTCATTTTAAAATGGAATGACTTCTATATGAGGTTTTGAAAACAATTTTCCAACTAAAAAAACTACAGTCTAACACGAATAAAACATGAAACAATTTTTTTTTAAAAGTTAGCGAAGAGGGCATGTTTCAATATTGATCGATTTAGATTTTTTATATATTATTTATTATAATTTAATGCAGTTTATAAATGCAGTTTGAAAAATTAAGAACTAGTTCTGAATATATGTTTATTTAAAAATAGGCTAAAATTTTATTAATTTCTTTTTTCAAAGATGCATTTGATTTTCTATCGACTCTGAAAGTTTTTTTCCTGTTACTTGGCTTTGTTTTGGATCAAATATTCAATTAAAATTAAAAATATTTTTTTTTTAGTGGCACTGCATATACGAATTACTATTAATATTACTCTAATAGTATACGAACAGTAGAATAAATATTTTATAGAATCTTAACTTAAAAAAAATTTTCGATATATCGACAATTTTTTTTCCAAATAGCCCATATAAAACTCTATTGACATCCTGTGCAAATGATATTAGATCTGATCAGATCTAATGTGATTAAATCTAATTAGCTATTATTGGATCTAATTAGATATGATTGAATATAACTAGATCTGGTGCCAGATATGATAAGATATGGCATTTGTGCCCAAATCTTATTAGTTCTATACCAGATCTGTTTATAGAGCAATTTCATATGAAAGCGATCACCTTTTGGACGACCCCTCTCCGATTTTAAAATAAATAGTCTCAATCGATTGCCCAGCAAAAAACAATGTACCTACATATTTTTTTTTTTTTTATAGTGACTGGTTTAGTGGTGGTGTGCACCACTGTCATGTGACAAAATTGAAGAATTCTTCATAAGGGACCTCATTGAAAGTTGTTTTAAAAAAAAACTACTAAAGCGATCGCAACGAGTGATAGCTCGTTGGAAAGGTATTGAATCAGGCTTTAATTGAAAAATTTCTCAGAAATTTACCTTTTTTCCCATGAATTTTCCCATGAAAATTAAATTTTCCGATTTTCCACAGAAGCTCCTAAATTTTCCGGCTAATTTTATTTTTTTTTGGATTCCTCATAATTTTTGCTTTAAGAATCAGCAATAAAAAAATGGGCCCGACTCCTTGTTTGGACAGGAGAAGAGCATTTAAGAGACCACATTGTTCTCATTGTTTTTATATTTTTTATAATTGAATTATTTTTAATTATTTAACAAGAAAAATTAGGAAAATTTTATTTTTCAATTAAAGCCTGATTCAATACCTTTCCAACGAGCTATCACTCGTTGCGATCGCTTTAGTAGTTTAAAACAACTTTCAATGAGGTCCCTTATGAAGAATTCTTCAATTTTGTCACATGACAGTGGTGCACACCACCACTAAACCAGTCACTATAAAAAAAAAAAATATGTAGGTACATTATTTTTTGCTGGGCAATCGATTGAGACTATTTATTTTAAAATCGGAGAGGGGTCGTCCAAAAATTTGCCAATTTTGATCGTTTTCATATGGAATTGCTCTATATCGAAAGGCAATTGGGATATTGAATAATTTTTATGCCCAGATATGAACAGATTTGGTCATATTGGATCATATGATCTTGTGCCAAATCTATTCATATCTATTGCAAGTTGAAAATTTAATGTTACATGTTTTTGGTTTATCAGAAAGTATTTTTTATAAACCAATTTGAACTTTGAAGCTTAGAAAACAATGTCTTTTTTGTATCTTTGTTTGACTGACGAAGTGGAACGAATTTTACACAAATTATATTCCTAATAACGATTTTAATAAAAAGTTGTTAACGGCTTCGTTTTTAAATTCAATGCTTATTTTGCCGTTAAATTTAAAAACGGATTTTAAGCGCTTAAAACTTTGTTCTCAGAGATATTTTTTGCCATAGTGATTTTAATACGGTTGCAATGATCATAATATGATCATTATTTGTCACAATTAAAACAAAAAGTGTCATAATATAATTAGTTAGGATCATATTTATTATCATAAAGATCATAATATGATAAAAATCTAATTTCCAATTATGTTTTATTTGTATCATAAAGGACAATAAATATTGTCATTTTGACATTGATACAATACACATTTTTTGTAACTGAAAAGTTATTATTGAAAGCCTCATATATAGATAACTCAATTATTATTTCAAATGCCATAACATTGATTTAAACGTGTTTTTCTTCATTTAAAATTAAATTTATTTACAAATAAATACAAAATTATGCAATTCTGACATTTATTCTAAATGTCAAAACATTTTATAATAAACATATTTATAAATTTCATACATATTCATATTCAGTTCAATATATTCATTCATCTTACAATTTTACAATTTAACCTTGTTTAGAGACATGCAGCTGAAAACGATTGACTGTAACTATGTAGTAAAAAAGCATACAAAGCATACACAGCCAATAACATTTCGTATGTAGACATTTACATACACATAAATAAACAAACTCACACATCTCCATTCATTTAACAAAAAATTGAGTTTGAAGCAAAAACTATTAAGCGTAATGAATGCGATTCATACGTAAAATTATGCAGAATAATCAAAAATTTATATCAATTTGTGTGAGTGAATCTACTAGGGAGAGTGAATAACAAAATGAGTGTATAAATGAATTAGTGTGTGTGTGTAGATGACATAAACACACACACATAAAAAACATCAAATTAGTTTAAGGATCTTTTTTATGCGTATTTATTTATTAGCATTTTTTTCTTTCTTTATCAGTGAAATAAAAAATAGAAATACAAGAATTTTTCTAAACTTCATGCAATTCAATTAGTTAAAATGTTAAAAAAATATATAAAAAATTTATTCAATTGAACTGAATGCTAAAAGAATAACAAAAAGCAAATACACATGCATAATAATTTAAAACTAATACACTCAAAATTAAACGCATCTACAAAAGAATCAGATTCTCAGCTTGAAATAAAATCATTAAAAAATTAGTACAAACGGTGTTAAACAAATTAAACAGTTTTTTTTTATATTATGAAATATTTATTTTCTGTGAGATGTCATTTTTAGTGTCCGGCCAGAAAATGCATTTAGTCTGTATTCGGTATTTTAAAGCATTATGGACAAATTTGGCGGATGGAAAAATGTTTATTGGGCTGATTAGATGCTATTTTGAGTGTCAAATTTGAAGAAAAGTCTGTAGTTAAGCAATGAATTCACTGTTCGGCCTCAGAAAGTTCGGCCAAATTGAAAATAGTTCGGCGGCCGAACTTTTAACTTTTTAGGTAAACTTCGGCTTTTCTCTTAAATTTATACACAAAATCGAATTAAATCAGCTCAACAAACATGTTTCCAATACCAAAATTTGTCATCATTGCCTCTAGATATCAAAAAAACCGACAAAATATAGTTTTTTGGCCGAACTGTTCGGTCGGACACTAGTCATTTTTATTTCGGTTAAAAATCATGAAAATTATTCCAAAATTGATAGAAAAAATTGAATTTATAACTTACTTGGAATAATAGAAAAAACATTGGAAAAGTTATTAAACACCAGAAACTGCGCAGTCTGATTCAGAAAATTGAAAATTTGCAATGTAGTTATGATTTTTAGAAAATACACTCATTCTTCTCTATCAAGCCTTCACAATTAAAATTAAATAAAATTGCATATTAATTATAGTATTAATTGCAATTGTCTGAAAAAGACGTTAAAATTCAAAATCACACCAGTAGGATGTAAATCATTTTTTGGTCAGCTAAATAAGTATTTCAGTTATACACCAGCCGAATGGAATGCATTTACTTTTCAGCTACGAAGAATGTTGATAAAGGTCGTAGCTGACCAGAAAATTCATTAAATTCGTCTAACTTTTTCATCGTTTCTTCTATTATTTAAAGCAATTTCTCACAATAAACTATAATTTTTCTATTAATTTAGAAATAGTTTGTATGATCTTTAAACGAACTAAAAATGACATCTCACATATAATTTATAGATCAACAATAAAACTTCACCATTGAATTTCTATTAAATAAGCGACATATTATATTGAGTGTGTAAACGTATTTGTATAAGTGAGTATATGAAATGTTTACATAGATTGTTAGTTTAACTGAAAGTGTGTCAAAGTTATCATAAAAAATCAAGGAAAATTACTGTTATTTAAAGAAAGCATGTTCATTTTTGTTTTAAATTAAATATTTGTTAAATTACCCAGAGAAAAAAATGATGTTTGTATCAATTAGTATATCATATTTGAATCAACATTTTGATTTTTACGAACATTTTTCAATTAATTATGAATCTTGTTGAAGTAGACCTGATACTAATAGAAAAAAATTAAGGTTTTTGCTAAAACTACTAGAAATTGCTTCAAAATGATAATGCAGGAAAAACTGCTGCTCAGGGAAAAAAGTTAGTAGAAAAATCTGTAAAAAGTTTTCAATTCCACTTTACTATTTTTGTACTAATTTTTAGTACAATATATGTTTTTTGTAATAATTTTTGCTATTCTCATTTTGAAAAATAATTTTTTTTTTACTAATTTCTGTTTGCTGATTTCAGTAAAATATTCTACAAATTTTTCAAAACCGAGTGCTAAAATTAGCGAAAAATTAAGCTAATTTAATTATATTTAAAAAAACTTTATTCGGAGTAATTAAAGCCTATACTTACAGCAAAATGGCCAAACATACTGTAAGAACACTCAGGCAAAAAAGTTAGTAAAAAAATCTGTAAAAGATTTTCAATTCCACTTTACTATTTTTGTACAAACTTAAGTAATATATTTAGCTATATATAAAAACGATATTAAGTGTATTTGTATTGTGTTTTAAATTGTGTCATTTATCCGAGAATAAAGTTAAATGACGAATATTTATAATTTGTGTTTATTAAATAAATAATTGTTTAAAGTGATCGTTACAAACATTTTACTAACATTTAGTAGCGCTTACCAATTTTTTTTTACTGATTTCATTGTACTAATATTATTAAAATTTTGTTTTTTTTTTTTTTTTTTGCTTATTTTAGCAACGGTTTTAAATGTACTACAGTTCAGCAGACATGTGTTGCTAAATTTAGTAAAAAATAGCGCAGGGCTCAAAATAGTTAAAATTTCCGTAATAACAGCAACATTCCCGTAGCCACTACAGACTTTCTTTTCTTAGTGTGATAGTAAGAGAAGATGAGCAAAAATAAATCTAACAAATAAAAAAAAAAAATTTTGATACCTTTGAGCTATATTTTAGTTAATTAAATGTAACAACTTAATCTGCTTAAATCAGCAAAAAAATTGTTAAATTTTTGTAGACAAAAAAATTTGGATTTTTTTATTGCGAATAAAAATTTGTGCTTCTAAAATCAGCAGTCTTACATTTTTAGCGAATATTTCTATTGATTTTAGAAAAATGTTCTGTTATTGTATCCAACTAAGTTTTAGGTAATTATAGTAAAAACTTTGTTAATATTACAGTTTTTTCTTTCTGTTTTTTGTCTATTTGTCTATTGAGCAAAAATTGTTGCTGATTTTAGCAGAGAAAATTTGTAATTTCAATTAACTAAAGTGTTCTCGAATATAACTAAAATTTTATAAATTTAACAGTTTAGTTTAAGATGTTATTATTTTACAATTATTTAAATATTTTACAAATATTCTGCTGTTTTGCAGGATTATTTCTATGAGTGTAGTTAAATCAACTTTTTCGTATTTGAATTAATATTTTAACATATCCGAGTTTGTTTTCGCACTTTAAAAAATTAGTAGAAACATATTTAAATTTCAAAGCTGTTTCTATTTAATTGAATGTTGTTTCTTCTTAATTTTAAAAGTTTTTTTTTTCTGTGTGTAAGTAAAATTCTTAAAAGTGTCATAATTTGTTAGCAATTTATAATTTATAGTAACCATAAAGATTTTTTCTATAAATAAAAATGTATGCACGTGTTAATGTTTAAAACAAAAATATGTTTAGTTTTAATAGTTCAAAAGCCATAACAATTAAAAACATTTCTAAAATTTCATTTATTTACTTAACTATTTACACAAATATATAAAAAAAGAACAAAATCATTAAAGTTATTTATGAAATAGATACATAAAAAATATTAAATGCCGACATAATTTTACACTATAATACCTAAAACTAAACAGGTAACTCTGGAACAAATTAGACCACAAAGACTGTTCGAAATTGTACTTGTAAACAAATTATCTAGCGTTTTAAAGCTTGAATCTTTACGAAAAAAATAAATTATTAATTAGTAAAGAAAATATCTTCATACAACAAGTGGTTAGTTCTTGAAATTTTAGCTGGCTGAATTTTTTTTATATAAATGTCATATCTTCTGTATTTATCCAGAGATTTTTTCAAATGTGAAAATAAAAGTTTCAATTCAGTTTTTTTTTTAGCTTTTGTCGAATAGCTTTATTGTTTATCAAAAAGCCCTATAAAAAATCATTTTTTCTTAATTATAAAGAATTTTTAATCGCTTACACTATTAATACAATAGTAGATATACAATAGTAGAGTGAATTTAAAAGTTAATGGATTTTATAGTTGTTGTAAATGCTGTCGAGCATTATTTACACTAAATAAATAACACATCCATTAAAGTGGACCGTATCACAAAGTATGTACAACAAAACTTAGAAATTAAGAAAAGTGCAGAAAAGTTTTGAATAGTAAAAATGGTTTAACTTTACAAGGGAAAAATTCAACTACTGCTTTTAAAGATTTTTGATTTTCGGTCCCCTCTAATGCACAAATGCATATGGGGCTTTCCATACCAACTGTACAGCTAAAAAGTATATCGTCAAACTTACAAAAATTATTGTCCTATATGATAGAACACCTTTTGAAATTTTTCCAAAAAGTGGAGAAGTAGACGTGGTTAAATATTGCTCAATTTAAAATGTTTTTTATATATAATTTATTAAAATTAATGTTTTCAAAATGCTTGAAATATGACTAGGTCAATAGGGGTTTTTATGAAGAAGTTAAAAAAATAAACAATTTTGAGTTAACTCAGAACCAGTTTCGAACATAAAGTGTGGTGTCTGACCAAATTCTTCGTCCAAAAACGTGATTGGTCGGTTTTTTTGGTATTTGGAGATAATGTGGAAAAATTTTGATATTGGAAACACATTTGATGAACCGTTTTAATTCGATTTTGAGTAAAAAATTTAAAGAAAAGGCCTAAGTTTAGCTCAAAAGTTAAATAACAGGCCGCTTAAGTGTATCCAATTTAGCCGATTATTGAATTCATTGATTAATCATTCATTTGAGTTAATTCAGAACTAGTTTCGATTATAAAGTGTGGTGTCTGACCGAATTCTTCGGCCAAAAACGATATTGGTCGGTTTTTTTGGAATTTGGAGACAATGTGGAAAAATTTTGAAATTGGAAACATCTTTGTTGAGCCGTTTTAATTTGATGTTGAGTAAAAAATGTAAGGAAAGGGCCTAAGTTTAGATCAAAAGTTAAATAATAGGCCGCCAAAGTGTATCCGATTTAGCTGATTATTGATATAATTGCTTAACTACGGACTTTTCTTTAAATTTTACACTCAAAATCGCATCTAATAAGCCCAATAAACATTTTACCACTTTGTCAAATTTTCCCCAAATGTTTTAAAACACCGAATACCGACAAAACGCATTTTATTGCCGAAGTTTATGTCGGACACTAATAAAGTGTAATGATAACTCAATTTATTTAAAAACCAGTAAAAATATTTTTTTTTTTAAGATCTTAGACTCTATTCTTTTGACTCAGAAACGTTTATTAAATTAAAATTAAAATATTTTTTCTAGTGTTCCTGTACATATTTAAGCATTATTTACAATAATATCAATAATAGTACGCATACGTTCAGTGGCATTAGAAAAAATATTTAAATTTTAAGTAAATATTTGCGATGACAAAAAAAATTTTCGATTTTTAGATAAATTGAATTGTATGTTACACTTAATATTCAGAACGTCATTCTTTTTTATTCTTTTTTCAAATTGTTTTTATAAAACTTTATTGGCATATACAAATTTCTAGCATTTTTCAAATTCTTTTTAATACTAACAAATTATTTCTAGTATATACATATATATGGAAGTTAGTGCATTTATAATCGTTTTTTATGTACATAAAATATGTATTAAAAATCGTAAAAACACTTGAGATTTTAAAAAATATGATCTTACTATTAATATTTTTCATCGATTGCAGTATCATAATCATGGCAACAACTTTCATTCTCTAAAAATCGAAAATATGAGCTACAAGTTTTCAGTAAAAAACGCAAAATATGTGCTTAAAATTTGTACATAAAATTTGACGATTTTTAAAAATCGTATTTATAACTTGAGAGCGTTGACTGAAAAAAAAAATACAATTTAAACGTCTAAGAAGGGAGATATCTCGATGCGCCCCTCAGATCGCAATAATATATAATTACGTCTGTTGTGGAAGAGAAAAAATAAGTAACATGAATATTAGGGCGGGTCGATTTAAAAATCGCTCAACGTTCAAGGAAAATCGTATTCTAGGGATCAAAATAAGAAACTTTGCCGAAGGAACCATACCTCTAAAACGAATTCTGATGTCCCGACTTTTGACCCGTATGGTCAAATTTTGAAAAATCCCACTTTGATATTTCAGAAAGTAGGAGGAATCTCTCCAAGATTGTGGGAGCTACTTCTTCTCCGCGCTAACAGATTAATGCATAAATCATCATTCTAGGTGCCCGCTAAGGGGTTAAAATTGAAGTTGAAAGAGGGCCTTTTTAGCCGTGTTTTTATAGCAAAATGGACAAATCTCGGGATTGAGATATTTCAGAAAGTAGGAGGAATCTTTCCAAGATTGGGGTCTTTATTTCTTCTCCGGAAGACGCTCTAGCAGATGAATGCATAAATTATATTCGATTGGATTGGACTCGATTGGGCACTCTAAATGGTTCAAAGTGGGATTTTTCAAAATTTGAGCCTACGGATCAAAAGTCGGGACATCAGAATTCGTTTTAGAGGTATGATTCCTTCGGCAATGTTTCTTATTTTGATCCATAGAATACTATTTTCCTTGAACGTTTAGCAGTTTTTTTTGCCTCCATACAAATCGACCCGGCCTAATGACCAATCCCATATTTGGAGGTTAAAACGTAGGGTCAAAGTAAACCCAATTTTCGTTTTCTGCTTTTATTTATGTTCCAAAAAAATATATGCAAATTGAATATCTAATGAAAGGTATTTTGACGATCTATCAAGCGGAGTTAAAAATATTGAGGAGTTCTAAAACAAAAAAGTTTCAAACAGACAACAAATTTTGTGGCCCTAAGAAATCAATTCGAAACATACCTTTCTTACTTTTATCCACTCTATCACACCCAAGTTTTATTGGGGATTCGGTAGTCCGCGTAGGGATACATGCCTTATTTAATTAAGTGCTGCGTTAAGGTTTTAAATTCTTTCTTTTATATATTTTAAATCAAATCTTAATTTTAATTCTAAAAATATGCAAAAATATGCAGATAAATTAAAAATATGCAAAATATGAAAAAATATATATATAACTTTGAAATTTTATTTTTTTGTCAAATATGAAATTTGTGCGAACTCAGTTTTTTAATAAAATATCAAAAAATGTTCTAAAAAACTTGAATTCTAATGCAAAATATGAAAATTATAGCAAAATATGCCATAGAAACAATGCCAAAGTATGCACGAAAATACGAATTTATCGCTAAATAAAAAAATTATCGTTAAATAAGAAAAAATATTTTCAAAACGATGTCATTAACATAAACGCTTAAGCACTAATAATTCATTAAAAATAATTCTAAATTGAACAATATTTAACTGCACCTACTCCGCCTCGGTTTTGATAAAATTTAAAGAGTTTTTCATATTTTATTCGTATCATAAATCTAGTGGAATAGTTGGCTTAAAAAGCTTCATATGTATGATCAATGTTCACTTATGTTTAGATGACTTATGTATCAATATTGAAATTTGTATTAGTTTTAAAAGCATTAAATGCGTTTTCGAAATTTATCAAAAATCATGAACTATATATATTTTTTTTTGTATAAATCTCTTTTACTATTTTTAACTCAATATGAAATCTATATATTGTAATTTGTTTTAGCTAAAAATAAGTTAACTAAAAAATAATGGATTTAAAACATTTTCCGGTGCAGTTTACAATGAGTACATTTTTTTTTAATGTATCAAAAAATATTTATGATTTTAAACACTTTATAATGTTTTAAACAAATTATTTGCACTTAAGCAAAAATATTATTAACTTTTAATCACAGCTTCTAACCAAAAATGTACGAATAATTTATTTCTTTTCATCACAAAAATCTTTAAAATTATATTAAGTGAGACACTTAATATTTGCTTCATTTTAAAACTTAAGTCATTTTCAAAGATTTTGTTCCATTATAATTTTGATGCTTTAAGCATTTTCTCGTTAGAGACAAGTTCAAACGTCAATGTACTTAAAAGATGTACGTACAGATTTACTATTAAATTTATATAAAATTTAGTTTAGTTTAGAAAACTAATTAACAACTAATGTAAATTTATACAACAGACATTGTGTAAATAATGTTGAAGATAGAGCAAAAAAAAAATGAATTAACGTAAAAGTCAATGGTTACAATAATAAATTCTGGAAGAGATAATTCTAATTTATCCAGTGCAAGATATTTAAAAGGATTTTCAAACTATTTATAAGGATGGTTTGTCGTCTGAAGCTAAAAAAAAGCATAATTTTAATGACATTTAAAAGTTGAGTTAACTTGATTTAATGGACGGATGAGTATTCATTAATTGAGATCTTTCTATTAAATTATTTTTGTTTTAATTTAGCTACCCGGCTAAAAAAATTTCATATATGAATCCACAAAGGTTCAATGTATATATGCCCATAAACACGCATTCATGTCCCTCCATGGAAACATAAATCTCAATACATTCTTCAATATATTTCCTTACATGTATGATCCCACATGAACATGAATGATCATGTATGTAGATATTACCTCAAATTTTTTTTTTTTTTTCGTTAATACACGTGTATGGAGGTATATGGAAGCATGTACACTCATAATAATCCATGCTGAAAATACGAAAAAAATGTCAAAAGAACAAACTCTTTTGTGAAATGAACAAATTTACGTTTATTTTACAAAAGTTTTGGTTATTTTGACATTTATTTGTATTTTTACGCATGGATTATTATCTGTGTATTGAGACGTATGTATCCATGTATGTTTATACGTGCATATTTATGAATATTTACAAACAAACATTTTTCCTTTATGGATCCATATATAAATATTTTTCCTGGGTATTTTGATTTAAAATTTTCTTTTTTTTGCAAAAGTTTTGTTTTATACTATAATTTAAACTGAATACAAGTGATTACAAATTTAAGACGTTTTATTTAAATTCCTTGCTTTTTAAAAACTATTTAAAAACTCATATGACGCAAAATGTTGGTAACAAATACACTGACAATAATCCATGCGTAAAAATACAAATAAATGTCAAAATAACCAAAAATTTTGTAAAATAAACGAAAATTTGTTCATATTACAAAAGATTTCGTTGTTTTAACATTTTTTTCGTATTTTTAGTATGGATTATTATGAGTGTATAAACTGCATGTTTTTTTTTTTTTAAATATTGGTGATCATAAATGTTAGCCTTTTTTGTTTAACATGCTAATTAACCGAGGAATTCCGTAATGAAAATTTATGGAACTAAATTTTTTAAAATAAATGAGTTTTCCAAAATATAGTTCATCAAACCTTTTAGTCTCTTTATTGCGTTACTTACCATTTACTTTTTTAAACAATATTTTTATTAAGTTTTTTATATTTTGTTGAATTACTTACTAAAAACTGTTTGTTTTCCAACCTCGCTTAGTTAATTAGTTCCGTATTTAAACAAACTTTACATTTCTCATTAAATGTAAAACTTTCTTTACTTTACAAATACTCAAATAACTATGTATTAAAGTTAAAATCATTTTTTTCCAAGTAAATTTACCTGAAAAATGTTTTTAAAGTTTTTGTAAAATACCATAATATTGAGAAAAACTTTAAAAATTTTCCAAATCATCATTACAAAACTACGATAATACATAAATACCATAAAATATCTACTAAATATGTATACGGTTCTTCTTTGAAAAGCAAGACTATTATTTTGATGTATGATATACAAACAAAAGTATTCCAGAAACTAGAAAATAACAAATCTATAAAAAGTGTAAAAGAAAAATGTATTTGTGAAGTCGCAAGTTATGCGCCCTACTGTAGGATAATATTACTCTTTGACTAAGTTATATGATCCTTCTAAAAAAAGTCATAAAAGTTGCCTTAAAAATCAACTACAATTAAGCGCAGAAATCGTATTTAAAAAAAATATTTTTGATCCCCAAAAAATTCATAAAAGTTGTCTTAAATATTTTTGTTTCCAATAAAATCTATTTTTAGGAAAATTTAATTCTTTGTGTATCACAAAATAAGTAAAAATTTTGTTAAATCAGAAAAAATTTTATGAAGTTTAGATTTCTCTACGGGCTGTTGATGGTCAGTCTTTTTAATAAATCGATATAAATAAAAACAATTTACATCATCTTTCACTCAACGTTTCGTTTGTCTAAAAAATTTTTATGTTTTGAATTTTCCGCATCTTTAATAGATATTTTTTTTATTTGAAGCAATTGAATTGTTTCTTTTTTTTATTTATTGTAAATAGAATTTTGTAAATTTGAATTCAAGTTTGAATCTATTGTAACTTTAATTTATTGTAACTTTTTAAATTTTAATTGATTTTAAAATTTTATTTAAAAGCCAACCGAACTAAAAAGTGTATTTTAATGGTAACAACTTATAAATTCAGTTAGTACAACGATATTTACATTATATGTCTAAATATTTTGGGTGTTGGAACTAAAAGTCGGTTGAATGTACCGAACCTTGTATTGAAAACTAATGTTCAGTTGTACCAAACGACAAAAATTCGTAATAACCGAATTTAAATCGTAGTAACCAAATTTCAGTTGGCAAATAGCTAAATTTTTCCAGTTATATTAGTTTTTTGTTTTTATGTTATTTTCAATTTATTACGAGCTTTCAACCTCCGTATATTTACAAAAATAAAACAAATCCAACATATTAGCTAGGTTGATACTAGTATTTCGATCTGGCTAAAGATCTCATCAGAACCCGAAGTTTTAGAAAAGCTAGAGCCTCCATAATAGGCAGAACTTTAACAAAAAACCTATTAATCATCAATTTTGCTCCATTCTCTATTTTTCGCTGTGCGTGTATTATTTAATTAAAAATTATTTCAAATTTAAATTTAATTTTAATTTTTATTTCTTAACATTTAATTACGTAGTTTATTTTTAAAGCCGTTTTAATTTGCCCCAAAAGACTTATCCCGTGACAGCTCAACATAGGAAATATCACTACATTTTTGTAGTTTTAATGCTTTTTACATTTTTTTCTTTTGTATTTAAAAGCACACTCAAAAAATATAACTGTTCTGATAGCCAGCAAAAATGCATAAGCATCATTAGATGGTTACAAACGGAATGACAAATACATGTATACAGCGAAGTTTTCTGTGCCGATGACTACTGAATACTAAATATTCCTAAAGTTTGCTTCGCAAATGTTATATGATATTATGTATTTATTGCAATAGAAAATATTTGTTTGATATATTCAAAATTAAAATCCAAACAGCGAGTCTTCAACAATCTAATGAACATTTAATAAATGTTACAAATACGTTGAAAAACTTATTAAAACTTCTATCCCAAAATGTTGATGCTAATAAAAATTGTGCATACTTATCTAGACGCCACTGAGCTTATCTGCTAAAAATGTTTTAAGCTAAAATTTTTTTATATGAATGCTGAAGTTTAAGCAACGAACATGGAATAGCACTAAACTGATGTGAAGGGTAGAATTTCGTTTTTATATTTGTATTTTGTATTTTTCATTCTTAACGTAAAGATTTGCAATGTTTTTTTTTTTCTTTTCTACTGACGAATAATGCATTTTTAGTACGCAACTATTTAAACTTTACTGCAAATTCATTGCTGCTATATACTATATGCACTGCAAACTGAGATTTATGCATTTTTAGTATTACACATTCATAGTCAGCAATGAATATGAGCTATATAAACGTTTAAAACATGTTTTTTAAGGATGATTATAATAATGACATTGATGAGAAGGATAATGTAGATGATTATGATGAGAATGCAATATAATGGTGTTAAGGATGATGTAAGCTTTTTTTTTTTATTTTTAATACATTTTTACCTTTTAAGCTGTTTTTTTTTTAACTTTCTCTCTTTTGAAAGTGAAGGTTATTTAAATTTTGTATCACATTTAAAATAAGCTTTTTAAATTTTGAGTATTTTCTTTTATATAAAAAATGTTAACAGAAATTTAGTTTAATTTTTAATTTATATCAAACTTAAAGCTAAAACTTGTTTAGTAATGAAAGCTGCAGTCTTTTTATACAAGCTTTAATTTTTTATAAAATTTACTCCTCTTCTTCAGTAACACGAGGATTTTTACGCTTAGAAGGACCACGAACACGGGCGGGTTTCTTTTCTTTAGGTTTTGGATTTTCCAGTTCTTCCAATTCAGCGTCGGTCAAACGATCCTTATACCAATCGGCACTGAAGTTAAGATAAAAAATAAAATATTCATTAATATAAAATCAGTAAAAATTATTTTGAATCGCATTTAAAATCATGAATAGGATCACACTTATAATCATGAGTATCATAATATGATAAAATAGAATTCTCAATCATTGCATGATGCTTTTAAACCATACTTTTCTCTGCGTGTAATCCAACTTACCAATCTGGTACATTACGTGACCATTCACAGTGTTTCTTTTGTTCATCAAATACTTGTCCCAATTTACAACCATTTCTACGGGGCGTATCACCATTAACACACACATAGAAAAATTGACAATCATCAGGATCAGCATAACGGGGATGAGTGGCGGCTTCACTTTCATTTACTTTAGGACATTCAAAATCAAAGATGTCACCGGTCTTGCAACCAGTTATACCCACCTCATCGGGCCAGGTGCAAATACCAGTTTTAGGATTAAATACCAAACCCCCCGGACAGGTGATCATATTGAATTGACCATCAACACAGTAATAGAATTTATCACAAATTCCCGGCTTTTCATGGCCGAAATAACCATTTTTACGAGGACAATGTTGAGAGGGTTGAGGAGTTTCTGCAAAATAATAAAAAATATAAAATTAAATTTTAATTTTAATCTTAAATCCAAATCGTTCCTGTTCTTATAGTAGATTTTTTTAAACTCCTTTTGAAACATACAAAAATTTAAAATTTCCAACAAAATGTCTTTTTGTCTAGCATAAATGTCAATTAATCTTGATATCATAATAGACTCTTAAAATGTATGAACATTACCAGGGAGACATTTATAACCACAGTTTTTTTTGCCTGCCAGTTTTCAAAATACACCTGAATCCTATTTAATCTATATGTAGTTTGTGTCTTTGCCGAACTCACACATTTACAAAGTGTTGACTACAAGTGTTGACTGCAAGTATAAAAATTTCATAAAGTAGACAAAAATGTTTACAAGTCTTGCTAGAAGTATCCAAAAGGTTACTAACACTTTACTATTCAGTTAAAAATGTGTATTAGACATGTTTCATAACCAATATGCTTTGAAACAACAAAGCACAAAAAGTGCTCCAAACAGACACCATTAACGACGAACCTCGATTTAAGCCATAGTTTTCAATATGCGTAAGTAACTCCGCGTATTTAGAAATATTTTGTATGCAAAAACCATCGTTTTATGTTTTTTATTTAAAAATAACGGAACTGGCGCACCAGTTTGCTTTAGTTCTAAAGTGGGCGCTAATTAAGGTTCGGCTGTACACCTTTGTTGTGAATGTGAACATCATCCTTTGCTAGTGTAACAGCAATGTAACAACATTTACACTATGCATTTGTAAAATGGTATGGAATATTTAACTCAATACTTTTACAAGTAATGGTAACCAAGCAAAACTCTCCGATTTTGAAAAAAAAAAAATGCCATGTCTAGGACTTTAGGTAATCTTGGGGAAAAAGAAGTATCAAAACAGATCAAGTCGCTGAAAAATATAATTTTTAAGAAATGAGTCAAATGAGTTTTTCTACATGACTCTGAATGAGTCCCTACGGACTCAATTGCCCTCAAAGTACGTATCCCGTGACTAATTAAAACAGGGCATATCATAGAACGTAACACAAAGAAATATATGGATGAAGAGCATCATGTAATGATATTAAATTCTATTTTATTATAATATGATAATAAATATGATCATTGTGATAATAAATATGATCATTTCTGATCATATTATTATACTTAAGGCACATATTAGGATTATTTGGATCATATTTATAATCATGAGGATCATACTATGAAAAAATCAAATTTTCATTCCTAAGTGATGCTCTCAAACCATATTTTTATCTATATTAAGTTCTCTGATATGTTCTGCTTTAACTGGCTACGGGATAGGTGCTTTGAGGACAATTGACTCCTTATTCCCCGTTGAGTTGTGGGTAAGAAATAGGGTAGAAAATCGAATTTCTTTGCATTTTAAAAATTAAAATGCTCCCTGTGTACTACAATTTGCCATTGCTGTGCTTAACCAGTGTGAATCATATTGATAGAATTTCTCTGTAAAGGACACTTTAAAAATTTTTATTTAATTTTTTTTTTTAGCTTAGTTTTTTTTTGGTAACTGTATAATTTTTTCACTTTTTAAATCCTCCATCCCAAAAAAAAAATCTGTCACTCCTAAAACTATTTATATTCTTGATAAACATGAATAGCGATTTAGCGTTGTATGTCTGGCTGTTGAAACGCGAAATTCTTCGCCAAAAAAGGAACGGGGTTGCTACTTTTTGGTCAAATTGTTTGTTGATATTATATTCTAAATGAGCAAAATAGGTTCACGAATTCAAAAATTATGAGTCAAAATGTAAAGTCAACTTAAAATTTTTCATAAAAATTTATTGATTTATTTCAATCGACTAGAAAAAACGCAAAATGTTTCTGTCATAAAATTTTTTTCCGCAAATCTTTTTTGGAACTGAATTTGTATATGTTCTTAATTTAATCCTTTGTGAACATAAGCTTTACGACTTAGGATTTCTTTGACAAAACTTCTTAACGATTTGAACCAATGGCAAACATAAATTTATTGCTGTTTTAACGCTTTACTGCTCTCCCTATCGGAGAATTATAGTACTAAAGTTAAAAAGTTGATGGATCATTGGTCATGAATAACTAAAGATTTTGTTAAAATTTTTATTTTGTGTGTTTGGCTTAAATTTTGGCTAATTCAAAAATAATAATCATTTGTGTATAAATTTAAAACTAAATTTCTAAAATTAAAAAATTTAATTCAGAGAAAAATTTGTCATGATCTCAAACCAAACGAATAAAATCTCACACATAAACTTATAGATAAACGATGAAATTCACTATTAAATTAAATTAAATTAAAAAAAAAAAAACTAAAAACAGAAACATAAACATAAACATAAAAAAATCATAAAAATCAAAAATTGTTAATTTTGATTTCGTTGCAATCTTGTTAGGCTCTAAGACTATCAGGTTGCAATTTATTGGTATCCTTGCAAAACTACTTCTCTCTAGTGTCGATCGCAACAAGTTTTGTTAAAATGATCTTCCAAGCTATCCTAAAATATCAAAATGTAAAAATGGGACATACATTAACAATTGATCCTCCAAGGGTCAAAAACTATTTTAAACTTTAAAGTTTTCCAATTTAAATAAAATGCAAAAACAGCAAACAAATAAGTCAATTGACCCCAAAGTACCTATTCTGCGACCATATATGGTGTTTTCAATTTTTCTCCTTTTTTCGTTTTTTTTTTTCTTGTAGTGTTTGTTTTGATGTATTTTTTTCTCTTAAACACACACGCAAAAAATATAAGTTTACTGTTAGCCAGTTAACATGCATCATCTTACATCAGGCTCGGATTCAAAAACATGTTTTGGGGATGAAAGTTAGAGTGATTTTATTAACTTGTCTATACTTTTCACAGTTTATGTATTGTCAAATTTTATTTTGGGGAAGGAAAAGTCATGATTTCACTCGTCCTGGATACGCGCTTGTCTTAGTTGGTAGAGCGTTTGTCTTGTAAGCAGAACGTTCTACGATCAAGTCTTACTAAATCCTAGTAGATTTTTTCAAATTCTTAGTTTTGCAATTTATTTGAAAATCTTTTTTAGATACACGAAATGTGTAAATTAATCTCATTTTCACATAAAAGATAATGATATGATATGAGCACTTATTAGTTAGTCTTCAAATTGTATCGCTATCGAAAAGGATACCTTGAAATATGTTTCCTCAAAATCGGTAATTCTTACCTGGGAGACATTGCCTGCTGCTAAAGTTAGTAAAGTTCTTTGGCTTATAAAAAAAAGGAGGTGGTCAGTTAAACTTCTAAAAGTATGCTCTACTATGTATGAAGAATTTTTATGAAAAATTGTTTGTACGTAGACCATACCACCTTCAATGTAAACACACACAATTTGTAGTGTTAACCCTTTAAGGGGCTAGATAAAGTTTGGATTTTAAATATCAAAGAATGTACGGGTTTTAAATTCGACCTCAGGAAAGGGAATTACGGCTTGAATTCGTGTTAAAAGCAAAGATAATTGAGGTTGATTACACTGGGAGAATTATCTGGACGTTATTAATGAATTCTTGCATTAAATGAATCAAATTGCAATGGAATTCTTTTATTTTTAGCCCAACAAAATTACTACGATTTTGAGTCCAGTTTCATTGTTTTCTACACAAAATTATGCCGAGGTTAATGTTTTCTGTGAAAATGCATTTAAAATTGTAGATATAAAAAGTCGGACCAATCGAGGGTTAATGCTAGTATTCTATGTTTTCTAGCACGTTTATAAAGTTTTTAACAAAAATAATGAAAAGCAACGAATAAAAAGGGAACTCTAGTCATTTTTAAGGCCTTTTTAAAAATGTTGTTAGAGTTTGTTAATGTCATCTACTTTTAAACTGAACAAGATTTTTTTTATAAAACAACCTCTCACATTCTGATCATAAACACACTACACTATGGTTACAGAATACTTACTTACCCATATGAACATTAGGGCACATCGAAAAACGGAAATATATATATATGTTTGGAACTGGTAAAAATCGTCTACCGGGAAACATATGTATGTTTAGCTGCAAAAATATGTAAGTTTAGTATAAGTATGTTTGCATGTCCCAAACATAATATCTAAAAATTGCAAATATATCTCTGTTAAGTTTTGAAAATTTGAATAATTGTAAACATAGATATAATTATCTGCAAACATATTCAAAAGTGTCTTTATTCAGGGGGCGTATTTGAACTAAATTTTTGTTAATTGAAAGAAAGAAACAAATTAATTAGCTAAAATTAGCAAACAAATTTGCTAAATATTAGTAGACAAAAATCAATACAAAATGTGAACTTTTCAAAGTTTTTTTTTTTGAAATCATAAGTCTACACTTTTTTAGCAAATATTTCTGTTGATTTTAGCAGAAAGTATTGTTATTTATATTTAACTAAATTTTAGTGCAAATAAGCAAAAATGTTGTTGATATGATTTAACAGTTTTTGTTTACAGTTTTTTTGTCTACAAATATTTAGTAAAATTTTTTGCTGATATTAGCAGACTAAATGGCTATTTCCAATTAACTAAAATTCAGTTCGAATATAACTGAATTTCTTTTAAATTTAACAGTTTTATTATTGTTGGACTTATCTTACCAATATTTAGCAAAAAAATCTGCTAATTTTTAGTAGATTTTTCTGATTATTTTACAGGTTTATTTCTATGAGTTTATATAAATTCATGTCACCCGTTTCCACCCCTACCATTGTCGAAATTAAACAATTAAATTGTTTCGATCCACCCTAATTTACATACATGAATACATGCAAGTATATGTGTGAGAATGTATTAGAAATGTGCATGAGTCTGTATTGTTTGCTTGTTTAACGACAATTTAAGTGGTGTTTAGTGGGGTTTAACTCTTAGATGCTATGCTGAAAAAATATTTAATAACAACAACGACAACGCTGTTTTGATTTCGTATTTGTATACAGATTTTTAGTACTTTGCAAAAGGAGCTTGTTTGTATATCCGTAGATGTAAGTAAAAAAGTGTGTGGTGATTACTCAGTAAAATCGTTTGAAATTCTTAAAATTTAAGTGAATTTTAAACTTTAATTTGGGCAATTTTTTAAGAGACTAGATTAAACAATAAACCTGTAAATTGGAAAAATTGTTTAATTATTGATAATAGGGGTATTTACTTTTCAACGAAAATAAATAGTAGATTTTTTTTTTATATTATTTAACGTAATTTAGCAAATGCTACTTTGTCTACTACGACTACTATATCAATTAAAAAAAAAATATATATTTTTTTAACAAAATTCAGAACTAGTTATAAATTTTTAGTGTACTAAACTCAATTTACCAAAAATCTGATAAATTTGTTTTATATATAAAAAAGGTCCAGAAAGTTTCATTTTGTAACTCGGATTAGTTTTGGTGATAATATTCAACGAATATTGTCCTTTATAAATATTTTAATATTTGTATTTTAAACCTACATGACGTATGAGTAATTAATAATATATATTATATTATAATTCCACATACGCCTTGTAGTACTGTAGTAAGGCAGTTGGGTTGGAAATCATTATCCCTTTGAGACCCAAGCTCACGATTGTGAGCTTTGATGTTTTCTCCTAAACCTGCGAATATTTTCAATAGTAAAATATTTATTGAGATTAAAAAAATCCTATTATATTTTAAAACAGATTAGATGTCATAAAATACTTTTCAAATGATTTTACTTTAAACCTTAAACATCTAGAACTTTTTGCATGCAGTTTGGGTCTCAAAGGGTTGTATGTATCTTCTTTAAAAAAGAACGTTAATATCATAATTTTTTTATGTTAAATTATATAGCTTAGAATTCAGCTCTTATTTGCTTGATGTAATAGATTATTATAGTCTAAACAATCTGAAAGATATTGCCTTTGTTAACTGCCTACCCCTAATATTTTCAAGTTTGTTTAACATATTGAAAACAAAAACTTTCAAGCATTAAAAAATACAAACTTTCTTTGGTTTTGTAGTAGTTTCAATTTTTAGTGGTCATTTATTTATGTTTAACAATGTACGTGACAATGATAAAATGTCAATGAAAAACAAGATTTTGTCCGAAAACAAAAATCACACATACACCAAGTAAACTAACTAAACAAAACTGAAAAAAATTGACAAATTTACAAGACAAAAAGCAAATAAATCTATGCAAACACACATGCAATCATCAGACACACGTACATAGGCATACGAAAGCACATACTTAAATAATCTACACATGCATAAATCAACACTGACTCATACCAATAAACATGTAAGTGTGTATGTTGACTGTATGATACTACAAACCATTGTAACAGTAGTAGTAGTATGATATTTAAACATTCGTCTTCAACAAATGATCAAAAAACAATATTTACAAAATGTTTACACAGTACACTCAAAGAAAAAAAAAAACTGCAAAAATAGCAGAAGAAGCTACTAAAAATTAATTATAAATGACGTTGCAGAAAAAACTGCTAATATTAGCAGATTTTTTATTTTATTTTTTGTAAATATTAATATAATAAGAACAGCAAAACTGTTCACTTTACAAAATTTTAGTTATCTTCGAATTAAATTTTAGCAATTTAGTCTGCTTAAATTAGCAAAAACTTTTACTAAATATTTGTAGACTAAAAATAGCAAGCAAAAACTGCAGTATTAAAAAATGTTTTGCCATATTTTTCTTAAATTTAGCAGAATGCTAATAGCAGTATATTTTGTTTAAAAAAATTGTTAAAAAATTGTAGATGGCTGATTTAAGAAGATAGTTTTTCTTTGCATTAAAAAATTAAATAAGAACTTCACATTTTTTATTATTATTTTTTGTCTATTAATATTTTGCAAATATTGTGCAGATTTTAGCAGATTTTTTTTCAAATAACCAAATGTAGATCAAATATAACAAAATATTTGTAGATTCAACAGATTTGTTTTTGCTATTCTTATCTTACTAATATATAGCAAACAAAATTTGCTAATTGTAGCAGTTTCTTCGGCAATGTAATTTTTAAATTTTTTTTTGTAGTTTTAGCCAAAAATTTTACAACTGTTTTTGCATGAGTGTATATACTCTACTACTATGGCAATATAATACAAAACACAACATAAAACTTTTGTATACCCAGCAAAAACACACCTTACCAAATAATGAGTCTGGTAATCTAAACTCGAAGACTTGGTCATATTACCCTTTATATTATAATTCTAACTTTTTTATATGAAATAATTCAAAAGTAATGAGTTATGCATTACTGGCAGCCTTACGTAAATACGAATTATAATGTATTGAATATCCACCAGAGGTGGACCTTGCACATAACAAACAAGTTTTCAATTTATTTTTTGATCAATGGTTATAATCTTTAATTTAAGCTCATATATTAATTAGTTCTCATGTAGTGAGTAAACTAGTTTATATGAATGTTTGATGTTTGACATGGGACTGTTACCGCTTTCAAAACGTGTTCTGATGATGGGAACCTAGAAAATTCCCGAAATAGATCTATCAACACATTCCTGAAAGGGTCAAATAATAAATTTGAAAACAAAAAACTCAATAGATTATTTGTTAGGACAATATCCTAATAAAGAAATATAGAGTATGGCCTCGAACTTGAATAATTTTCATTGCACAATTAAAGGTCGAAAAAAACATAATTTTTATTTTTAATAAAAATTATATCAAACTTGTATAATGGGTTAAATATATGCATACAAGGGTATGTATAATAAGCCATTAGCAGAAGAAAAAAAAATTAGTCTAAAAATGAATTTAAAAAAAAAATATGAATTAAAAAAAAAATTTTTTTTAAAACATGGTCGAGCCGGGATTCGATGCCGGGTCATCAGATTAATAGGCGACTGTTCTATACACTAAGTCACGGAGGTATATAACATTTGAAGTTTAAACATAAATGAATTTTTCATCTATGTTAATTCGTTCAATATATACAAAAACTACCCTATAGCTTACAAAAATACGAATTATAATGAGTGTAAAAATATATTTCCAGAAAAATGTTGTATCATTATATTTTGCCTGGAAGTAATAGGATCAATAACCTATTTATGTTCACCAATTCATTTTTGCATGAGAGTAATTATAAGGTTCTTATTGGTAACTCGTTATTGTATTATTTAAAGTAATGCAGAAGGTAATAAGTATTCATTGCAAAGTAATGTATAAAATAATAAGTAGTCATTACCATGTTTTTGCTGGGTAACTTTAATGTTCATTTGTTTATGTGTTAACTTGTTTTTTTTTTTTTTGTTGGATGTCATGAAAATGTTGTTGATGTTTCATTTTTTTTTTTTGTTTTGTTGTATTGTATTGTGCATACTAATTGAGTTGTATGTGGTCAAACCTCATCTACCAATAAACATGATCAACTACACAAGTTATTAGCAGGGCAACGACTTTCATGCAAATGCTTATTTGTAGTCAGAAGATCAAAATCGATTTTCACCAAATACTTTTTCGAAACAAATTTATATTGTATATTGGAGAATTTTATATTGGATTTCACTTTTAAACCAAGAATTTACAAATTCAAAATGGCGGAACCAATGTGGCGGCCATAATTTTTAAAATTAGAATATATTTGATTGAGTTTAAAGGATTTGGTGTATCTGATTCTGATTATGAAACCGAAAATTTAAAATTCAAAATAGTGAATTCAATATGACGATTTTTGTAATTATCTGATTTGGTACGACTGGTTAACAGGAATCTGATATAGGAAATTTAAAGTTCAAAATGGCGTATCCAAAATGAAGGTAATAACTTTAAAATGCTAAAATTTTGGACATTATTTACTTTTTTTATGAAAGATTAATAGTCGCTAACTACGAATCTGTAATAAAAATTTTAAAGTTGAAAGTTGTGGATCCAATATGGGGAATTTTTTTCATAATATATGCTAGTTAGATAAAATTTTCAATATAGAGATTGTTTTGGCTGCTAAACACAAAACTCAAATCAAGAGTTAGATAATCAAAATGACGGATCCAAAATAATGGTCATAAAATATACATTAACATCCAAATATATCATTCTTACACTAAAGAGTGGAGTTAGTTTAAATTGAATATATAGAGTTAAAAGTCGCCATATTGAATGCGCAATTTGGAATTTAAAATTCTTAATTTAATACTGATGGTCAGCCAAAATATAATGCTTTTTATTCTAATAAAGATAACTCAAATGTCTGAGTCTAACTTAATAGTTATTTAAATCGGTTATATAAAAATATTTCATCTGTAGCTGAAAGCCCCATACTGAATGCGGCAATTTAACATTTAAATTGTTGACTACAGAGTGATGACCAGTCTAATTATTATGGGTTTGATTTACTTGTAAAGCTCTCATTTTCTAAGCACTTCTTTTTAAAGTAATCTTACATTTTAACCAGGTTTCCCACATAAATATTTTCAGATTTCAAGAAATTGGTTTTACAGCTCCTATCAGATTAATTTAGGTTTTAATGAAACTTGCAAGTTTTGAGAACTTTATTCGAAATGAATTATAACTTGAGTTTTTTTCATGAAAATAATATAACATTTTTAAATAAAAGAAAAGAATAAAAGAAAAAGGAAATACGATTTGTTCATCAGATCAAAAATCAGTACATGCACTTCTTAAATCAGTACAAATGGTCACCCTAACGTACAGTAATGTAGCTAGTTGTATTAAATCTAATATATTGACTATTAATAGCTGCCATTTTAGATTCGCCATTTTGAACAATATTTTTAAATTCATGCATATACTCAGAGAAAAATGTTTCATCATTTTGATTATATTGTTTCATAAATCGTTTGTCATCAATTATTCTTCTTATATATAAAGTTTTCGTAAATTATGACAAATGTTTCATCTTTCACAAATTTTGACTTTGATCTTCGGGAAACTATATATATGATTAAATATTTTACTCACTAAATATTCAAAAATTTTAGATTTTAATTATAGAAACATATTTCCCTTTTAGCTGAATTGGACTTTTGGCAAAAAAAAAATCTATATCTAATCCACTGTGAAAAGCTCTCGAGTAATAAATCGATTTTTAAAAATCCACAAATTTTATATGCATATTTTTTTATAGCATATTTTTGAATTCTTAGTGTTTATATGTTGGTTTTTAGTGCATATTTTAAGCTCATATTTTGATTTTTCGATTTTTTGGTCCATAAAAGTCGCTGCCCTGGTTATAAGTTGTTGTTTTTTGTCATATTGGTTTGCTGAAATGGAGAATTTTTGCTTGTAATATGCGTGTTTTTGGATATAAAACCAATTTAATGTATTGGCAAAATAGCGAAAATTTCCCAACCATTACACATGTGTATGCATGTTTGTGTGTAAATATCGCTATATGTGGGAGAGTTTGTGTAAATGTTGTATGTTTATTTAATATGCATTAGGGTTATAACTTTTTAGCTATCACCACGCAATACTATATTAATAATAAAAATCGCTTTTCGGGATTTTGAAAAAAACCTCCAGCGTAAAATGCAATTTATAAAAATGCATTTCACAATTTTATCATTAGAGCAGCATTTATGGACCAACATTTTTGCACAAAATGTTTTAAAAAACTTTAAACGTAATGTGCTCGCTATTATGCAAATTTTAATGCCCATATCGCGAAAAAACGCGAAAGTTGCAATTTTGGCAAAATATTATGTTTTAGTTAATTCACACAAAAAAATATGTCTGAACTGCAAAAATTTGTATGCGGGAACCTTTTTGAGAACCTGGAAATAGTAATACTATGTTTTTTAATACATTTTTATGGACTTTGCAGGTGAGATATGCAAAATTTTGTAATTTCAAAAAAAAATTAAAAGTTATAACCCTAATATGCATATTAATATTCAATATGTGTGTTAGTTTGGTTTTTTATTTTGGCATATTTCATGTCTTCTTCTTCTTCTTCTATAGTTTCGTTTTTGTCAGTGACACATATTTCTTGACTTATTGGTTTAATGTTACATTGGGGAATGCGATTTATTGATCTATGGTTTTAAGGGAATTTGCTTTTTTTATGCTACTGCTGCTGCTTTTGCTGTTGTTGAGTAGACCATTTATCAATTCATTAACTAATAAGTGTTGGGAATTATAAATTAAGAGAAATCAGGCTAGAAGGGAAAGATTTTTTGTAGAAATTGTGTCATGATAGAAATGATAATTCTTAAAGAATACCAAATTTCCGTTTGGTTCAAAGTAAAAAAAAAATCTATTTTATAGAAAACTTTTCTACACGCAATATTTTTTATAAAAAATGTTAAAAATTAAAAAAAAACACACATTTTGTATTCACTTTAAAAGAAATGGTGATTTTTGTAGCAAACAGTTTTTTTAAGAAAATGTTTTTCCGCTTTATTTTTTTCAAAGAAAACATTGTCATCCACAATATTTTACATAAAAGCCACTAACATTCGCATAATTTTCCAGCGAAATCATTAACATTTGCATTATTTTCTATAAAAATCACAAATATCTGCATTATTTCGCATGTTTCAATTAAAAATATTACTATTAGCATTGAGAATATTGACATCTATTTTATCATTGAAATCCGCACTATTTTTTTCATGAAATCTAAACATTCGCGATATTTTTAATTAAAAACATTGATATAAACATTATTTTCTATTGAAAACAACATATTATTCACTATTTTCCAAATTGACTATAGACATCCGCATTATCTGCTAAAGAAAACATCCACATCCGCAATGCGAATTTAGTATTTTTCTTTAATTTTACAGAAACCCTGATATTTTAAAGAAAACATTAACATCCGCATATTTATTTCACATTAAACATTAATATGGTACTAGTTTTTTTCTAAAATTTCTTTTTTTAGTTAATTGCATCAAAAAGTTAAAAATTAAAAGAAAACAAACAAAGATGAACCACATTATAAAAAATAATTAAATACTTTTAAGAAACTTATTATAGCTAACTAACTAAACTTTGAAATGAACTACATAATAGACCACAAAAATGATATACTCACATCAACCACAAACTGGTGGTCAATAACCGACATCGTTTTATATGGACAAACATATTTACATAATATGTATAACATAAATATAAACAAGGCACAGGGTGTTTAATCAGGAGATACAATTAAAATTTAAAAGATTTAAATTTTTAAAAAAAAATTGACACTAATTAAATTTATGTGAGATAAATTTACCTTTTTGCTTTTTTTTAGCATTTTTAATATTATTTGCTTACTTTGCCAATTTTTTTATTTTTAAATTTGGGCTTTAAACTGCTTTTTCCTAAGATTTTTGAGATTTAAAATGAATTTTTTCAGATTTTCTTCACTTGAAATGGTTTTTTTGCAAATTATTTACATTTCTCTTAAAGTTGCGTGTTTTACCTCTTTCATTGCTTTGCTATGTTTTGCCATTTTTACAATATTCAAAATTGATTTAATCCATAACACCCTGTAGTTACCATATTGCATGTACGTTTGGGGTGCCAGTGCTTAATCCCCTAGCCCGAACATAGTTACCATAAAGTAACAGGGCATTCTGAATGTGCTAGATGCTGGATTAAAAACGGATTGCAATTTTTTTATGCTCAGGTCATTATTCAACAAATACAAGTTCTAGGGTATTTCTGATTAGTTAGGATCTTCACACTCATAATAATCCATGCTAAAAATACTAAAAAAAATGTCAAAACAACAAAAACTTCCGTAAAATGAACAAATTTTCGTATATTTTATAAAAGATTTTGGTACTTTGACATTTTTTTCGTATTGTTATACATAGATTAGATAGATCAGTGCAGAATGAGTAAAATCCAAGCCTAAAAATATAGAAAAAAATGTAAAAATAACAAAAACTTTCGGAAAATAAGTTTCCATTGTTTAGACAATAATTTCGTATTTTTATGGATGGAGTATTATGAGTGCATGACATGCAAATTTTTAAAAATTATCTTCTTTATGAATTACCCTGTGTGTTGTACTTTAATTTGTACATCGTGTAGCCGCAACGATGTTTTTAAAATAACAAACACGTATACCATTACAAATACATAAAAATCTACAACAAAATTTGCATAAAAACAAATGATAAAAATAAAAACTAAAGCTAATAGAAAATACTCACACATTTACTACAAAAATTTAAATAAACAACAAAACAATTTTATGAGACAACAAACAGAACAAACGTTATTTGCTCTACTGTAGGTCAGAGTTGGAAAATAATTAAAACATTAATAAGCATAGGATTTTATTGTGCGAATAAATATTTTTATTTTTTATGGCATTTTTCTGACGGATATTAATGATTTCTATTGAGAATAATACTGATGTCACTATTACATCTAGAGACATATGCGAAAGTCATTTCTGTTGAAAACTAAAGGGATATTGTGTTTTTCTATAAAAAAAAAATAGTGACGATGGTTATGATTGACATAAGAAATAATGTGGATGTTGATGATTTCTGTAGAAAATCATGCATAATTTAATAAACGGTGATTTTTTTAGCAACTTTCTTTTTGGCAACACTGTTTTTGGCAGCTCAGCTGTTTTCGTGTAACATGTTTTTGTTAAACATGTTCAGTTTGGTCTATAATTTAACCATTAATCGACTTACAAACGAACAACGCTTGCAGATTATTGAATTTTATTATCAAAATTCATGCTCGGTTAAGAAAGTGCATCGTACACTTCTTCCAATTTATGTGTCAGTTTGGGCTATTCGGAATCTCGTAACTAAATTTTGCACAAAATTTACATTATTGGGCATTAAACCACCAACACGCATACGTAGAGTGCGGACAGAGGAAAATATCGCAGCTGTATCCGACATTCTTGTTGATGACCGTGAATTATCGATTCGGCGCCATTCGCAGCAACTGGGCCGCTGTTATTTAAAAATTTGTTTGCCAAAAATTGTTTAAGAATAATCAAAGATGTAGTTTTTGAAATATTCGCGAAAAAAATAGCATTTTTAATTTTTGAAAACTTTCTGTAAAGAGACTATATAATTTTATAACGAATATCTTGTAGTAGGTGATCCAATCTTTATAAATATCAAATATCTTGTAGTAGGTGATCCAATCTTTCTTTAAAAACTTATAAAGTTAGAGCAGTTTAAACATTAGTCGCTACTCAACGCGAACTACACCGAATTTTGAAAAACTAAACACATCAGAAGAACTTTAAATATGGATGTGTTTATTTTCAACGATATCCATAGTCACATATCCGAAGACCGCATCGAAAATTTTTGGAATGACTCATGTGTAACTCATAAAAACACTGAACTTTTTTTTCTATGAACAAAAAGTGTTATTTGTACACACTGGTGTGAACAAGTTTTGAAAAAAGGTTTACTTAAAAACCACTTACCGCTCTGTAACAGATATTAAATCCGGATTTATTTTAATGTAGTCTCAATAAAATATCTTAAAAAGATAGTATAAATCAGTTTTTTCGCTCTCCTGTTTAAAAGCACATAGCACTACTTGCAGACAATCCGACGAAATTTCAAAGAAAATAAACCATATGTTTTTTAAAGAAAAAAATATGAGTGATTTCTTAAGATATTACTTATAATGACAATGATTTTTAAGAGAATTGCGAGGATTTCAATAGAAATTATGATTTTGATGTTTGTTGAGAAAATTATGCAAATTTAAGAGCTGCTGATTTTGTTTATATCGTTTATTAGTTATAAATTTAATTGAAATAGTTCTTTTAAAATTCTGCTTTAACTTCATTTGTGCATTATCTATGTTATGTACTTACATAAGTTTTAACATTTACTTTGTATGCTTAAAATGTTTAGTTTGGGTTACTTCAATGGTTGTTTTTTTTATAATTTAATGTTATCATCAAATTAAACTGCCTGTTTTCATCATTTCATTTATTTATAAATAAACTTTATATCAAAATAACTGAAAACTTTATTTTTTTGCAAAAAAGGAAAATAATTTTATAATTTTTTGGCTATTTTTGTTATTAACTTCTATGAACGTGAATGTGGAAACTATTTTCGTATGTTAAAACTTGTAAATTGCTACTTTTATATTTAACTTTCAATATTAAATGCTAACAAGTTTTTGGTATTCTTTTTTCGAAGTTTTTTTTTAATGTTATGAACATTTTATATAAATGAGTTTTTTTTTTGTTAGTTTGATACTTTTTTGTGCTTTAATTAAATGAAGTTTATTTTATTTGAAGTTAAAATAGCACAAATATGTATTAAATTAAATTGTTGTTGATGTTTTGTTGGTAATTTCAAAAAAGTTAATAAAATAGAAAACAAAATAGTAATCTATATCAATTGTGGTATGAAATAGTTTTTAGATAAGTTTTGGTATTTAAATATATAAAAAATAAGTTGGAGAAAAAACCAACCGAAATGCAATAAGTTTTTATATGTTAATACAAGGATTGTAATATAAAATTTGGCTTTGCTAATTTGTAGTCATTTTATTATTTCCCATTAGTTTGGTCAAGACAAATTAACGTTATTAACATAATCAACACATAGACAATAAATTAGTATATTTTTTTTAAACCCTCTTAAAAGCAGCTTTTAGTAAGTAACTAATTTCGAACTAAAACCCTTAAACCCTTAAAGATAAAAACAAGACATTATAAAAAGCTCACAATTTATTGCTTGCAAAAGGTTAAAAACTTGTAAATATTATTTGAACAAAGTACAAAAAACACAAACTCAAATTGTCATGAAAAAAAAAATTTATCTTGAAGTATATAATTTTACAAATTAATGGCATTTTAAATGACTTCTAAGATCAAAAATGTAATTGAACTTAAAGGGCATACGATTTGAAAGGATATTTAAGAAAAACATACGTTTAAATATAAAATTTATTTTGTTAGAGATAACAATAAAAATGTTTCATAGGAAATTAATGATTTTACCGTAAAAAAAAAATGAAAAAAACGGTAGTGTTAGTATTTTATTTTGAAACATTTGCTATAGCAAACAATGAAATCCGCGTATTTTTTTTACAACCCGCCCAAGTAAAAAATATATTTCGTGAATTTTCGTATTAAAAGCTGTAAACTAATTTTTTTTTACAAATTTAAATGTTAATTATAGAAAAACTTAAAGCAGTATAAATAAATTTAAGATATCAAATGAAGACAAGAATGGAGCAAAATTGATTATTAATAGGTTTTTTGTTAAAGTTCTGCCTATTATGGAGGATCTAACTTTTCTAAAACTTCGGGTTCTGATGAGATCTTTAGCCAGATCGAAATACAAGTATCAACCTAGCTAATATGTTTGATTTGCTTTATTTTTGTAAATATACGGAGGTTGAAAGCTCGTTATAAATTGAAAATAACATAAAAATAATCTCGATGTATATAAAAACAAAAAGCTAATATAACTGTAAAAAATATTACTTGAGCCAGAGTACAAACTAAACATTTTTTATATAAATAGAACGTTTTTGGTCTTCAAAGTTTAGTAACGTCATGATGCTTGTTAGAAAAAGACCTAACCACGTGCTTGATTACTAAGAAGACAAGAATGGAGCAAAATTGATTATTAATAGGTTTTTTGTTAAAGTTCTGCCTATTATGGAGGCTCTAACTTTTCTAAAACTTCATGTTCTGATGAGATCTTTAGCCAGATCGAAATACTAGTATCAACCTAGCTAATATGTTTGATTTGCTTTATTTTTGTAAATATACGGAGGTTGAAAGTTCGTTATAAATTGAAAATAAAAAAAAATCAAATGAAAGGTAATTTTATCAAATTTTAAAAATTTAAAAAAACAGTTTGGTACTCTTTGCGATTCTGGCTATAAATGTCCTTGTTATTGTCCTTGTTGTGCCGTTATTCTTGCATGTATTTTGAATATTCAACTTTAACGAATTGTTCCCATTTGTTCTTATTTTTAAATTCTAAGACCTTCGTGAAAATTCCCTACCTTTGGCGTTGAATTTTTTTTTATTGTTACTCAAGGAGCAACAAGGTAAGTACTAACAATTGTAAGTACTTTTCATTACCAAATATGTACATATATAACCACTTATATGGTAATGCTTTCCTACACCGGGCTCTACTCAGACATGGGCGGCATCAATTACATTTCACAATCATTCACTTGTGAAATTTGTCATATAATTAATAATTTCAGACCTACGCTCACATTTGTTATCTTAAACGCTTCCTTGGAACATTTTGAATTTTGTCAATACCAGACATGGGACATAATACCAATATTTGTACATTTAATTACAGGTGAATTACTTTTGTACGTATAATTACATGTAATTTGGTGTAATTGAGTGATTGCCCTGTAATTAAATCCTCAGATATTGGTACTAATTCCCATGTTTGGTATTCAATTTATTACAAATTTTCTAAGGAAATGTTTAAGCCCACATGTGTGAGCGTAGGTATGAAGTTATTAATGACATTACAAAAATTAACAAGTGAATGATTGTGAAATGTAATTGACACCGCCCATGTCTGACTTTACTAAAAAAAAAAAAACAACGCAATAACTTTTCTCTAGAAAAATATAAAATTTGCAAAATACACGATGATTTGACATTTGGTTCTTTTTAATAAATAATTTTACTAAAAATTCATACAAGTTCTAAAGTGTTTTTATTTAAACTTACGTAATTTGGATCTCTTACTGCAATCGAGATTATAAGGCAAATCACATTTTTCTTCATTGGGACTATAATCATTGAAAACCATACCATCAGCACATAATTTTTCTGTAGAAACACCATCACTGCAATTAATTTTTAAAATAGGGAAGAAACAAAAATTAAGGGAAATGAAATGAAAATATAAAATCATTATAAATTTGTCACACTTTCTACAAGCGAATCTAAATATCTGTGTTTTCATATTAGATTTTAATAATTTATATAAATATATTTGCCTAATAAATTACTTTTTCCTAAATGAGTATACTTATTTAACAACAATTTATTTTTCTATATCGTTACAGATATATTACTTCCCCTGGGGCGTATGTGGTATGAAGATTTCAAAGGTAATTCTACATTTAATTGAGTGTTTCATTTATTTAATATTTTTCTGGTTTGCCGCTGGGGGAATTTTCTTGCTGTGTTTTTGTTTTACCTCTTTTAAACTTTGAAAATTGTAAGTCTGACTATTTGTGCCAATAGTATGTGTTTATTTGTATTGGAGTATATTGTGAAGTGTTTAGGGATTTGCTGAATTTACACACACACTGGAAAATAATGATTTTACATTGGAAACTAGCTATTAAGGGGGAGAGAGTTGATAATTGATGTTTTCAATTAGAAAAAGTGTGAATGTAATTATATTTGATTAAGTGCCAACAAAAATAATTGACGTTTAATATTAGAGAAGAGGTGTGGAAATTAAATACATATATTCTTAAATTATTGGAAATTTTATAGTTGGCCTCTCTTGGCTTACGTTTAATGTAGTTGTTCGGCTTTAGGTCACGATAAATAAAAACTCAAATTGATTTTTTATTTAAATTTTATTTTAAATTGTCGATATTTCGACTAGAGTCTCTAGTCATTATCAAGAAATCTGGACAGTACAAAAAGAATATAAATAAATTTAATTAATTAATATAAAACAACAAAAATATAATAACAACGACGAAATAATTCTTACATTTTAAATAAATTTAAAAACAAAAATCACAAAAAACACTTTTTGTCCTTCTAGACTCTTTCTTTCTACTAAACTATTTTGTTGATCGCCTGTGTTTGTTTACCACTTGTCTGTATATATGAGCGCAATTGTCTGTGTCTCTTTTATAGTTCAGTCTTTTCTCTTCTGGTACGTCAATTATATGAAGCATTTCCAACGAAAGTCTCCTTGCGTAGTTTTTTTCTTCTTGTATTATTTTCACATCGTCAAAGTTGGGTTTATGGTTAGTCAAAGTACAGTGGGCCGCAAATGCTGTTTTTTGTTCTATAGGTTTGTCAATACATTTTTGGTCAGACTTATGTGAAGCTAATCTTGTCTTTAATTTTGTCTTTGTAGTACCAACATATACTTTATTGCATACGTTGGACCCGTCCCCATTACAGCTTATTTCATATATAACGTTAGATTTTTCTTCCTTTTGAAACTTCGACTTGGTGTTGCTAAATAGCTTGTTCACGGTGTTGGTGGTTTTGAATGCAAGATTGAATCTCTCGCCGTCATTAATGTCAAAATGTTTTAATCTCTCAGATAGTCCAGGAATGTATGTCATACTTTTGTATATCTTAGGGGCATTTTCATTTTGATTTTTATCCTTTGTCGATGTTGGTTTCAGCAGATTCTGTATTGTTTTCTTCGGGAAGTCATTCATAATTAAAATATCTCTTATCTTATTTATATTGTCGTTGTGGAATTTATCATCGCAAATATCAAAAACTCTTCGTATGAAATTTGTGGCTGAGTTTATTATAATTCGTCTCGGATGTTTAGAATAAAAATTAATTAATCGTCCAGATGATGTTGGTTTCATGTACCAATTAAATTTTAGTAGATTGCATTGTCTTATTATTTTTGCATCTAAATATGGTAACTCATTGTCTTGTTCCTCTTCCATTGTAAATTTGATTTGTCTATTATATGAGTTAAGTATTTCGAGGGTGTTATTTATTTTGTCCTTTTTATTATTGCAAATAAATCATCTACGTATTTCGTCAGCATCCTTGGTTTTATATTCATTTTTTCTAGTGATACGTCTAAAAGTTTTTCCATTATAATATCCGCTATAACTGGTGAAGCTGGTGATCCCATTGGCATTCCTTTTAATTGAGAATTCTTCTTAAATTTAAATAAGAAAATCAGCTAAATTGATGAAAACATCAATTGAAATATTGAAATAAATAAGCTTCTGATATGATACTGAAATTTCACAGAAATCAACTTAGTTTTCATTAAAACACTTTAAAATTAAAGAAGTATTTTCTCTCAGGTTTTTATACATTTTTCGTGAAATTTAACGATTCATTCTTTGATTTGTACTGTTAAATTTGCTTAAATTAACATATTAACTATGAAAAAGTCTAAAATTTGTAACATACTTTAATGTTTAATGAAAAAATAAAAAGTTCAACATACTTTTTACTTTGTTTAACGTAAAAATAGATATTTTTTCATAGGACCCTGAAATGATGTTACATTTTTGTAATGTTAACGCTTTCGTATCAACATATTTCTACTTACAGACATGCATGATATTTATCACATTGTTCTGAATCGGGATAGAAACCATTTGGTTCCGGACAATGTTCAGTAGGTACATAATCTTCTGCTACTGGTGGAGGATCTGTGGGTCTCTTGGGTAAATGACGCTGTGAACTCGGATGACCACTCCCCACTCTAAAACCAGGACGTTGTGCTAAAGTACAACCTAAAAATAGAGTCAAATATGAAAAAATATAATTTTTAATAAACACGTTATTTGTTGCAATTGTAAAATTATATAATAAACAAAATCACAAATTTTTCATCATCTTTTGTTTTGGCAAATATCATTTGCCATAAGAAAACATTATATGATTTTTTTCTATTTGTTGCAATTGTAACTGTAACATATGTCAAGTGTTGCAATATGATCTTTAAAGTTACATACATATATTTTTTATAAAAAATATGAAAAAATATACAATTACTATGTACTACTACTGTCACGTTATTTATTATTTACTACAAAACAATATAAAATACATTGCACCATTAGGGTGGATTTCATTTTCAAAAAAAAAAAAAAAAACTCAGAAAAACTGAGATCACAATGTTAAAAAAACTTTTAAGCTTTAACTTAATTACAATTTTTTTTAACAACACAAATTTTTTTTCATTATTATGATTATTACATATTTAAATTTTACAATAATGTTTAAAATTAAACAAAATAAGTGTAATTTTTATCTAACTATATCAACGTATTTTTGGTATTGGTTGATGTTAAAAAAAATTCATTTTGTTGTTATAATTGAAAAAAAAAAAACATATTTAAACATCTGTTCAATATCTTATTAAACACAATATGTGCTAATTTAAACACTCCATTAAACATTCTTTTGAAACCTTTTTATTATAAATTTTCCAAACATGCGTAAAAAATTTAAAATACCAAATTACTTATAGGAGTAAAAATTAGATAATAAATTTTATTTCTTAACTGCAGTTTTCTTAACTAAGCAAATATGTTTAGTAATATTTTAATAAATTTTCAAGAAATTTTTATTATTTCATGTTTCAAAGTAAATGAAATAATTGTGAATTGTTGTATTATAAAATTATCCGTGATGTTTTTTCTGTTGTTGTTTAATGGATATGTCAAAACTGTCATCTAGTTTAATTTCCGCTATCTCTATTTTCAGAACTTGAATTTCTCATTAACATAAAGAGTAAATAACAAGTCAGTTTTAACGAATTTTCAAATTCGGTTTTTTGCAATTGTTAAGAATTTTGTTCACAATTTTAATAAAACTAATTGATTCTATTAAAAATATAATTAATATAAAAATGTAAAAAATGCTAGCTAAAGTGGGCCATTCATAAATTTTTTTTCAAATTTTAATTGTTTTTAAATGGGTTACGCCTTATTTTAACTGTTTTTGTCTATTTGGCACAATTATTCAAAATGTTTCACAAAAAAAATATCTTTCTGTGCCGCAATTTTACTTAATTTTGTTATAATACTATATGCTTCTAGAGAGTTTATTATTTAAGGTCCGCTTTAGAGTACAGGTTCGAAAACGATCTATAGCCGAAAAATGCTTCAG
The DNA here is from genome assembly GCA_021234595.1 of Delia radicum. Classification (NCBI taxonomy): domain Eukaryota; kingdom Metazoa; phylum Arthropoda; class Insecta; order Diptera; family Anthomyiidae; genus Delia; species Delia radicum. The sequence goes on from CM037854.1 coordinate 234,932,000, forward strand.
GAATTGAAATAATAAGTTATTCCAATTAGTTTTTGTAGATAAAACTCCCTTATACTTTGACGATTAAGTACATTTACTCATTTGTTAAATATATTATAAAGCACAATATTTGTTCAATTCTACCCTGTGAATGTCTTGAGTGAAAAAATTAACTAAATTTTAAAAGCGTCCATAGGTTTTTGTAAAGAATTTTAAGAAAAATTTCATAAAAATATCAAAATCTTCAAAAAAAAAATCAGAATAATAACAAAATTACACACAATATGTGTAAAACTGAAAAGATAAGTTATGTCTATTTTTTGCTGTTCCATTACCAAAACAAATGTTTTTGTTGGTTTTCTAAAAAAATGTAAATGTTATTTAAAATTAAACAAAATATGTGTAAATATTTGTTAATACTACAATAACGCTTCTGGTATATTTTTATTTTTTTTTTTGTTCTCTTATTTTAAAGTTTTTTTAAACTTGATAACTGGTATAAAAAACTGGTTGTAAAAAATTCCACGAAATTTTGTGAAAAAAAGTTTATAAGTTGTATTTTTTTTTTTTCTAAAATGATTAAAACGATGCAAAAATAGTTTGAGACTTTGTTGATGCTAAATTATCATGCGGTTGATACATTTTAGTTTTTTATTTAATTTATTAGCTTTTTCTTTTAAAAAAAATAAATTATCATTTTTTTAGCTTATGCTGTTTTCAACATAATCTGTGTAAATTGAATTATTGTCGAATTTTTAAAATCAAAAAACTAGGAAAGGATTTTTTTAAATAAGATGCAATTTAGTCTTAGTGCATCCCTATTTAACTTGCAACAAAAAAAATATCCACATCTGAAAAAAATCATGTAACAAAAAGTTAAACTGTCAGTATGTCAGTGTAAAAGTAGTATTTTGTTGTTATTTACGCATAAATAGTTTCTTCTTGTTGCTGTGTAGTTGTGAATTATATTTACAGCAAATATATTTTTATTTGCCCTTTCATATGCTTGAAATTTTCCTTTACTAAGAAATTCTTCTTTAAAATTGTTGTGATAGTTTTTTCTATCAATGCATTTATTTAAAAAGGAGGTTAAATATAGTTTCTTTTTTATTCTGTAGAATCATTTTTAAAATTTAATTATATTTTTGGCATTAAATAAAGATTTTTTTTTTTAATTTACCACTTGTCAAATCTAATAAATTTTATTTTAAAAAAATTGGAATTATATAGAATATGAAAATAATGGTAATTTTTTGTAGTTACTGCTAGACAATAAAATTTTAATTTAACAAAATAATATAAACATTTTCAATTACGAATTTTGAACCCCTGTTTCTCAATTGGGCTAATTTCTTTAGTTTATACTCATTTATATATACAATTAAACTTACTCGTGCATGTATGTATATTCTTTTAACAGACAGACACACACACACAACTTTCCTTTAAGGCATCTTAGAATTGAAGTTAACCCAAAAAAGGAAACTTTATACTTAAACCGGATATTACGGATAACATTAGGAAGTCAACACATTTTTTCAATAGGAAAATTTATGTAGTACTTGCATAAATATAACAAATGTTTTATACAGAAAAAACCTCAAGGTTTCCTAACAAAATTTATAATAATCATGATAAAAGGAAAAAGGCTTAAAAACATGTGTTGAAGGTTATCATACACGATATTTTTTGAGCACTACAGATTTTATTTTTCTAAGAGTTTAATATGAATAAAAGTTTTTTTTAATCTGTTTTCTTAGAAAATTATTAAAAAAAATCCTTTCTGCTCAAAAAAACTATAAAAACACATTTTCTAATATTAATTATATACGTCTACTCGATTTGTTTAACTTTTTACCTTAATAATGTTTTGAACCAAATATTTTAAAGAAATTTATTCAGCTTATTTTTGTATATAGAAATATAATTATATTTTCAAAATGAAAAAAAAATTGTATTATCGCTGATGTCCGTACGGAATATTGTATCACTTGGTCAAAATATGAAATGGTAAAAATATGAAATAAATATTATACTTCTGAGGCCAAAGATCGGAAATATTTGTCGAAATGGTAAAATTACACAAACAGTGTGTAAACATTGGTTTATTTTTTACAGACTTCCAAAATAAACAAATCGAAAAAATCTTTTTTCTGTTTACTGTTTCTAAAACTAAACAACAATTTCTTTGTAATATTTTAAAAAATCATGTTTAAAATTTAAATTAATAGGTCTTTGTTGAAAAGTTGTTTTGTGCTTACAAAATTGAATATGATTTTGTAATACTTTGTTTGTTTTCCTTTAAGTTAAACAATGATGTTTAAGATTAAGCATTCTATATGTAAATCTTTGTTGCTAATTGTTTAATAATATGTTTTGCTAGTTTTACAGTGACATTTAAAATTAAAGAAAAGAAGTAAACATTTTTTTTGCTAATATTTAAATAAGTCGAAAATACAATGTAAAAAATTACACAAAATATGTGCAACTGTTTTCTAATAAATTTCTTTGTTTTTTCAGCGTTAAACTTGGCAATAATTTGTATGCATTATTTTTAATAATTTTCTACAAATTGAAAAATATTGTTTAATATTAAACAAAATTGGTGTAAATCATTGTTGACAGCTTTGGAAGTGCTTTAGGTTTATTTTATGCCTTATTAATAGAATTTTAGTCGATAATAAACCACTATCTATACACTTCAAATACGTCTGCGTGAATCACTTTCTGCAATAAGCACAAATGTTATGGCGGTTTAAAGTTTAAAATTTCTAAAAATTCTAACAATTATAAAAATTGAAATTTTTTATTGATTTCAAAGTAATAAAAAAATATTTGTTGACGTTTTCAAGGAAATATATTTCCTTATTTTGTGTTTCCCAACATTTTTTTGTCAATTTCTGTGGTGTTTCAAAGAATTAAATTCGCGGTTTATGTAATATTTAAAACTATTGAGATTATATTTGAATTTAACATTATCAGATAAAGAGAAAATGTATTTTCTGCTAGTTAATTCCAAATAAGTGTAGTTTTTTTAACATGATATTTTTTAAAGCTAAGTAAATTTGATTTGGTTCATAAAATCTTTATATCATAAAATTTTTAATGCGCCCAAGGTTTTGTGTTAAGGCATTGAATTGGCAAAATATGCAAGTTAATTTTGACTCAACATTGCTCAATAGTGTTGATGTGGCGGAGCAAAACTTGCTTAGATAAAAGAGTAAATTTTTTAGCACACAGTGGCTTTTGAAAAAAAGTTGTGATTTCTATCAATTATATGCGTTGCCACTATTATTTATAGGTTTTTTAAAATCTGTCAATAACAAGCAAAAGCTAATTATGTAATTTTTGCACAGTTTTCAGAAAGTAGATATCATTTAAGCATATAATTTTTTTTAATGCTCCTATAATTTTTATGTTGTAAAATATAACAAAAAACTAAGTTCACGCTACAAACTAACCTATTTAAAACTAAACAGCAAATGTGCAATGCTAAAACCAGCATTTTTAAAAAAATTCGCGCTTAACTTTCTTTCAACTTTTGGGGCGGTCGTACACTTTATTTGTTAAGGTCACATCAGCAAAATATACCTCCAACTGTACATAAGTACAGCATGTACGAAACATTGTTTTACAATTTCAAATCCATGAAGGGGCGTCAGTGCCCGTTACAAAAAACAACAAAAATTTTAAAACTTAAAACAGTGGTTTTAGTTTTCGACTACCATGTATTTATTTTTCAGGTGATGGTACACCAATTAAATACGTGTTGAATTTATTTCTCAATTGTTAGGAGATTGTGTAATACCAAATGATATCAAAAAGTTGAAAGCCACAAACAAAAAAAATAAAATGAACAAAAAAGCGAGCTTCTTTCAAAAGATTTTTTAAAATTTTCATCTTTGCTTTATGATATATAAACCTATGAGCTTATTTTTTGCATTCATACGAGTTAAAGTGTTCTTAATCCAAACATGTAACCCGGGTTTTTTAAACATATTGAAAAAAATTTACAACACATTTGTTGTAAATTTTTTAAACAAAATATGTGTAAATGTAAACATTATTAGTTTTTTCGCAAAATGTAACAAACCTAATTTAACTTTACACAACTGTAGGGCATATAAAGGACCAAATAAAGATATTATATTAGACAAACGGAGTTTCTCATACACATGCACATGTGTGTCTTTGTTTGTGTGTATGTGTAAATTTTAAAATTTAATTGTATACATATTTCTGTCTACATGATGGGACAAATTAAGAGCTTAGAAAATTAGCGTTGAGGGATTAATTAGTTGACACTTGAAAATGTCAAAAACTTTAAACACAAAAGCAGGTTCTACCCATACATAAACTAAATGTTAAATAAAAATCTTGCTATATGTACACACAGAAAAAAAGAGCCAACCGAACTAAAAAGTGTATTTTGGTGAATACAACCAATAAATACGGTTTGTACAACCATATTCAAATGTGATTTCTGAATATTTTAGGTGTTGCAACCAAAATTCAATTGTATTCTGAATATGTTGGGTATTGCAACCGATTTCAGTAGTAGTAACGGAATTTCAGGTGGAAAATAGCTACATTTTTGTCTGTGTGTATACATACATACATGTGTGTGTGTAATTTAGTTATTTTTACTATGTTAAGTTGGTTTTCCTAATTTTTTTCATTCTCAATTTTCTTAAGCAACCACGCATACACATATGAGAGGCAATATGTATACACATTTCTTTCATATGTGTGTGCGGTTAAGGGTTGTTTGACAGAAGGAAGGTTAGAAAATTTCTTACATTAGTTAAAAGGTTAGTTAATGAGTAACTAAAGTACTAAAGCGACTCCATATACATACATATGCAACTAAAATATAAAATATGAAAATGTGTAAGTGTTTTCATTATTTTTAGCAAAGTATAAGTATGTTTATATGTATTATGAGAAGAGAAAATTAAATGCAATTCCTTAGAAAGTAATTAAAACTGTAAAATTATAAGTATATTTATAACATATGTAAGAAGAAAGTGAAAAACATTGAATATTATATTCATTTGAAAGCAAATTTATTAAAAGAACTACTTCTTTTTAATAACTACATGTGAAGTTTTTAATGATAATTTTATTAAATAATACATTATCCTTGGAAAATTTTAAATATAAATTAAGACTTCTTAACATTTTATTGTTAAATAAAATTATTAATATAGTACACGAATAGAAAAAAATTAGTAAACCAATTTGCTAAAACTACTAAAAATTAGTTAAAAATGATGTTGCAGAAAAAACTTCTAGAATTAGCAAATTTTATTTTGCTAAATATTAGTAAGATAAGAAAAGGAAAAATAAATCTATTAAAATAGTTAGCCAAATAGCCAAATAGTTGAGCCAAATTTTAGTTTATTGAAAGTAACAAATCGATCTGCTAAAATCAGGAAAAAACCTCCTAAATATTAGTACCTACAGCAAACAACCTTAAAAAATGTTGAAATTTTTAGTCTTTTTCTGCCCTTCTGAAAGCAGCAATTTATAATTTTTTGGCAGAAATATCTGTTGATTTTAGCAAAATAAACTGTTATTTGCATTCCACTAAATATAAGCTAAATACAGCAAAAATGTTGTTGATGTTACAGTTCTTGTTTGCTGTTTTTATTCTTCAAATATTTAGTAAAAGTTTTTGCTAATTTTAGCAGAGTAAATTGCTATTTTCAATAAATTGGACTCTAATATAACTAACATTTTTTAAATTTAGCAGTTTAATTTTTTCTGTTCTTATTTTATTAATATTAAGCAAAAAAAAAAAAAACTGCCAATTTTAGCAGTTTTTTCTTCAATGTAATTTTAAACTAATTTTTAATAACTTTTTCTGCTTCTGGGTGTATTAAACATTTCTTGCCACTATATTTAAAATTAATTTTCAAAGCTACTTTCAATAATGATTTATTTACCATGACTAGATTATATGTGATTTAACTAAATGTTAAGTGAAAGTGTTTGCATGCAGACTATTTTGAGAAACAACGATTGATTACAATAATTAATATAAATTAACAATAATTTGTTTAAGCACAAACCACAGCGAATAGTGACTAATGGATAATATCAGATATTAAATTTTGTTATACAATAATAACGTATCATAAAAAATAATGTTGTCCAGAAAATGTTTAATTCAACATCGGTACTTAAAACAAGTTAGAAAATAATAAATGGTCCAGACAGATCATGCGATACCCTACACAATTCTGGAAAAAATTCCACAAAAGTTTGATCCGAAATTTGTATGAGTCTTACTAAAATCGCTTTTTAAAAAATTTTAGCTATTCTATCTGATGTTTTGGATTGAAAAGTTAGGTTTAAAAAAATTTATTTAAAAATTAGGTATCAAATGAAAGGTTTTTTAACATGCATCTAACGGTATACAAAACATATTCAATACATTTTATTAATCCATTATTTTTTTTTTTTTAATATCCCATTGTTTAGGAAATTGTTGATCGTTTGAGTTCAAATTTCTATATTATAATGCCTATTCAAATAATCTATGTTTTTTTTTTGATATTCAAAATCGTTTGGCTTTAACCCCTTCGCAATATTGAGTGTATTAAGAATACACTCATCTCCACGTCAGAGAAAGGATTTCAACTGATAACAATTTTCTAGGGTCTGCTCCAGCATTTACAATTAAAATTAAAAAAAAAAATAATCAGCTGTAATTTTTCCATCTGAAAAAATATTTTTTTATCAATTTATTTAAAATATCACGGGAAAGTATATGAACATACCTGCTGACTAATTTCTTAGGCTGGTTTCATTAAGAGGGCTTTAAAGTTTACAACTAGGGAAACCCGAGATATGCTCTAAAAAATTTATGTTATGCTCTTAAAAAATTTCCCAATGAACGGAAAATATTTCTTTAAAAATCTGTTTTTTAAAAATAAAAAAATAATCAGTACAGTTGGAGCAAGTTTTGTGAATTTTTTTCGATTCCTAACAAAATCGGAGATAAGTGACTAATTATACCAAAATCGCTAAATTCAAATCTGCAAAATTGTCTCAAATTTCCGAAAACGGTGCTGCAAACCCCAGAAAATATAAAAAAAAATTTAAAATTTTTTTTATTGAAAAACTAAATTATTCAGCAAGGAAAAATAAAAAAAGGGAAAATATGCTTTAAAAATATAGCTTTTTTATCAAAAATATGCTCTTAAAATCAAAATATTAAAAAATATGCTGCATAGAGCAAAATATGCAAAAATGTGCTGTGACAAATCGATTATAAAATTCGTTAATTCTTATGAAATGGATTAATATCTGACCCATTACACAATACGCATTACGGGAAGAACAAGATATATCATATTTCTGGTTGCCCTTTGTAAACAACATTTAAAAATAGCTTGTCGCAAATTTACAAAAATTTTTTTTTTTTTTATTATTTTACATTTTTTCTCGAAAAGTGAATACACTGTAATAAAAGTGTTTACAAAAGTGTTGCATATAAACATTTTAAAAAGTGATTTAAAATTGTAGTTTTTTTGAATTTCAAAAATTTAAGAACTTTGTATGGAGTTTAGTAATAAAAATAATAGGATATCTTAAAAAATCTTTGCTCATTTAGGTCAGAAGCGTTTTGAAGTTAAAATTTTCCAATAATATCTGCGGCGGTGCACGAAGCTTCAAAATATAAAAAATTAAAATAAAATATATTTCGTAGACATAGTTCTATGTTTCCACAAAGTTTAGTCAATATATATATATACCGCCAAACAAAAATTTTCCGAAAAACTTTTTTTAACAATATTTCAAGTAGCAGCTCTGCAACTTTGCTATAGAAAGTGTGGGTATCAACATTTTTGTTTTCCCGAGTACTTTAATGCTGTGTTCAAATAAATCATATTGTTGTAAATTTCATATAAAACATTGTTTTTAGAGCTTTTTCGGTTGCTCTAGCAATGACATTATTTTCATTTAAATTTTCTTTATCAACGAAAATGATAAAGAGTCTGATTTCATTGATCATTGGGAAAGGTTTTTAGTTTCATTGCAATTAGTAGTGGTTGTTCAATTAACAATAAAGTTTTTCGAAAAATATTAAAATGGTGAAAAATCGAGACCTCGCAGAATCAAAAATCGGTAAAATTGGAGAAAGTGTGTTCAAATTGATAAAATATCAGTAAAATCAAGGTTCACTCTATGCCATTTCGTTCAGTGAAAAGCTTGTTTCAATTCCACTCGCTCCGTGTTTAATTCTATATCGTTTCCCTTGTTTGCTGTTCCAATACCACTCGTTCCCCGTTCCATTACATTACGTTTCCCAGGTAAAGTATTTCTATTCTGCTCGTTTTCGGTTTCATTCCATATCGTTCTCTGAATGAAAAAAAATTAAAATGTATTTCTCTGCTAGAAATTAGTTCATCGATTGTATAAAATTTTTGAAAATCTGGCCGATCGAACGAAGAACTTTTCAAATACACAAAGACTAAAATATACCAAAATCTATTCCGTTTTCACTTAAAACCTACATAATCGATGGTTTTCTAAAATATATTCAACCGGCTAGGATTTATTTGTTCAAAGTTTAAACTTTGGTGGCCAATATTTCCACTAGAGAGCGCTTTAAGGCAAACAAAAATACAAAAGTTTCTTAATGAAGCATGGTTTTATATATCTTGAAAGCTTCGTTAAAAAATGTCCAGTGGATCAATGATGTGCCATTAATAAGTTAATTTTAAATAATGTATTGGTATTTCAATGGTAATAAAAAAATCCCAAGTAAGCTTGTTATATTTTATGTAATTAATATGTGTTTATCTCAAACAAGTTTTTTTTTATCATTTTCTGTAATTCACACCCAGTTTAGTTTAAAGAATACAAAAGATTTGTCAATTGTTCACTATCACTATCATCGTCACCAACATATTACTAGCTTGATTATGTCAGTGTGGCTGTTGTTTGTCTTAACAACTACTAAGTTGTTTTCAATGTTAACTGATGTTGTTACAATCATAAAAATATACCTGTAGAAATGGCAGAAAAAAACTACTAAAAATATGTTAAAAATTACATTGCCAAAAAACTAGCTAAAATTAGCAGATTTTCTTTGCTTAATATTATTAAAATAAGAACACCAAAAATAAAACTGCACAGAGAGAATTATCTTCCCTTCAGTAATGAATTTCTTCATAGCTTAAATAAAAATTGTCACAGGAACTCGTAAATTGAAAAAAATTCTTGGACATAATAAAATTCTTCATTGAATCTATGAAAAAAAATTATGAAACTGTTTAGTTTTCAAAATATTTGCTATATTTACCTTCAGTGGAATGCATATTGCTAAAATATACAGACATTTTAGCCAAAAAAAAATGTATATAGAGGATTTCAGAAGTACACATTTTTATTGGCTTAAAAAAATTAATCTAAAAAATATTTTTAAAAATTTTAATTTTTATTTCATTAACTAAAATTTAGCTGAAATATATCTAAATTTTTGTAGATTCAGCAGATTTATTTTATTCTTATCTCACTTATATTAACAAAAAAATCTGCTAATATTAGCTTTTTTTCTGCAACGTAGTATTTTTAGCACAAGCTTTTACTAATTTGTTTCTATTAGTGTACTATTTGTTTACCTGCACTATAATCTACTACATAAAATCTCGTTCTGCACTAATTGTTTGACAGTTGAAAGTCAAACCATCTGGTTGGGAATTGTTTTTATGCTTTATTTTTCTTACCTCAGTGTTTTTTTTTTTTTTTTATTAAGTTTCAGTTTAATTTTATTGCCAGGGAGTATATGATCTGCTATAAAATGTTTATGTTTTTAGCAAATTTGTTATGCACACATGTTTACAACAACCTGTTGACCATGAATAAGATATAATAAAAATGGTAAAAACAAATATGGTCAAGTTTAAGATAATTTTAAAGACGGAAGTTTTGTACTATTTTAAGGATTCTTCTTAAAGTAAAAAAATTATGTAATGTTTTAATACAAATTATTACAACATTCTCTTTTTTGGTTTTTAATTTTAGTATATGTCCTTGTTTAATGTTTTTAAATCATTTTAAAATCCATAGCCTACATTTTGGCTTTATTTGTAATACAAAAATATTGCATATTTTTGGGGGCGCTTTGTTATTTTTAATATCCCCATGTAATTCATGTTTTTGTGTATGTTGTTCTAAATCATTACAAATCCCAGAATTCTAATTCCCATAATATGGAATACAAAAATTTTTGAGGTTTTCAAAAAAAAAAATTTGTATGACAAGAATAACCTTTTGTGTATATGTAAGCAGATGTTTAAGCATGCAACATGCAACATCCATCTACATTAATCATTTATCTTTAACGGCGCAAAAATTATGGCGGTTTTATAATTGAAAACAAAATTACAGTTTTTGTTTGGAGAAAATCCTTTTATTGGCTGGAAGTGATAATAAATAAATTTAAAGTCGCAAAATCAAAAACCAGTTTTAAACTGCCAGTTGTACAACGAATCAAGCATTGGTGTGGCATGCCAGTGCTGGCAACAGAGGAGTTGTAAATAAATTACTGCCAGAACACTTATTGAAAATTCTTTCCAGCGTTTTAAGAGGCGTTTTCTAGTATTTGTTTTACAATAATTTCAGTGGTCCAAAAAAAAATACATTGGCAAAGAATTGACTGAGAGACCACTGTATGCCAACTTTGGCGAAAAGTGTTTTCCCAGTATTATCCAGTCAAAAATTTTCAACGGCTCAAAAGTCTAACCACTGACTGGTAAATCATTTATTTTATATAATTGAAGGTAGAAGGTACCGGGCTCGAAGGTAGAAGGTTCCGGACCCGGTTTCAGAATAAACTTTTTGTGATTGTTTTAATTATTTTTATACAAAATTGAGTTTTTTGTTTCTGGAAAAGCTCTTTTAAGACGAACTTTTTTTTTAAGCTAAAAATTATTATATGTCACATTTTGAACAGACGGACCTTTTTCTAATGATGTTATCATTTTGAGATTGGAAAAGCACTTGTTGCCAGCACTTGTACCACCTTTCCTGCGGTGGTCCGTTTGTCTTTTTCTGGCTAGGAGGCTTTTTGAACATTTTGTTTGATCCATAAAATTTATAATACTTAAAAGTTGTTGATGTCTTTTTGATTTTAGTAATAAAGTAATTAAAATTATTTATTTGATATATATACATATAGCGCTTTAGTTGTCACGAAGAGCAATGTGTTTAGAAAATCTGTCGCTGTACTCGGTAAAAATTAAAAAAATTTAATTTGTTTGTCCTTTATCAATTTATTCCGTAGTGAAGATTCACTTTAGTTTTTTTTTATAAAAAAAACTAGTTTTTTTTTTATAAACTAGTTTTTTTATAAACAAAATGCCAAAACAATATAATTAAATTACACAAAATTTTTAAAAAAGTTCATAAAATTTGTGCGTTTAATAATTTTAAAACTCTTGTAAGTTTCAAAAATTTTTTTTTATTTTTCGACTTTTAAATGGCCATCAGTTCGTTAGGTGAAAACTTTGCAACTTTTTAACTTGAAACTGTCGTGTCCTAGTTTTTTAGTATAGTCTAACTCTATCATTTCTTTCAATTCAAAAAACCTTGAGAAATAAGAGGCATCTAAAGCCAGTTTCAATAGGTATCGAAAATCTTTGAAATTACTCATATATGGTATTATTTTTGTTAATAAAAACATTTTATAATTGTAAATTTCAAATAACAATACTAAATGTATTTAAAATCACAATTCTAAATATTTAATACGATTTAAAAAGCCTAATTTTAACACATTGTTGTTGATGTTTAAATCAGATATGCCACATGACCCCTTTAATATGCATTGAAAATATGTTCAAATTTAATCACATAGATTTGGAAACAAAAATATTTTATGTACAATTAATTTGAAAATTGTTTAGAAAAATTAAACAAACAAAATCACACAATATAAAACGTGATTTTCCTAATCATTTCCAAATTATGTAAATATACCCAGGTAGAATCTGCCGTACAAAAAAATAGTACTGGAAAACCTCTGCTATTTTGGTAGAACCAATCGTGTTAAGAATTACCAAAGGTACAACATAATATTGTACTAGAAAACCACTTTTTTGTAAAGATTGTGTCTTGCCAGTACTTCAAAATTCTTTGCCAATATTAAATAAATAAATTTGACCAATATTACAACCACCCAGGAAGAAAAATACAATCGGCACAGTGTTGGCAAAGCGTCGGCGATGGTTGATTATGAGTTGGCACAACGTTGGATTAACAATCGTGACAGTATTGTCCTGTTACCCTATTGATAACAGTGGCCAACCATTGGTTTGAGCGAACTTGCTACAGTTGGCATAACGTTGGTAATTCAAAAAATTTGGTGCTTTAAATTAGCTTAATTAAATTAATTTTTTGAAATATATATGTGTACTAAAACACATTTAAAAAAGCAGCAATATAGTTCGTTCTTTGTCTTATACATCATATTTAAATGTGTGAAATATAATAAAATATTAAAAAATGCTTCTAAATGCAAAGAATTTTGCGGGTAGTACTGGCAAAATAATGTTTTCCTAGTACAATATTATTTGTACCTTTGTTAATTTTTAACAAGGTGGGTTTTACACAAATATCAGTGGCTTGCCAGTACTAAATTTTTGAAACGGTTGGCAATTTCTGCCTGGGAAGTTTTCACACTATGTCGTTTGTTTTTGAATTCTTAGACTAGGTTCACACACGGCAATTATAATTGCGCAATTCTTGAGTTTATAGAAGAGAGAGGGAAAGAGAATGATAGGGGGTACAAAATTGGCCGTACTCCAATTCCGTTTTGTTTTGTCATTCGCAATTTTCAATCCTTCAGGTTGATATACGAAAATTGCTGAAACAAACTTTTCCTGCGTGAACACAAGAGCAAGTTCAAAAGAGAATTGAAGAAGAATTGGGCAATTATAATTGCCGTGTGTGAACCATGACTTACCACTTGCAAACGGAGGCAAATTCACTAAAACCAGCGGTTGGCCAGTGTTATCAATCAGGTAACAGGACAATACTGCCTAGATTGTTAATCGCACGTTCTTCCAACGCATAACCGATCGTCGCCGACGCTTTGCCAACCCTGTGCCGATTGTAGTTTTCTGCCTGGGTACATGTAAAATAATGTCACTATTTAAATAACATAATTGAACATGTTTATGTTTAGTTAGTTATTAAAGCAAGTTGTTTTTAGATGCTGTTGGTATTAGATTTTTTTATAATGTTAAAGTTTAGTCATAGAGATGGGGTTTGGTAACCTTTTTTTACCAGCGTGTATATTGAAATTTTCGTTTTATCTTTTGATGAAGATCTAGGTTTCCATTTCATATTTTGAATTATTGTTTTATTTTGTCATTATCTGTCTCATTGCCCATGTCATTGCGTATCTTATTGTCAATCTCATTGTCTTACACATGCTTAACAAAATTTGCCTTTCTTACGATTTTTATAATATGAATTCGGATAGATTCCCTAGTGGGGTATTTAAAATTCGTTTGTTATATTTTTGTTTCATTTAACACACTCCTCTTTTCCTATTATTTTTATTTTCTTCTACAAATATTTTTTGAAATCCCGCGTAAAAATGTGTATATATACATTGTCTCATCATTTATTTATAGTTTCATCTTAAAATATATTATAATATATGATGATGTATGGTGACAATCATTGCAATAACTATATTATTATATATTTATTATATACTAACATATTTATCTATATATTATTTTATATTATGCCTTATAAAATTAGATATTAAGTATATATGCAATACATAATTAGATATGATAGATCTATTGTCATATATATTAATACGTTCTCATATATAACATAATATGTACACACAGATAAAAATTTAGCTATTTGCCAACTTAAACTCGGGTACTGAGACTCAAATTCGGTTAATACGCATTTCAGTCGGTTGGTAAAACTGAACATTTGTGTTCACAACAAAATTCGGTTAATTTAACTAAACTTTAGTTGCAACACTCAAAATATTCAGAAATCTAATGTTAATATCGTTGTACCAACTGAATTTATAAGTTGTTAACATTAATATACACTTTTTAATTCGGTTGGCACTTTATTTCTCTGTGTGTAATCATTATCAAATATCTTTGCAAATTTGACATTTTTTTGTTGCATATTTTTCTATAAATGTATATTTTTGCATATTTTGCTTTAAAATGCATATTTTTAAGAATTTTTTTTATGTTTAACAAACAATAAATTTAACACAATGAATAAATTTTTCAAATTTATACAGTTAATTGTTTTTATTACGAAAAAAATTGCAAAAAATTTATATTAAAAATTTTCTAAAACAAAAATTGTGAAACTTATATTGAAAACGTGGAAACAAATCAATAATTAATACATATTTTACGATTTTAAATACATATTTTATGTACATAAAAAACACAAATATCAATGCATTAAATTCCGAACCCTATATGGTGTCAAATATGCTAACATATAAAAACTATTTGTTTCTGTGATATAAGATATATATAGGTGACATATGTACAATACAACTTAAGATATAATTATATATCAAATGAAAAAAGACATAATTATATATCAAATGATAAGATATAATTATATAGGACTAACAAATTATTATATTCTATATATATATAACTTTTTAACTATATTATAACTTTTCCAAATGGAATCTTTTTTGCTTAAATTTTTGCAAGAATATTTTTTAGATGTGCGCACTTGCACTTAGATGTGCAACTTGGAAAGCTATGCTGCCATATAAAATTTTTGAAAAATCGCGAATATATAATATATATCGCTATATGCAAATACTTTTTTTTTTTGTTAAACTATTTCCTATTAATTGCTTTTTTTAACGAATGAACACTTATTCTGGTCAATTGTTCATTAAGCGTTCATATTCGCTAAAAATGTAAAAAAAGAGGTAAAACCCTACCTTAAACGTGGAACAAGGGTTTAAGTATAAAGTTGTGTGCATTAAATATTTGCCATAAATATAAACACAGGTTTTGTTATTTAATTCCGTCAAAACAAAAGCAGACTGATGAATTTCCTATTAGTAGTACGAGTTAGTAATTCTATAGTTAGTAATTTACGATACGTTACAAAATATAAAAATATTCATACTCCCAAATTGGGGAAATGAATTAATTTAATATCTTAAAGTATATAGAAATAATTATACAAATATACTATAAACAAAATTATCTTTGAACTACTTAGACCAATGGTTGTGTAAATATGCAACCCTTTTTTGTAATAGGAAGGAATGATTACCTAAGATGTGTCTTTTGCTTTAGTCTGTTTACCTGAACGTATATTTGTTTGCAATTTGGAAACACAACATTAATAATCACTATAAAGATTTAATTTACAAATACACATTTAATGTTTATTAAATTTAAAAATTTTTTGTCTTTAATTTAATGAATATACAATTACTTTGACAAGCACGGTGACAACACAAAATTAAAGTTTTTATAATCCAACTTATGTATTTACATAGTTAGCGTTCTTTTGTATGACACGCCGCGACATCTATTTGATTCTGCATATCTGGTTGTCGTCCACACTATTAATGTGCTTATCAGCACAATTTTTTAGCAAAATAAATTAGTAAAACGTTAGTAAAATATTAGTAAAAGATAAGTTCAAATCAGTTAAGTGCTGAATAAGTATAACTAAAATTATAGCTGAAAACCACTTTCAGCAAAAAATTTTGCTGATAAATAGTATACTTGATTTATAAGACGTTTTACTAATATTTTTACTAACTTAATTTTTTGAGTGGAATAGAAAATTTTGACCCATCACGCTACGCAACGTTACGTTTCACACTATCGTTTGAAAAACAAAATCAAAATAAGTTTTATCAATTCAGCAAATTGTAAAACAAACTTAAAATATTCCAAATCATATTAAAAAAGTTTCTCAAAAAAGTACATCGCAATTCGAAGAGTTTTGCGTTTTTATAAAATACAAAAAAAAAAACAACTTCTATTTATGGCACATCACGTCACCCTTATATGCTTATATGTTAGGACCAAGCAGTTCGATTGTTTTCTAATTTTTGCTAAATATAGATTTTCTAAAGTTCTACGCAAAATATAAAGAAGTAAAAAAAAATATATATTCCCTTGTTTTTCACCTGATTCGATTTCGACTGCTACTTATGTGACTGGAAATGCCCATATGCTCCTGATAACTCAATTTTTATTTTTTTTTTTAATTTTTTTTAGTTTTAATCAAAATTAAATATGTCATTGCATTTAAGTAGATCCAATTTATTTTCATAACATTGAATTCGATTAATAAATTTATTATTTATCTTTTTTGGATATAATTAGACCCAATTAGATCTAAATTGATCCCCTATGATATTTTGGAATTCATCAGGATCTTAATTAGATATTATTGGATCCCCATTTTTGAGATCACTTAGATCTAATTTAAATGTGATTTGTTTTATATTAGAGATACAACTTTTTTGATTGGGATCCCAGATACTAGTTTATTTCATATATTGTTTGTTTTGTCAGTTATATTTTTATTTTTGTTGGCCAAAAAACTATATAAATATTGTGTTTTAAAAATTCCGCAATTTTTTGGTTTTAAGGGTCTGATTATGCATTAACATGTTCAATATTGTGAAAATATTGTTATGTGACGGGAAATTGTGTGTTTGTATATGAATGCGGTCATTTTAACAAATATATAAAATGCGAAAAAGTTTAGCTCAGTTACAATATAAGCGACAAGCACCAAATTTCTTATACTATCAAAAATCTTTCAGCTTTATTGGTTTAAAAAATTAAAGTTTTTTTTCTTAAACTTGGTTTTAATACAATCATAATAATCCATGTGTTAACATACGCAAAAATGTTAAAGTAACGAAAACTTTTGTAAAATGAAGGAAAATTTGTTTATTTTACGACATTTTGCGTTATTTTGACATAAAGTTCGTATTTTTAAGCATGGATTATTATGGGAAAGAAATTGTTACTGAAAAAAAAAGTTACATGGAAAATTTACATTACCCAAGTGATTTAAGAAATGAGAAGTTAATTTTGCATTTGCTTGCCTGAGGCCTCTTTTACACATTTTCTCGTCATCGTCTGTTGTTCTCATTGTATTTGAACTCTAGTTGTGTGGATTTTGGTTGTTTGTATTAAAATGTATTTTATTTATTTGCTTTATTTATTGAATACTGAGATAAACTAAAATAAGCATGAGATAAGTTTAACCAAAACACAATAATATTAAAAATTTATGAAAATGTAACATAGTACAAAAATTAAATTAAATTTTAGCTTATTCGTATTAAAATGCTCATTTAAATAAAAATTAAAAATAGTTTAGAAAAATTTAACATTTTCTTTCCGTTCTAAGTCAAGAACAATGTATAACAAATTTTTAAATAAAATTTATTGGTTGCTTTAAAAAGTAGCTATTTAAAAAAACGCAGTTAATGCTGAATGGAATGGATGAGATGGCTAAACCTTTACCTAAAGTCAAATTAGGCAAAGGGCGGAAATTGAATAAGAACTCTAAAAAAGTCAAGTTGTTAAAATATCAGCAACCCAAATTTAAATTTTGAAAGGATAAAACCCAGACGGCTTAAGATATTTTAAAAATTTTGATTTTGTACACTCTCATAAAAATTCTAAAAATGTATCCAACCGAATTGATTCGGTTGCTGTAACCTCGTAAATTTGGGTTTGTTGTCACAACCAGAGAACGAAGCCGACATTAAATTGTCGCCGGCGGCGGCTAATCAAAAATATACTCGGCGGCGGCTGAAAGTCGACTAAAGCCAAACAATATTCGGCGGCGGCGGCTAAACGAAAAAAAAAAACTCGGCGGCGAATAAAAATCGACTAAGCCGATGGATAAAAAATGTATTATAATTTAATTCACTTATTTATTTGTAATCTAAGCAAATTTTACAAAATTTCATGTTTTCATGTTTTCCAATATGTGTCTATCTTTTATGTATAGACTACCAAATAGCTTCCAACATTCCGATAAACCCGTTAGGTTTACTTAAACCTTTGCCATTTTTTTTTTCTTAAACAATCTTTTCTTTTAAACAAGTCTTCATAATATGCTATATCGGCAGATTTAGTAGAAGCATCTGAGTTAGAATCAGAATCAGATGAAATTGTAGGATTAGCTTGTGTAGTATGAAAAAAGTTTTTTATATTTTTTTGAGTAAGTGTAAGATTTGGAAAATTTACTTTTTCTTTTCCTAGTGAAGAGCAATATAACGGCACTTTTTGCATACGCTAGAGAATTCATAATGAAAACCTATGGTTCCCAGATGGGTGGGAACTAAAAGCCGGATGAAGGCGGAGGATTCTTAAAATAATATATTTTAGTTAAAATGAAGTTAGATAATATCGGCTAAGCTGATATAGTCGGCTCAGCTGGTATAGTCGGCTAATATTTTGTAGCCGAAATTAGCCGCTCAGTTCGGCGGCGGCTCGAGTACCTGAAAAGTGATCGGCGGCGGCTTAGCCGCGGCTATTAGCCGATCGGCTTCGTTCTCTGGTCACAACCCCCAATTCGTTTACAACAACCGAATTAAGTTGTGATAACCGAATTTACGAGGTTTGCAGCAGCCGAATTAGTTCGGTTAAATGAAATGGGCTTTTAAAATAGATTAAATTAAATTAATTTTGAGAAATCTGTATAATAAAACACATTTAAAAAGACGCAATACAGTTCGGTCTTACTTCATATTTGCTTACACCATATTTAAATGTGTTAAATATAATAAAATATTAATAAAAAATGCTTCTAACTTCTAAATTGTAATATTGGTAAAAAAAATATCAATATTGTCAAAGAATTTTGAGGGTGGTACTGACAAAACACAAATAGTGTTTTCCTACATCATTATTAATTGTATCTTTTTTCATTTTTACAAAAATCTCAGTGGTTTGCCAGTACTATTTTATTGTACGGTTGGTAATTTCTACCTGGGTTTGTATACATTTGGTATTTAAGATCACTTAAACAAAATTTAAAGAAATTACTAACATTAATTCTCAAAAACAAATTTCATAAATACATTTATAACCAGTAATATGTAAAACCTAGATAATCCAGTTTGGTAAAAATTTGTTCATGTACATTTTGTATTGTTGTAATACTCTATAAACGTCATTGAATTTGACTTACCTATGATCATGGCAAATATGCATAACTTGATAAAAGCCATTTTTGTTGAAATTGCTAGGAAAATAATTTTAATATTAATAAATTTTCTTTTAATTCAACTTTTGACAAAAAAAATTTTTGATTATTTTCCAATATTCCAATTAAATTTTTATATAAAATTTGTATGCATAATTTTTTCTGTTAATTATATATTTTTTTTTTTTTTTACTTAAATATTTTTAAAATAAATTATTTTTTGATTGTATTCCACACCTTCTTTTTTAACACTAGATTTAAAAAAAAATTAAATCTATTTAATTTTTTTTTTTTTCTTTAAACAAATTGATTTGCTCTCTTTGCGTTCACTTTAAAGACTAGAAGTCAATGAAGGTTGTTTCCATGTTAAATAATGGAAAATGAAAAAAAAGTTGAAGTTAAACTTAAAGACAACAAACCAAGTTGAGTTTTTTCAATAATACAAATAACCCTCGTTAAACGCTCAAAATATACTATCCCCAATGATAGTGTATTCTGGTCATAAACAATTTGCTACTGCCGTAAAACGAGTAATGCGTGTATTTTCTTAATGACAAAGCTAAAGCCACAGGCAGCTTTAATGCATGTTGCTAGTATGTGGTATAAGTTGTTGGTGGTGTGGGAAATGTTGGCTATAGTTGAATTACCCGTTTCTAAAATCACGTTTTTTAATTATAAATATTTAGTTTTTGTTCAAATTCACTTTGGTTTAAAAATGCGAAATGCAATTGTTATTGTGTATGATATGTATAAGCAATAGAGTGGTACTTATTTGCTCAATATAAGATATTTTTGAAACGTGTACACTCAAATAAAAAGTTAGTAAAGTCAGCAAAAAATGTTGCTGAGTCAGCAAAATTTTAGTCAGGAGGGTGCTTGCAAAAAAATTGCTAATGTCAGCAAAAGCAACAAAATTAATAGATTCAGCAAAAGTTTTGCTAAAACTTAGTGGATTAGAAATTAAAAAACCCTTGCTAAACATTAATAAAATTTTTGCTAAATAAATAGTAGACTGAAAAAAAATCAAAAAATTTGTAGAAAATTTTTACTTTAGTTCAATTATTTTTGCTGAAAATCATAAATCAGATTGCTTTTCACAATTTGTTAAATAAGTTTTGGGACTTTAGCACATTTAATTACTATAAATGCAATTAATGTTTATCCCGATGAAAATAAATTTAAATAAACATATTTTTGTGATTATTTTTAAAATAATTTACAATACGTTACAAAATATAAAAATTTTCATACTCCCACATTGACGACATGAATTAATGTAATATCTGCATAAACATAAACAAAGTTATCTTTCAACTACTTACATCAATGGTTGTCTCAATGATGCTTCCTTTTAAAGGAACGCTAATGCCGCAGAAAATTATAGAAACGAAACGAAAAAATAACAAAATGTAACATATACAACCCTTTTTTTTTGCAATAAGAAAAAGGAAACATAAAATTTACCTAAGATGTATGTCTTTGGCTTTCGCTTTAGTCTGTCTGCCTGCTGTATATTTGCTATCAACCACTCAATTTGACTAAAAATACACATTTAATCTTTTTTAAATTTAAATATTTTATTTCGTCTTTTATTTAATTAATAGACAATTACTTTCACAAGCCGGTGAAAACGCAAAATTTAAGTTGTTTCAATCCACAATTTTGTTTTATGTATGAAAAACAGATACAAAACCTTCCATGGTTGATTTTTTTATGTGTCTTACTAGAGTTGTACTTTTTAGTATAATTTTCCTCGTCACTACTACATCTTGACATCTAATTCATTCTGCGTATAACTTTTAATCTGATTGTCGTTCACACTATTGATGTGCTAAGCAGCACAATTTTGTTAGCAAAATAAATTAGTAAAACATTAGTAAAATATTAGTAAAACATTATCAAAATATTAGTAAAACATTAGTTAAGTGCGGACTAACAATTAAGTGCTGACTAAGTATAACTAAAATTTTAGTTTAAAACATGATTTTAGCAAAAAATTTGCTGAAAAATAGTATACCTGATTTACAAGATGTTTTACTAACTTTTCTACTAACTTATTTTTTTGAGTGTAGTAGTAGAAAGATTTCGAGATTCTTTTTCACATTTTCTGTTATAACTTTTAAAACCATAGACCGATTTATCTCATTTTTAATACCAAAGTACTCAGGAGCATTACAAACTGTTTTCTTAAAAATTCAGAATCTGTGAGTACAGAATGAAAAACATTGCTAGATCGACTATGAGTGTTATAAAAATTTGAAATATTTGCTTGTAATTTATCTCCTCACCAAAAAAATCAGCATTTCGCAAGTGTACCTTTAACTTAAAGTCGAAGTAAACGATTCCCAGTGTATCAAGTTTGATAAAATTTCATAAAAATCCATATCAAAAACTTATGATTTAATAAAAAAAAAATTTCAATTCAAGAATGTCTACATCAGAATTCTATGACTTTAAAATTCTTTAATTTACCCCAAATATCCGACTTACAAATTGTTCACCTAAGTACCTCCCTAATACCCCAAGTAGCAAAAATATATGGTATATACCAGTGGTATATTAAATTATTACTGTATATTGTTTTGTGTGGTGTTAAATATTGTTCAGCGGTCTCTTCTTTTGTTCAACAATAGGTTGCGAGACTGCGTTTTGTTTAGTTATTGCGGTTTCTTCGAACAATTTTGAAACCCAAAGCGCTATTGTGGGTATGTAGTGTTAATACTCATTTTGTATTTCATTAATTCAAAAAACCAGTTATTCAGATTGTGGTATCAAACAACAAGAGCTACCATGGAACACTGGAATAAGATTATTAACATAATCGAACTCTCAATGTTTCATGTAAGCCGGTTTGTTTTAACGAGTACGTTCTTGTCCAAATGACTTTTTTACATTTATTATTTATTAAGACGAAAATAGAAATAAAGACAAAAATATATTTAAGAAAAATACCCAATTGGAAAGTTTTTATGCTAAATTCTTCATTTTAATTGGGAAAATCTCTCTAAAAATGTCTGAGAAAATTGACTCTGAATCGGTATATGTTTTCTACAGAAAATTTTCTTCAAATAATTACTTCGAATTATGATTTTAAACAAAAATTTACTCTGAATTGATAGTAACTCTATTTTATCCTTTTTTTAATTTACTCCGAATTCTGGATTAAAATTTTTTTCGTCTAAAAAAATTACATGAGATCTAGTGCAAGATATTCGGTATGATTTTGGTTTAGTATACATGAAAAATATCTCCGAACTTTGGCCAATATTTTAGTTCGGCCGGACACTAGAAGTCAGTCTCTATTTTTTAGTATAGCGACATATTTTCATAATAAAAACTTTAATAGTTCAAAACAAGTAACTCCT
Organism: Delia radicum; assembly: GCA_021234595.1. Lineage (NCBI taxonomy): Eukaryota > Metazoa > Arthropoda > Insecta > Diptera > Anthomyiidae > Delia > Delia radicum. The sequence continues at coordinate 234,954,580 of CM037854.1, forward strand.
TAAAGTATGCAACATTTTTTAATTACTTGAAACTTTTAAAAGTATGCTTGAAGAAATTAATTTTTTTGAAACAATCTTAAGAATTAAATAAACAGTTTTAGCAATTGCAACAGCTGTTCATATAGTTTACAAACTATTTAATACGTTTATATACATTGAATATACAGTTATTTAATTTAAACTTTACAAAATAACTATTAAATAAACATAAAAATAAACATACATAAATGAAATGTTTGCAAAACATATGTTATATAAAAGAAGTTTTCAAAAAATGTTCTTTGATTCAAACTCCATAAAAAGTTTACAAAAACTATAGTAAAATCTCGTTTAAAATAAACGCTTAAATATGTTCCCTTTATTCAATTCAAAATAAAATCTGTTGTTTTTTTCCTTCAACCAAGTGTACTAATCATAAGTATTGTTACTATTACTTCCTTTGTTGCATTAGTAATGTTCCGAAGCTTAAGCACGTTTTTCACTGGAACCATGGAAATGAAAGAAGAAAACATTATTATTTTTTTTGCTTATTACACTATTCAACGGCTAAACTGTGTACCAGGGTGATCAATTATTCGAAAACCGGGTTTTCGGAATAGTTGGAATTTTTCCGGTTTCGGTTTTGATAAAACCCGGTTAACCGGTTTTAAAATGTTATACAATTTTACTCAGAAATATATTTTTTTTATGAATATGAATAATTTTAGTTTCTTATTTGAAAATTATTAATCATGGATGAGCTAAGAAAATTTTATCGATGGTTTTCTAAAGAAGTTGTTGTCTGCGATACACGTTTAGCACTCAAAACAATTTATTAAAAGCGGTTCATTATTGAAAACAACTCAAATAAAACATATTTTGAAGAAAAAAATTTAATAAACAAATTTTTTTTTAAATGTTAACAAAAAAATTTGTTATTTTTATTTAAAAAAAACTAACTTTTTTTGTTTGTATTTGTTAATATAGCCAAATACTGTAAAATAACAGAATCCTAACACTCGAATTCGAAAAATAACACAGAAAAATAATAATGTTATGGAAATTTTAAAAGTATTTTACATGAGTAATTTTAAAGTAAAAAGGAGCTTTCTTGCTTGAACCACTTTTTAGACTTTTTAGACTCGTTGTTTTTTTAACTCTAGTAACTCGTTGTTTTTTTAACTCTAGTAATGACATTTTGTGCAAGCATGTCATTTATTTTTTTATCCATCAAATATAATATATCGAAATAGCTCAGATGTTAGAGCGGTTGACTGACAATCTGGAGACCTTGGCTCGAACCGAATTTGAGTCGTAATAACCGAATTTCAGTTGGCAAACAGCTAAATTTTTTTGTGTGTACAAAAATGAGTTTAGTGGAATATTTAGTTTTCTTTTAGCGTGCATAAAATTTATATAGACAAAACTAAACATGCACAGTTTTCAACTTCCTTGCAATACTGCTAAGATTTCATGAAACAAATACCAACATGATTATATTCAAATGAAACATAATTTTGTGTATAATTATATTCAAAAAAAAAATTCAAAATTTTGAGGTTAAATTTATAAAAATTAAGCAAAATATACGAAAAAATAAGGCTGAATGATATAAATATAAAACCCGCTATATTTCAAAAACTGAAAATGAGAAAACCATTTTGTACCAGCGTACCTAAATCAATTAGAAAACATGTATTACAAAGACAGGTTCTGCAAAAAGTTGTAAATTCTTCAGTTATAATGTTAATAAATAATAAAAGGTCCGCCAAATAACTTTTTTTTTTTTGAACTCCTGAACCAATTGAACTTTGTAAGGCGTCATACCAAGGTCTTTATGCAAAATTCGTCTCAATGATGTCTCCGAAATGTTCAATTGTTGAGAACGACGGTGAATTAATGTTGATGGCGCTTCACGCACACTTTCTGCCACAGCAGCAATATTCTCGGGTGTACGCACTGTTTTTGGCTTTTCACGCTTTGGTTTATCAATGAGGATGCCAGTTTCTTTCACTTTTTTCACAAGATAACGAACATACGGACCATATTCGTTCAGTGGAAGGATAAAACTAATTATCTGTCAAATCAGACATGAGCTAAGTGTTACCATTCACGAAATAAGCAGTAGTTGAAAACAAAAACGTTAGATGGCAGACCCTTTATATTTTTATATGAGGCAAACTTTTTCTTACTTTGGTTTTTGAAGCGTTTGGAAAATTAGTTAAAATTTAAAGTTCTTTTCTAAATATTTCAGGACATTGTCAATGGATTTTCAATTTTAATACAAAAATTTATAAAAATATGTATTTCACAAACAGGTTGTGTAAACAATTTAAATTTGTTGAATAGTGTTATATTCTTTTTTGATTTTTAAACTAATAATAGAAAAGGAAACTTAAGCTTTTTTCGTTAAATATATACATTTAGCAGTATCATTATCTTGAAAATCGTCATCATCATCACAACTATTACCAGCATTTCTTTTTCTCTTTTTTTTAGCAGTGTCAGCCATATTTGTTGCATTATGGGGCTTAAAGCCCCCTTGAAGTATGTAATGCAGCACAAGTTGTAATTGAATTTAATACTAAAGTAACCATACTTAACTTAAATGTTTACTAGCACAAAAATCTCCTCTTCTTACAAAGTATTCACAGTAAAAATCTTAAATAAAGACCATCATAGAACAAAGATTATGGTTCTACTAGTCAATTGAGTTTGATTCTTACTTTCATTGTTTGTAAAACTGCTGATCATCTGTATTATTATGTAATTTAACAGAAATAATGATATCATTGCGGTATCAATTTTTTTTTTTTTTTTTTGTAGTATTTCTCCTTTTTATTTGTTATATTAATAAGAATATTAAATTAAAGTAAAGGATTATGCGTATAGGAATTTTAAATAAAAGGACAACCTTATTGTTATATTGAAGATAAAAATAATCCTAAAAGTATGCTACAATGGGTAATAAAACTTTTGAATATAATTTTGAACTATTTTACATTAGAAAAATCAGTACATACTAATTGTAATTGAAAACTTTCACAAAATACCATAAAATGGAGATAAATCGGTAAAAATCGTCACAACAAGGTAAAGTGATGGATAAAATAAAAAAAAAAGATCACAAACAATTTTCATGGTACGTATCTCGAAAATTAATGAAGGTAGGGCAAAAATTACATTAAAGATCGAACCCCCCAAGTGAAAAACTTTATAATTTATATATAATTACATATAATCATATATGGCGTCATGTATAACTAGATATAATTATTTATGGAATTGATTATTCAAAAATGTGTTTATATGGTGTTATAAAAAATTATATATAAATAAAATGGTAATGACATGTCATTACTTTTCTCACTACCAGTAACAACAGCTTACTCTCTGCACTCAAAGGAGAAGCTTCATCATATTTATGAAGTTTTTCATAAATATTTTGAAAAACTTCATTAATTAACGGGGTTTTGAGGGCTTGATTGAAGAAAATTATATAAGCCATATGAAATTATATATAATTATATACGGAAATTGGTGGATATAATTATGTATAATTCTATAAAGTCTGGTATAATCAGATATAATTATATCCGAAAAAAGGGTATAAATAATTTTAGATAATTATATAAAATTAGGTATAATTATATAATGTAGATATAATTATATATTGGACCATTTTAATTATACATAATTTTTTATCACTATATAAACAAATTTTTGAATAATCAGCCGCATATACAATTATATCTAATTATATATGGTGCTATACATGATTATATATAATTATATATAAATATATATATATAATTTTTTACTCGAGTATTGATCTTACTCGATTTTTCTTTATTTATCGATATCTTCCATCCATTTAACTCCTATTGCTATAACACTTAGTTATTGATTTGTTCGTTATTGAATTGTTTATTTGTGTTTTTTTTTTTTAGAATTTAATCGATTTTAGTTACCTTTATAAATTATTATTGATTAATGCATATTCTTTATTTTTAAGCATTTTTCCTATCTTCAGAATTGCGGAATTAAAGTTGCCTTCCGAAATATAAACAATGTTATTCTATAGTAAAAGTTATTCCCCATTTAAATTTTTGTAATCAAATTTTACAGTGAATCAAAATGTATATCTCTTTAAAACAATTTATTAATGCAATACTGTAACCGATAAATTTTAAATATATTTAAAGTCTACTTTAAGGCTTTATTATTAAATATCATTTTTTGCCTACTTTTTGGCTTTATTTAGTATTTAATACCAGTAAACACTTTATAAATTTCTATAAAAATGTCATTTCATTCTATATTCAATAACCTTCTTTTTCCAATTTTATTTTCACCTTGTTAACAAATATATTTTTCTTAACAAGCATATTTTTTTGCGAGCAATTCACACTTTGACAAATGATGTGTCGCTGTATTTTGATGTTTGTTACAAACATAAGTATTAAACGTATAACCGCATTGAAAAATATTGAAAAGAAAAAAAAAAACGAATAATATAACGATCTGCTTAAAACGTTTTTACTTTAGAAAAATTTAAACACCCTCTACTTATTTGCCACAACTACAGCTAAAAAAGACACAAAATTGACTTCGTTATTTGTTCAACAAAAAAAAGGTATAGATGTGCTTTTTAGAGATGAATGAGATGAGTATGAGTAAATTTATGGATACTCTAAAAATTCTTTGGGGACGTGTATAAATTTTCACAAAAAACTAAAACTAAAAAATAAATTTAAGTAAATGTGTTAAAATAAGCATGAAAATTGTGTTTTTTTCCTATATATTCATCAGCAGTGATGCAATTTTTTGTAGATTTTTTTAATATATAAAACATAGTTTATCTTGTTGATCTAAGGATTATCCAAACAGAGTTAAACTAGTAGTTGTTGGAAGTTTTGGTAGTATATGTATGTAACTATGCATATTTTATAATATTTTAAGGATTTGGTTAAAATCATTTCAATATTTTGTTTCTGAATATTAGAATATGTAAATACAATTTATAAAAACCTAAAAGTAGGCTATGAATATTTGAATTTAATCAAGAGGAAAAAACCCAGCACTAAAGAATGCCAATTTTTTCTAACAATAAAACAAAGTATTGAATAAGTAAGCAGTATTTAAAAAGCTTTAAGAATTTTGATAATTTAATCTTCATTTATATTATCACTAGCCAAAAAGTAGACAACATTTTTATAAACATTTTAACCTCCTAAATAAGACTACATAAATTATTTCCCATCAACGATTTTTAATTATAATAACGTGTAATTCCTTTTAATTCCTTTAAAATAGTTAAATATAAAAACCTTCAACTCTTTTTATTTAACAATAATTGTTTTTTAGAGTTTTTTTTAACTGTATTTATTGTAAATGCAGACGAAAGCTTAGATAATTAAATTTATTTAAAATTGCCAACAATAATAACAATAGTATAATACTTATTTTAACCACTTACAAATAGTTTATTTACTTAAAAATGCAACAACAATATAATTTTTACAACAACAACATATAATATATCACAGGCAATGTGAGATAGATTTTCTATTCAAAAGCGGAAAGAATAGAAGAAATAAATTTTACGGCTTGGTCGAATTTCGTTAGCACTTCAAAACCAGTAATGATCTGTATTTTTGAGAATCTAAAATTTTAGGTATTTCTACTTTAAAGAGGCATAATTTAATTTCTGTCATTGTATTTTCATTTAGTTCCTGTTAGTGGGTTAAGGCGTTGCAACTAAAATTCAGTTTAATTAACCGAACTTTGTTGTGAAAAATAATGTTAAGTTGTACCAACTGACTGAAATTCGTAATAACTGAATTTGAGTGTTAGTAGCCGAATTTCAGTTGGCAAATAGCTAAATTTTTCTCTGTGTGTGATTTTATGGATTCGACACGGGCTTGACTGTCGTATTAGATTTAGCATTTATTGTGACCAGAAAAGTGCATCCTACTAACTTAACCTATGGAAAATTTAGATGAACTGTCACCATTCCGTTTCCTGTAACTTTTACATAGTGTTTTCATAGGAGGGGAAAATTGGACCTATATCATTAAGAAAAGTTGTGTGACATATCATTAAGAAAAGTTGTGTGACATATTTTAAGTTAATTCAGAGACATATTCTAGGACAAGTCACATAACAGTGTTTTTAGGGAAATTTCAGAGACATATCTAAGGTTAGGTCTGTGACTTCTCACAAGATATTAGTTTCGCCCTTGTATTATGTAAAAGTGAAAGGTCCATTCCAAATAAAGGGATTGGTGGCAGTTCGTCAAAATTGCTCATAAGCACATCTGCCTATAAGGTAGTGAAGTATTTTGGTATGAATAGACGTAGGTTTCAACCTGTTTATTAAGCTTCGATGTGTTTTTAACAGTTTCTGAATAAGCTTCATTCAAAAATGCAATTTTAGCTTTGAATCTACCTCATTTCATTTCATAGGACACCGGAATCATAAAACAGCTGCTTCGGACTTTCCTCATCCCATATCATGGTTTAGTACAGGAGTGCCCAAAAGTTCCTTATGGAAGAGCAAACACCAATACATTTAAAGAAAAACTAATTTTTATTCAACATTTTTTGTTGTAAAAACCAATACATACAAAGAAAAAAGAAAAAAATATTTCAATGTTTACCAGCAAAGCATACGAAAGTGTTGTTGCTTTGCGCTTGCGTGTATAAAGTGAAGAACGACAAAAAAACTAATAAGACAAAGTTGTTTGTGTATTTCGTATTGCTAGTGCTGAGCGCTCTATATATGTATTAAAACACACAGCCTATAGCTAAGTGTTTTTACAACAACAAATGAGTACCAAGCGCATAGGCCGTGGGCACCCCTGGTTTAGTATATCATGGTGTGCCGAGATTCGTTTGAATGGTGGCACACCAAAGGAAAATGCTAGTAAATTTGAAGGCCATGAGCTTCATTGAGATTCCCTTTAGTGACTACACTCAAAAAAAATTTATTAAAGTCAGCAAAATTTTTGTCAGGAGGTTTACAAAAAATTGCTAATGTCAGCAAAATATTTTGTTGAAAATCGGCGAGCTCATTTTTAGCAACAAAATTAGTAGATTTGGCAAAAGTTTTACTAACACTTAGTTGATTAAAAATTTAAAATTCTTGCTAAAAGTTTATAAATTTTTGCTGAATAGTAGTAGACTAAAAAAACTCAAAAAATTTGTAGAAAAATTATACTTTAATTTATTTGTTTAACATCTCAATTTATTTGTTTAATTACTCAATATTTTTTTCGTAAGTGCGATCTGGATTATGTATTTGGATTGTCGTAAAACAATTTTGCTATAAAGATCAAAAGCTTCGATTAAGCACTTTTTGCAAAAAATCTGTTTGCAATTCGAAAAATACAAATTTCCTAATTTTCTCCAAAACCAAGCGAGAACACAACATATCGATCTACGATTTAGATTTTTATGGATTAAATCCTCTTCTAACAAGATCGCTAATTATTTTCAATATTAAACTCCTTAGAAAAGTAAAACTAAAGCCTATATAACATCTGCTTTTTTTAACGATTTTATAAGGGTTTTCTAAAAAAACAAAACGGAATGTCAAAAAATTTAAAGTTTTTGATAGAAAAAACCTGGTAAACTTTAAGTAAGTGTCATACAGGCTAAATGAAAATAAAACTATTGAAGGCTTAGATTTCAGCGATCGTCTTAGATTTCTATAAGGATCAGGAATGTGTTCAGTTTATAACGCTTTTAACCAATAATTTTATATGTTTCAAGCGGAAAGATAATATTATATACCCTCTTACTTACAGAAGTGTTGAGATGTAAAAAATATATATTGCATAACTAGAAGGCGTTCTAGAAAATAAATGATTCTATCCAACAGAAAATTGTTGGAAAATAATAGAAAGAAAATTTTATTTTAAAACAGCTTCTGTTTAAATGCAACTTATACAAATACAACACAACAAAAAGTTGATTATTATAAAAATATGCATCAAATGGTAAAGAATTCATGTTTAAATTTAGAAAAAAAACCGGAATAAATAAATGGGTATAAAGGGCCACAATGAGTGTTTAACATAAACGCTATGGAACAAGTACGACAACTAGCGTCAACATGCTATTTACAGCTCAACGATTTAGCCTAACGAGTGTTTGGCCAAAGATTTACAGCCCCAACTACAGCATAAACAGCAGCAACAAGAGCAATAGCAACAACTGTTGTCAGACATAAATTTGTTTATAAAACTCTAAACATCAAGTTAGCTTGAGTTTAGTTGCTGCTGCCAGTTTTTCTGTATTTAAGATAAAGGCAAATATTTAACAAAGTTTTTCTATACAATATACAAACACGCCGACATATTTACACTCATACACTGAGACATTTTTCCACACAAATAAACACACACAGAACTGAGTGATGCCTTGCAACGAGTAGAGAATTTTGTGGTGCAAATATTGTTTAAGTTGCGTTTACTATTCTGTTTTGTTGCTGTTGATGTTGCAAAACTTTCGACCCTTTTTTATTGGAATTTTCATTTACATTTAACGTTGAAAATGCGTACATTTTGTGTACAACCACAAAACTACTGGCGCTTTCCAACACAAAACCATACATAGACTTTTACTCACACATACAATGTTAAATGTTTATTATTGCATAGTTTTAGGCTGTTTTATGGTATAAACAATTAAAATAAATTTTAATAAAAAGAAAACCAACAGACAAAAAACTAAAGTAGTATAAAATAACGTTAAAATAACATTAGGAAATTTATCTAAGAAATTAAAAAACTATGTATACATATTTAGGATATGCCGGCTATATTTTTGGAAAACTATATGCCAAGAACATTAGTGCCAGAATTAAAATCTTTACGAAAATATTAAAGTTATTATTTAATAAATGGTTATTTTAAAACATTTTAAAGTAATTATTTGAATTACATTAAAGCAAATATTTTTGCTGTTTTTGTCCACAAATATGAATGGATTATTAAGTCCGTGACTTTTTGAATGAAACACAGGTTTTTTTGGTATACATTTTTTATTATTTTTCAAGATAGTATCTTTTTAACTCAATACACTTAGTTCAAGATTTCTCCAATTTGTTTATTTCTTCCAAAAAATATTTTTTCTTGAGGTCCTCAAAATAGGCATTTTTTTGAGCAATAATTTCTTCGTTGGACCTAAATATAATTTCTTCGTTGCACCGAGCTATTTATTTAGGTTTGTAAATAGAAAAAAGTCACTGGGAGTGAATTCGGATAAAATGTCGGATGTGGTACCAATTCGTAGTCCAATTATGAAATTTTTTCATCGAGACTATAAGACTACCACACACGTGTGGTCCATTGAGAGCAAACGCGGTACCCATCTTGCGGATAGCTTTCTAAAACCCAACTGATCATTAAAAACCGAAACCACAGTGATATCTATGTCTATGGCATTAAGAATCTCAAGCACTTTCACTCTTCGATCGATCAAGACTATATCATGAATTTTTTCGACATTTTCGGGTGTATTGACCTCAATTCGTCTTCCAGAACGTTTAGCGTCACTATCGCTTGTGCGACCACAACGAAAATCAGTAAACTTTTTTACCATTGTAGTTGATGGTTCACAGTCCCTATAGTACTTATCAGGCTTTTACTTGTTATATGAGCACTCAAAATTCACTTTTTTCCAGTTGATCACCTGTTAAACACTAAGATAATGACGGAACTAATTCAATATTTGACAGTAGTCTACAAACAGATGGTATTGGGTAGGAAGAGTGTTGCATTTCATGTAACTACGAGAGGATTTCGAAACGTCACGAATTTATCCTCCCGTATTCAGTGTACCGTTATATCTAGAAAATTTTAGTCATAATTAAGTCAAATTTAGTGGAATGCATTAAATAGTACAACTCGCTAAAACCAACATAATTATTTGGTAAAAAATTTCAGGCTATTGTGGAGGAATAGATTTTTGTTTGCATAAAAAAAAACTAAAAGAAAATTGGGAAAATTTAAATTTTGTCTACTAATATTCGGAAAATTGGTTTACTGATATATACACAGTAAAATGGGTTGTAGCTAGGTAAATCGGAAAGAACTGGTATGGAACACTGGTGAAAATCTCAAGAATATGACATAGAATGGGAAACGAGATTATGTGGAGGATGAAACAATAGAAACAGGGTAGGAATGGAATTAGAACACTTAGCATCCTGTTGATTAAATATCCCGTGAACCATATACACAAACCAGGTTTGTAGAACACTGATGGAAATCGCAACGATGTAGAATGGAACAAGAAACAAGGGACTTGGAACACTAAACACAGGTAATAGATTAAAGCGGAGAATAAATATTTTTGGGTGTACTAAAATTTCCACTTATAATAATTAAACAGTGGCTCTTTTGATGTTAGATCCATTTTCCAAGGTGACCCTTTTTCAATACATTTTTCTTAATGATTTTAAAATTTCAAAACAAAAATTTGTAAAGAATATATTTCTTATTTATAATTTAAAGTTCTGTTTACTTACATACAGTGACACCTCTCAATAACGAACAGCGATGATTGCAGATAATTTGTCGGTTATGTTTATTGTCAAATAATAAAAAAAAATAGTGTTTTACCCAGTAAAAATTATGCATTATAGGAAGGTGTATATTGTTGGGTGGTTTCACTGTATTTACGAATTTGGCATACACACTAGGGTAATAATTTTTTTCTTTATAATTTTTATATTTTTTACCTATCACCACGTTAATGCCATTCCGTATTAATAATACAAATGAGTTTTTCGGGTCATTTTGAAACAAAAACCTAACGCATTAAGCGCATTTCCTAAAAATTTATTTCTATCATGTTTTTACCTTTAAATTTGCATTAGTGAACAAAATTACGACACAGCACATTTTAAATTAGTTGTTACGTAAAGTACTCGTTGTTTTGCAACGTTTGTGTTATTTAAGATCAATAGGCATCGTAATAGTCTAATTGCTTTAAAATTTTAGCAAAATATTAATTAAACAAAAAAAATTGTGTCCAACTTCAAAATGGTTTATGCGAAACTTTTTCTAAAACAGCGAAAAAATAAAATTGCGTGTCTTTATATTTGTGTATGGACTATACGCCTGGGATAAGTAAAATTTGATAATTGCAAAAACATCAAAAGTTATAACCCTAATGTAAATCCTATTAAATACTTTAATTCATACATCATACTTGGGAATAGTTCATTGAATAGACTAATTATTTGATGATTTAATTGGCATTGTTTGATGTCAGTGGAATACAATTGCTTGTAAACAATGTCAATGAAATTGTGTTTTAATTTTCATTGATCAATGCCAATTATAATTGATTAATACAATTGTTTGTTACAATTGTCTGCAAAAAAAAAATAAAAATTATTTGACAACTTAGAATAAAATCCTATATTTGGCGTACTTATTTCATAAATAATCGGTGTTTTATGAAGTATATAGTATTAAAAGCTGATCCATCACGATTTATCAATTACCAAACAAGATTGAATAGTGTGTATACGGTATAAAACTTGAACAAAATAGCAAATACATTTAAAGGGCTCAAATTTTAAATATTTATCTTTTTTTTTAAAAACAAAACACTTTTTATAAACAATTATATTTTCGACAATTATAATTGGTATTGTTAGGCATTGGTGATATTTCATTACCATTGTTCTAATCAATAACAATTTAAAAAAATGTCATTGGCATTGGAATGGTAATGGTAATGAAATTTGTTGGCATTAGCATTGACCGTAAGTAATGCCAATTAAAATCCAATACCAATGAAAAATTTCCCAAGTATGATATACATAAACAAGAAGACTTGCATTTCCGGTACACACATACTAATGTGAAAAGATTCTCTTAAGGCAACAACATCAACAAATGTGTGGTATTATGGTATAAAAATACCACATTCACGCACTTTTAGTTGTAAAAAGTTTTTCCAACTTCGTTGCATTAAAATCACTAATACACTCAGGGAACTTCTGCTGTAAATATTTGTAGTTGTTTAAGTTGTAATAAAGTAACTTTATATTTAAGTGCAAAAACAATAATTTGTAAAAGAAATTTCAGTTTTGACTGAAATTGTAGTTCATTTAAAAAAAACAAACCACATTAACCTACTGTATAATGATTTTACATTCATTTTATATAGTAATTTGTTTTTATTTAAAAAATAAAACAAATAAATGAACTGCACATGTGGTTAATTTTTACTAAAATTGTGGTTCATCTCATTTCAACAAATGACAATGTTAGTTGAATTTATTGAAATGTAAGTTGTCCTTTCTTCAAGTGAAATTTCATTTGTTTTTAACTACATATAAGGCGGTATTTACCTACATAGTATTCTAAGTGTATGCACTTACAATGTGTATACACTTTAGGTTATACAAAAGTGGCAGGTATTTTCAGACTTCTGTGCAATTGCAACTACGCTTTATATGAATGCTTTGCCGGAAAAGTTTATGTGCGTGTGTGTGGTGGCACGGTATGGTATGTAAGAAATTAATATGGTTTTTATGAATACAGAAAAAAATTTTATTCAATTGACTTTACGTTTCTTTATTCAAGGTATTAAATGTGTTAATTACATTCGCAACATTTCATATGTGGTAAACCTTATTTTATGCCATAAACAGGATGTATATGCTGTACATCATACATACATATAAAAAAAGGTAAACTGAAGGAGCGAAAAAGAACCAACCAAGCCAAGAACACACACTCATACAAAGAAACCTCTATGAGAGTAAGCCTAGGGAAACTTTTGTTTTGAATGAATATGTATGCGAAAACAGCTTATAAATTAACATTAATTTAACTTAATATACATTTTATACAATTGAAATTTTTATTAATTTACATATGTAAGCATATAAGTGTTTGTACGTGGATTACAGATCCATATAAACACAGTTTATATGTATGGATATGTCACTCGTACAAAAAAAAAAACAATTAAGTGTTAAAAGAATATTTCCGTTTCCGTTGTTAATCCTGATACTCTTTTGTGAGTGAGTGTGTGTATGTTTGTTTGCGCTTGTGTTTGTACATTTTTTTTTTCATTGAATCTCGCTATAGTCTGCACATTTAACAAAAAAAAAATTAAACATTTAATTTGAAATGGCTTCATAAAAATAAATTATTTTCGTTTGTTGCTGACTTTTTTATAGTACAAAAAATATCTGGTTTATGCCTGCTCAAGCTTGTTGCTGTTATTGTCATTGAATGTTCCTTGGGTTACTTACAGCTTTTAAGTTAATGAAATTTTATTTCCTACAGTAGTAACTGTTTTTAAAAAAATATTTTAACACTTTATTAAATTTTAATAGCCTTTAATAAATTACTTCAACAGAAATTTGTACGGAATTTTAACAAAAGTAAATCTATCACTCGATGCCTAAAAAAGTATTTTGCAAATAGAAAATTCCCTTATAAATCAAAGTAATTATAAAGTGTTTTATGGGTCTACAAATTATCTATAATTTTGAAACAGAATATAAACGCTTGAAAAGGTATTTAAAATAAACATCCAGACGAAAAAGGTTTATATATAGTCATATATAGCTTGATATAATTATATCTAATTACATATGTGGCCATACGTAACGATATATATTTAAATTTCGTATTTATCGCTACGAAAATGTTTAATGCAGCGTTATATATCATCATATATATGATATGGCTAAATATGAGATCATACATAATTCCATGTATAAATATAATAAATAAGTGTATGATACAATAAAACCAAACCAATTCTATATAAATATATGTGGAAGAATTAAAAAGAAAATTTTTTATATAATTATATATAAACATGTATGGTAAAAATTGACAAAAAAAAATCGATCTCTTTTTGTATATAATTATCAGAAAAACAAAAAAATCAATGTATTAAAAGCAAAAAAAAATATTGTTAAAATATTAAAAGTAAAAAACTTAGAAAGGCTACAGTTAAAAACAAAAGTACAAGTATTAATAGAATAAATAATATTTCGAAAGTAAAAAGGGACTGAAAACCCCAAAAGAATTTTATGAAGTTATATAAAATTAATTAATTTTTATTAATTTGGCTCAAGGTCTTTTAAAAAAATTAAAAACGAATGTTTAAATTTTTATTATTTATTTATTCTCCTCTTCAATATTTCGACCTACGTCGTGGGTCATTTTCAAGAAATCTATTAAAAATATAAAAAAATACAATTAACATTAATAAATTAATTTTCACAAAACAATTTTTAAAAAATACAATTTTAAAAAATTTTTTAATTATTACTTTTGAATAACAAATAACACAAGAAAACACAATTACGTTGTTTACTGTTTAAAAACTTTGTTCTTATTGTTTACATTTTACTTTATGCTTGTCTATCGAGTGCCTGTAGGCACACTTGTCCGTATCAATTTTATAATTAACCCTCTAACGCCTGACGATGACATTTGTTATCGTTTATAAAATTGAACCCAAATGCTTCGAATGAGTGTTTTATACTTAGAAATTGATATAGTTCGATATAAAAGTGAATTAGCTAAAAGTTCTGCGAAGAAACTGTCCGTATTCAGTGCACTGTTAAAACGCGAGAAAGCTTTAAAGTTCAAATTTTGTAAAAATTCAAAAAATAATTATTTTTTAATTAACTGAGATTTCCAACAACTAAAACACTTATTTAAGTTGATTTAAAACTCTTGAAAATTAAGTATAAGTAAGACCGAAGTATTACCTTTAATAATCAGTCCTTATTTTTCTTCAAGGACGAACAGGATTTTATCAGGATATCTCTAAAGGACATTGTCTTAACTTATAAAGTAATGGACGAATCGTTTTGAAATTTGGTATAGAGAAGACAATCTGTAATAGTAGCAAAAGTCTAAAGTTTGAACAAAAAATATTGAAGTTAAGATATTTTTTCGCCCTATTTCGCATTTTGCAAAAAGCGAAAATCGCCATATCTTCTTAAAAAGAAGAACAAAAAAGTTTATTTTTGGATTGTGGTTATGTCTTGGTAAGAGCAAAAATTTTTGGTACAAACTTTTGTTTTACTTGCATTAGTTTTCGAGATAAATTTTAAATTATTTTTGCTCATATCGCCGAAAGTAGTCAGCGAAAAACATTTTTTTAAGAGAAATTATTATTTTTTTTGCGAGACGAATGCATGGTATGAATTTCATTGCAAAACAAAATTCGGGCATTAGAGGGTTAAGTCTCTTTTCATTAGATACACCTGTAACAATATGTAGCATCTCAAGAGTATATCTCTTTCTATAATTGTTTTCGCTTACTAATACGTCTACATTTTCAAAGTCTGGTATATGTCCAGTCAATGCACAGTGGGCAGCAAGTGCAGTTTTCTGTGATAAAGGTTTGTTCACTTATAAGTATCGCTGCGCCCACCTTCGGTGTTCCCATAGCACTTAACCCCACCGAAGTAAAATAATGAATCAGGGCTATGAAACAAAAAGCTTCAATAAATTCGCCAACTCTACATCAGGTGGCGAGCAACAACTGTTTTAAGACTTATCATCTCGCGCAATTACAGTGTTGCCATGTTTGAAGCCCTTCATCTTTCACCACCTTTCATCTCTCCACTAGCCCCTTTCCAAAGAAAGCAACAAATTAATTAATAGGAAGAATTTCCTGAGTGTTGCTTCTCTTTAAAAAAAAAAAAAAGACTTACAATTAATCTTGTACACTAAGTTAGATTTTTCTTGTGTATCTAATTTTGATTTAGTTTTACTAAATAACTTCTAGAGTGTATTTTCACTTTTCAATGCCAAACGATATTTTTCTTTGTCATAAATGTTTGAATTTAATATCCTTTCAGAATACCCTGGAATATAAGTCATAGACTTATAAATTTTCGGTGGTTTTTCAACTACAGT
This sequence comes from Delia radicum, assembly GCA_021234595.1. Taxonomy (NCBI): domain Eukaryota; kingdom Metazoa; phylum Arthropoda; class Insecta; order Diptera; family Anthomyiidae; genus Delia; species Delia radicum. The sequence continues at coordinate 234,970,484 of CM037854.1, forward strand.
ATGCTCGACGTTTATCTTCGATTTTACCTGAACAATTAAATCAGTGATAGTTTTATGAGGGAAATCATTTTTGCATAAAATATTTCTGATTTGGGTTATATTTTTATTGTGAAAGGTTTTATCACTTATCTCTAAAACTCGCGCTATAAAATTTGTCGCCGTGTTGATGACAATTCGAAGCGGATGTCTCGAACGAAGATTGATTAGCCTCCCCGATGCCATTGGTTTCTGAAACCAATCAAGTTTTAATAGGTTGCCCTGTCTTATTATGACCGAAACTAAGTATGGTAACCTGTTGTCAATCTCCTTCTCCATAGTAAATTGAATCTGTCGGTTAAAAGAATTCAATATTTTTAAATTTTCTTCAATATCGTTTGCTTTTAAATGCTGAACAAGTCATCCACGTATTTGGTTAAGATTCTAGGTTTATTATTCATCTTATCCAATGATACGTCGATCAATTCTTCCAAGACAACGTCAGCTATTATCGGGGAAGCTGGAGAACCCATTGGCATCCCTTTTTGTTGTTCAAAATATTTAAGCCAAATTAATAAAAATTAATTAACAATCAAAGGGTCAACTATTAAAAAAACTTGTTATATAAAATTTTATGAAATTATATATAACTTGATCAAATTATATAGACACATTTTTCGGATTATATTAGATGAGATCCCATGGGATCACATGAGATAAGGTTATGTAACCATTTTTCGAATCAACCATGATATGATGTGATAATGAATTATAGATATGACTATATATGATTATATATACCTATATCGTCTGTTTTTTTTTTAATCGGGATTATTATTTTTGTTATTTATCAAAAAAGTAAGATGCAAAAAGTTATTTCCTTTTTTTAAGCAAAAATAAAAGTAATTTTTTGCCTTTAATTTTTCGAGCAAAAATAAAAGTTATTTTTTAACAATGAAAATGAAAATTATTGAAGTTCGAGGTCATACTCTATATTTCTTTATTAGAATATTGTCCTAACAAATAATCTATAGAGTTTTTGTTTTCAAATTTATTAATTGACCACTTTGACTCTACAGATTATTTGTTAGGACAATATCCTAATAAAGAAATATAGAGTATGGCCTCGAACTTGAATAATTTTCATTTTCATTGCACAATTAAAGGTCGAAAAAAATATTATTAAAAATAAAAATTATATCAAACTTGTTATAAAAAATTTTATTTTAATGCATTTTTGAAGAAAAAAATTAACTTTTATTTTAGTCAAAAAAAAAAATAAAAAGTCAAAAAATAACTTTTATTTTTGCTCAACAAAATAAAAGTCAAAAAATAACTGTTATTTTTACTCAAAAAAAATAAAAGTAAAAAAATATCTTATATTTTTGCTCGAAAAAATAAAAGTCAAAAAAAAAACTTTTTTTTGCTCGAAATTTAGATAAATTGTGAATGTTTAACTCAACATTTTTTCTGACATTTCACCATTATTTCTATTTAAAAAAATCAAAAATATGAAATCGGCGAAAAAATTTAGGGAAATGTTTATTACAAGCAAAAAAAATAAAAATTTTAAATTCTACTCACGCACACTCACTCACGCGAATACAAAAATATAAACATATGAAATCGCGGAAAATTTTAAGAAAATGTTTATTGAAAGCAAAAAACAAATTTTAGTAAAATTGTACTCAGGCACACTTACTCACGAAGAAGTTGTTCCTACTCACATTCATTCACGTTCAAGTGATTAAAACTAGGTTTCAGGCACACTCACGTGTGATTTACGTGAATCACACGTGCTCATCTCAAATTTTTTTATTTTCACTTAACGATATTTGAGCTCAAATGCAACTTTAGTTTTGTAGTTTCTGCAGATTTATTTTTGCTACATATTCTTATCTTACTAATATTTAAGAAAAAAATTACTAATTTTAGCAGTTTTCCCAGCAACGTCATTTGAAAAAAAATTATAGTATTTTTAGCAAACATTTTTGAAATTTTTATCTATTAGTGACTGTATTAATAAAATACGGTAGAATCTTAGTAAATACTTTTACTTGTTAATACTTAATTCGAATTTGAAGAACTCAAACTCAGATTTAATTATTATTTTTTGTTATGGATCCTTATTAAATAAAACTGGTTCTACTTTCTATTTTTAAAATAAATTTTGAAATTAGAGCTTTTTTTGCTGTTAAAATGAGTTTGAAGTTTGTTTGCAACTTTTTGTTTTAGAACTTTTCAATATTTTGGCTCCACAAGATATATCATCAAAATACCTCTCATTTGATATCTAATTTGCATATATTTTATTGGAATCACAATAAATAAAACACATAAAGATAAAATTAGGGCCACTTTTGATACCACGTCAAAATATGGTATTGGGCAGCAAAAAAATATATAGAAGTTACTTATTTTCCCTCTTTTCGGGAGGCCTTCCTTGTAAGATGTTTGCTTCTAAAAAGTTATCATCACTGCTTCTATGACATTTTTTTTTTTCATTTCTTCTTGGATGTTCAACAATATTCCTTAAAATTTATCACATTTACCAACCATCCCAGCAAAACTTTCTATAACCCGGTAATAAGTTTGGAAATAAGAAATTAAGTTCGGTAACTGGGTACATTTCTATAACAACCTCTATTATTTTAACAAGGGAATGCCGATTCTGGTAACACCTTACAAAACACATACTACCTCCGTATAAATGTAATAAGTTTTTTTTTTAAATTTTATTTTTTTTTATATTTTTTATTAAATTAAAATTTTAAACTACAAATTTTACACATAAATTTTTTTTATAAGTATCTGGTGGAAATGTAAACTGTTTGTAATAAGGAGGTAACATGTTACTTTTCTACTACAAACCCTATTATTTTAACAAGGGCATATCCATTGAGGTAACTACTTATCCTAGCAACATGTTACTCCTCGCTTACAGGTAAAGAGTTATCAAAAACTTTTTTTTTTTAAAACTTCAGTTTTTAGGTCGAATATTATTATAAAAACTTTAGTTATATTAAATTTTATGTAGAAACGAACTAATTATACCATAACAACATTTAAACATATGAATTTGGGGTTACTAATGGTTTTGCTAAGATGTTTATACCGAGGTTTTGCTGGGATATTTATAAACTGTTGAAAAGCGGAAAAATTCAAAAAACACATAAACGCCAAAAACTCTTAACACATATTCACTGTTAGAATGATATTTAACACTTCTTTGTTACCTTCAACGTATTCATGGTAAAAATATAAACTTGAATTTTCGTTCATATGTACATTTAGATGAAAAATAAGGTAAAATAATTGTGTTCTTACTTTGTTTTTCCTGCTCAACTCTATAGAAAAATGTTTTAAATTTTAGATACTGTCATGTTATATTTAGTTTGAGGTTTTTATTTTGTTACCAAAAAAAAAAAAAATACGAAATTTTTATTAAAAACCTTTTAAATGCAGCAGGAACTATAACAAAGGCAAAAAAAAGTGAAGAGAAGCTTTTTATATGCTACTCGTACAAAAATTTCATATTGTATAAAACAAAATAGGTTTTGAAATTGTTGCGGTTATTCCAAAAATGTATTTTTTTTGTTTGTTTGTTTTTTTCCTTTTTTTTTTTGTGGAAAAAAATTACAGATTATGGAGAATACGAATGCTAGGGTTATAACTTTTTTTATAAAATGTTTACCATGTGTAACCATGTCATCGACAATACTATAGTTTTAATAAAAATCATTTTTTCTGGTAATTTTGAAACAAAAACCTCTCGCATAAAGTGCAATTTCTAAAAGTTAATTTTTTCACGTGTTTGCAATGAAATTAGTATTAGTGGAGCAAAATTACTAGACAACAATTTAAAAATTACTTTTTATCATTTTTTTTTTATCATAATCCGCAAAAACAGAAAAATGTAAAAACTTTTGTGTATTTTAAGATCATTAGAGTCTAATTACTTTAAAATTTTAGCGAAATAATAAGTTTTAATTTAACTAAACAAAAAAACTTCTGTTGAACTTCGAAAAGGTTTATACAAAAAAATATTATTGCGTTTCTTTACATTTGTTTATGGGCTTTACGGCTGTGATATGTAAAATTTTATATTTTCAAAAAAAATTTAAAGTTATAACCCTAATGTATACATTTATAGCCACCTGGCTTTTTATCTGGGCTTAATATTTAAATGCAGTTAAATGCCAAAAAATATATATAAAGCAAGGATTACAAAAAGGAAGATGATGGTCGTAACAACAAAAAAAAGGAATATTCATTTCAAATTAATATTGTTTGGTAAACCGGAAATAATTTTTATTTTAGCTAAAAGGTTTCCACAAAGAACTAAATTCAAAGGGTTGATTGAAATAAAATTTATAAAAAATTTAAGAAATATTAAAAATAAAAATATCAAATTTAAAGAAATTTTGCACTTTCTTGAAAATACAAGGTGGCGCAAAAATAACCTTCCGATGTTTTTTGGATGTAATTTAAAAAAAAAATGAAAAACTTTGATTCTTCTTGTGGATTATTTTTATTTGATATTTTAATTTTTTTTACATCAAGTCGAGAATATGATGTCATGTAAATGGCCGCCGCCACAGTTGATTGTCATTTGAGCCCTTTTTATGGCATTTTCCATCACTTTAGCCAAAACTTCCGGCGATAGGTCCTCACATTCTTGACGGATATTGTCTTTAAGAGCTGCAAGAGTCTGAGGCTTGTTGACATAAACCCGCGACTTCAAAAAGCCCCACAAAAAGAAGTCTGGAGCGGTCAAATCAGGCGATCTTGCTGGCCAGTGCAAATCGCCAAAACGGGAGATTAGGCTTGGGATGGCTTGAGCGTATGTTACACGCGATTGGCGGTCAGCAGCTAACAGCTGATGCACCGTCTGGACTTTGTACGGAAACATCTTCAAATCTTGTACCAAAATTTGCTGTAAAGACCGTCGACTGATACCCATTTGCGTGGCACGTCGTCTGGTCGATGTGACGGCGCTTCCATGACATCCTCGGCTACAGCAGCAATAGTCTCTGCAGAACGGCTACTCCGGGGTCTGCCACGCCTGGCAGCATCTCGTGTTGTGCCATCTCTTCGAGGCGAGCGGCTAAACGTCGCAGTGTTTCACCAGTAGGCGTTGGACGGCCAGGAAATCTGCGACGAAATTCACGTTGTGCCAAAGTCACCGACCAATTATTGGTCAAATAAATAGTCACCAATATTCCGCGTTCTGGAGCAGTGTAGCGTAACATTGTTTATTAACGTGTATTTCGCATGTGTTTACTACACAAATGTCAAAACAGAACTGACATTAGGGGCCAATCGCAAAATTTATAGCATTTTCTGATAGGAGGATTACTTTTGCGCCACCTTGTATAAGGCAGTTTCAACCTGAAGAAAGCCCACTCCTCGTCGGAAGAAGCTCTAACCCAAAAGTGCAAACAAATATAAAGTTTTTTTCTTATTATTATTATTATTAAAGTTTATAGTATTTGCGAAATTTAGTTAAATTATTCCCAGTGTAAAGCATTACTATATAAGTAGTTATATAAGTACATATTTGGTAATGGCAAGTACTTTCCATTGTCATTACAAATCTCATCTCCTTTGTATGTCGATATGGTTTAAAATAATGACATATTATTACTAAGCATCTTACGAAAAATCAAAAAAAATGTGGGGTTAAATATATGCTTACTAGTATGGAGAAAATAATGAGTCTAAAGTAAATTTTCAAATAAAACTAAATTTAATAAAAAAATTTTTTTTTTATTGAAATTTTTTTTAAATAAAATGTACCCACACAAGATTCGAACTTGAGACTCCTGATTGTCATCTCGATATTTTATACATGATAGATAAAAACATAAATGACAAAAAATCAAAAATCAGTAGTTATAACTATGTACTTACTAGAGTCGAAAAAATAATGAGTCTAAAAATAGATTTCCAAAAAATTACTCTATGTATATATAAAATAATGATAATAATAAGTACATATGGGTAATGCATTATTTTTTATATTTAAAAATTGAAACAAGGAGGAAATTAACTATTTATTAGTAAGTCATTATTAGTTGTATTAAAGTAATGCAGAGAGTAAGATGGTGTCGTTACTGGTAGTCCGAAAAGTAATGATATGTCATTACCGTTTCTACACTTAGATGGTTTAAAACACGTTCAGAGAGTATAGTTTATACACTTAGAATATTATACAGGTAAACCCCACTTTCCCACAGCTATGAAAATATGAAATCTAAGCTAAAGTGCCTCAAAACAGAGGCAGCAAAAGCTGGCCTGAAAATAAACATTGGCAAGAGTAAAGTAATGCGCTGCAATACCGTGAACAGTAACAATTTTCGCATAGGAAATATTGAATTGGAAGAGGTCACGTCATTTTGCTACCTGGGTAGCATTTTAACAAATACAGGTGGTTCCAGTAAGGATGTTGAGTATCGAATATCTAAAGCCAACCAAGCATTCGGTACCCTCCGGTTGATATGGAAATCTTCTGCATTATCCAGGTACACTAAGATAAGCATCTTTAACTCATGTGTCAAATCTGTGCCGCTTTATGCATGCGAGACGTGGAACAGAACAGAACACGAGATAAACTCCCTACAAGTGTTTGTTAATCGATGTCTCCGAAGAATTATAAAAGTTTTTTGGCCTAACACCATATCCAATGGAGAACTTTGGAGACAAACAAACCAGCGGGCAATCCATATAGATTAATGAATCGCAAATGGCGAACCACAGGACATAATATATAATATATATATATAAACCACACTGAAAATGTCCAGTGTAGAAACGGTAATGACATGTCACTACTTTTCTCACTACCTATAACAGCAATAATTATGACTTATAAATAACTAGTTAATTTTGCCATTATTTTAATACAAAAAATAATACGTTACTCACAAGTACTTATTGTTATCATTATTTTATATAAAGTAATGATCTCGAAATTTTCTGGAAGCAAGTCATTTATGTTTTTATCTTGAAGTATAACATGTCCATATAGCTTAGATGATAGAGCGGTTGACTGACAACCTGGAGTCCCAGGTTCAAATCCTGTGAGTTCACATTTTATTAAAAACAAAATTTTCAATAAAAAAATAAACATATAGGTAACTATATTTTTTTTTGATTTTTCGTAAGCAGTTTTGTAATGATATGTCATTATTTTGCGCGACATCCCCATACAAAAGTAATGACATTTGTTAGTACTTGCTATTACCAAATACGTACTTATATAACCACTTATATGGTAATGTTATACATATAATTCATTAAATTCAACGACTAACATTTCATTCAACTAACATTGTCATTTGTTTTTTACTGTTCAAAAACTAAACAAACAAATGTAGTAAAAATTAACCACAAATGTAGTAAACAACAAACATTTATTTGTTTTATTTTTTATTTTTAAATATAAAAGGAATGTAAAATCATAATACAGTAATTTGATGTGGTTTGTATTTTTAAATAAACTACAAATGTAGTCCAAAATTAAATTTCTTTTACAAATGACTGTTTTTCACTTTGTGTGTATTTAATTCTAAAATGTTTAACTTTTCTATTGAATTGTTTGGCTATTATTCAATATCAATTACATGTTTCAATTTCCATTTACAATAAGTGCTACATTGTATCTAATTTTTTGTTTCCTTTTCCAGCAACGACAATTTCTCTATTGCTGCCAATACTAACTCCCTTTTTTGTGAAAATATTTCTGGTTTAAATATACTTCCCTCAACATTTATATGTTCAACACGTATTTTAAGTATAAAGTTTTTTTTTCGAAAATTTTCTCTAATACCTTTCTTTGGCTGTAAAGTGGATTCTAAAGTAGTTGGCTACAACTAAATACTGTTGATGAGTTAAAATATAGCAATGACTTACATACACTACCATGAATAATGAGAAATGACATAAAACGGAAGTAAACTGGAAATATAGGAAAAAAACTGAAACTGAACAAAGAAAAAACCCCATAACAAAAAGAAAACTTTTAAATGTCACAATTTCCTTTTTTTTGTTTAAGAATTCTAAAAAAGTTTGAACACATTTGTACTAGGGGGTAAAGGTATTATAAAACTAAATACAATAAAAAACTTGTTTATTTACCTAATAATAGTTTAGATGACTGCTACTTATTGTTAGCAGCAGTACTATAAATCAACAAAAATAGTTTTTATGTACAATTGTAAATTTCACTTATTTTTTTCTAAAACTTTTTGCTTTTATCATCCATATAAGTTTAGTATTGTTAAAAATTTGTATTTATTGTTAGAAAATAATTTTTTATGTTTACTGGTTATGTTGCATATTTTAAACACGTTTCAACTGTCATATTTAATGTTACGTCTCTTCAAAATATGAACATCGGAATAAAAAGAAGTCATGCAAACTATTTTTTTTTAAAACTGTTACAACAATTGGGTAAAGCGTATGAGTGATATTTATTTTTTTTTTATAAAAGACGTACGAGTAATGTAAATAACTTAACTCATACGTAATTTAACTTTGTTAAGATTAGTGTTGTCATTTATTCGGGTTTTTATTATGATCTATTAAGTGATCGAGAAAATTTTGATTCAAACGATTAACTTTATAAAATTGTTTGATTAAACGAACGAATAACGAATAAAAATAATTCTGCAATAAATAAAGTTTTTTTCCTATCATCTCCATTGTGGTACCAATTTAAATACTAAAAATCATATTTATGAAATGTTGTATTAGTTAGAATATCATTATTTTTATGTAGAAAAAATTCATAGAGATAATGATATGGTCACTATAATTATTGTTGTTAATGAAATGTTTCAAAAATATTGATGAAATTGTTACATTGGACGAACATTTATGAAACTTATTCCTCGATTTCTCTGGGTGTATTTATCTTATAATCATAGAAAAAAATGGCTAATTATGGCAAAAAAAATGGAAAAAGAAAAATTTTAGAAAACAAGTGTTTTTATGCACTTAGAAGAAAAATCAAAAAAAAAATTACTTTTAAGAATGCAGCAAAATTGATTATTAATAGGTTTTTTGTTAAAGTTCTGCCTATTATGGAGGCTCTAACTTTTCTAAAACTTCGGGTTCTGATGAGATCTTTAGCCAGATCGAAATACTAGTATCAACCTAGCTAATATGTTTGATTTGCTTTATTTTTGTAAATATACGGAGGTTGAAAGCTCGTTATAAATTGAAAATAATATAAAACACCATTTCAAATACATTTTAGTTAAAACACAAATTTTAGCCTTAACACTGTATTCATAAACGATTATTAACTTTAATACAATGTTTAAAATAGGTATTTTAAGCTAAATTTCGTTTATGAATACAGTTTTAAGGCTTAAAATGTATTTGAAATTTGAATTTCGATTTTTATTGATACGGGCGTAAAAGTTTTAAGTAAAATATTTGGAACAAATGTTGCGTTAAGTTTCTTCATACGATTTTGAAGAACCTTACTATTTATAAAGCATTTCATAAAAAGTTATGAAACTTTATCATATTTATGAAACATATCATAAATATGAAGAAGTATGTCATCAATTTCCCCTTTTATAGAACAGCTTCATATGATGAAGCTTTTTCCCTGAGTGTATAAATTGCTTAACTCGGGATACGAATAGTAATCGAAATTGTAATAGTAATAGGAATCGAAATTGTAAATTTATTCACCTTTTCTTATGTCAACTGTTGGTAGAATAAGTAGGCGTGGCACTTCCCATAATACCCTAACCATTAAATTACTTAAACTTTTTCTTTTTTTATGCCATATTTTCTTTGAAAATGCACTAATTTCTACTAATAAGTGCATATTTTAGCATTTATTTGGCATTTTGTACTTTATGTTTTAAGTGCTTATTTTCGATTAAATTTTGAATACTCTTCAGGTTTTTTTTTCATCAAATTAAAGCCAATTATAAAGTATTACTAAATATACCTTTCCATTAACAATATTAAATTTGTTTATTATTAAGATTTTACGTGATATTTTTTTTTTGCCCATTTTATTAATGCAATTCACATTTCATTATACTATGTATATTTTTTACATTTATTTTTCACCCGCTTCTTTAATACTTTAGCTGTATTTTTGTATGTAAAACTGATGTGAGTGTATTTCCATTTTGTATTGCCTACTTTAAGGCTTATGTATATGATTTTCTGTATTTCTGTATAATTTTTTTGCACAACTTAAATACTTATATTGTAGTATATTTTATATGCTATATCGTATTATGTCGTATTGCATTAATGTTACATGTCTGCATTATACATACAAATATTTAAACAAATATATGTGATAATGGAGTTTGAAAGTATTAATTCTTTAATCAAATTGTGTTTTTTGATTCTTTGCGCAATTAATTTTGTAAATAATGAGAAATCACTTGAAGCACTGACTTAATATTACCTTTTTTATTTAGCTTTACTCTTTGCAACACATGGTTGGCAATTTATTTTGTAAAATATTTAAAGAGATTTTTGTTTTTTTCTTTTTATCAAAGACTTAAACCCCTGGTAATATTTTGCTCATTTTTTTAATAAAAATTATTTTGTAATTCAAATTTATTAAGGATAGGTGGACAAATTTTCGTTCCTTTATTTTGTGATAGATTAAAATCAATAATTGTTTTGCATTAATCATTAAGATAAATCATAAATTTGTACCCCTAAATATATTCTTTACATTAAAAATATAAAATTAAATTAAACATTTATTTTAGTACACAAAAACACAATTGATTTTAAATTATAAGAAATAATTATACTACTCGACGGCCGAAAAAACTATCTTTGAAATGTGTCTTTTTTATTAATCCTATGTACGCTGAATCCAAATCTGGCAAAAAATCTACATTTGCAGTTTTAAAAATATCTCGATTATTATTTTACATCATCCAACCCAGTTTTTAGTATATTTTGCTTAATTCTTCGAATTTTGTCCTTTTTTAGTTTTATCCTTATAAATTTTATGCATGTAGAAAATTTTTTAAATTTTCTCATTGTACATAAACTAGACATTCCAATTAAAAAATGTTTGTATTAAAATTGTCCATTGAAAAATCCCTGAAATATTTAGAAAAAAACTTAAAACTTTAACTAATTTCGCACATGGTTCTAATACCAAAATAAGAAATAAAGAAATTAGAAAGGTTGAGGTTAAGGTTAAGGTTAGAAGAAGAATAAACGTTTTTCTATAAAAATTATAAACACTAGACTAGACTAGTTTCTGTCTTTTTATGGACAGGCGTTATCAACGAGTTTCCATTTAAATTGTATTATTATTTGTGTGTTATAATTGTCTGATTGTCTCTATATGATAAGTTTCAACTATTCCACTACCTGGCGGCTATAAGAATCGAACCTGCGTCTTATCTTATATTACAAACGTAACAATACCAAGTCGCAACCGCTTAACGATTACAGCCAAGTACGGCCTTGAATGCAACACAATTAACTAAATAAATTCTTTCATATAAAAATATATTATTAATGTTACTACTGAAGAATTTGCAACCTAACCTGTCTTTTTAATACATATTTTTTTTATTAGATTTCCATAAGCTGAGTAAATCAGGCAACAATTTTTTCTAACATTTGTAGTTTTTGAAATATCGCGGTTTCTATATTTACGTATAACTCCATTTTTTATTAAAAATTTTCTTCTTTTCTAAATATTTCACGATATTTTTAATGGGTTTGGAATTTTAATACAATAAAGAGTATAGTGGAATGTTTGGTTACGGACAAAGACTAAATTTTAAATTTTTTAAGCACACAACAAATTTATAGGGATAAAACTAAACATGCAAAATTTTCAACTTTCTTGCAATAGCGGTAAGATATCCTGAAACAAACACCGACATGATTATATTCAAATAAAAGATAATTTTTGATAGATTTATATAAAAAATTTATTTATCTTAAAAATTTATATAAAAAAATTATACGAAAAATGGGTCAAATGATGTAAATATAAAAACCGCGATAATTAACAAACTGCAAATGAGAAATTTTTTTTTTACAGATTTGGCTTCAGCATATCTAAGTATATTAAAAAATATGTATTTCAAAGGGTGGTGCAGCACAAAAGTGAAATTTGTCAAGTAGTATAATCAAGAACAAGGACGCTATACATTTATTAATTAAATGTCAGGCCTTAAGACACGCAACAACAAACTTTATATATTCACTAAAATTGTCTACCAAAAATAATAGCAGTTTTTACAATATGGTGTCTTTGGGTCTGAAATTTAATTAATAATACTTAATTTAAAAGTTTCGTAATGAAGATTTTAAATCAGTTTTAAGGAAATGTTTTCAGAGATCAAATTATTGTCAATAAAATTTCAATTAAACTTTTGTTTAGTTTCAAACTTACTTTCCATTAAAAGTTTAATAATATATATTAAATTAATTCTTTCAAAACTCTGTTGAATGAATACAAACAAGTTAAAGTATATGTATAAGTAGTAAGTAGCAAAGTGGCAACCCATATAACAGGATTATAATATAAATCATTGCCTACTTTATGGGTGCTACAATACAATTGTAGGTATTTAAATATATAAAAAGTAAATAATACCTAGTATAGTTATGTAGGTACAAATACGTAGCAACAGCAAAAACAAATATTGTAAAAAAAGTGCGCATTCTACAAATGCAAAAAAGGAACTTTATGGTAAAAAGTTTTGAACAAATGCAGAGATTGAAACGAAATTAAATAAAAGTTGTTAAAAAGGTTTTTATTTAGTTTATTTATATGTTAAGTTACAACCAAAGATACAAATTATGTCTTTAGTTCATTTTTTAAAGATTAAAATTTTGTGGAAACACTATAACTCCCTAAAGAAGGCAAAACAATTCTGTTAATTTTTTAACTAAATATAAACAAATTAAAAATTGCAACATAACTCCAGGAGTTTTGTGTTTAACGGAATTTTATTATAAATAGAAACTACTAAAACCCTAAAAATATGCTTTCATTTTGTTATTTTGTAAATTTACTTAACTCACTTAAACTTAATCACTGAATTTGCAAATTAAATTTTAAACACTTTTATTTTGTCCAAAATTACATTTCTACATAATTCATGCTATACCTTAATTATGCAAAAATTTTCATTGCATTGGGTATTTTGGAAAATAACAACTAACTGCTAGTTACAAATAGAATGTTGCAAAAACAAAAATACCTCTAATCTAGGCAATTAAAGCAACATTACGTGGCTACAAGTTACTAGCATTTTAACAACCAACCAAGAGACTAAAGCTTAAAAGCGACAGCAAAATAGAAATTATAAAAAGTAAAAAAAAAATGCATTTTAAAAACTGCTAATTCCACTTGAGTAAAAACCTTTATATAACTTTTCAACACTTTTCAACACCACCAGTAACAAAAAACGACAACAACAAAATTACTATTAAGAAAAAAACCTAATGTGGCTACTTTAGAAAAAACAAAAAAAAAAAGTCCTCCGCAGCAAAAAGTTGCCTCAAAATGCGGGCCAGACATAAAAGACAGCACTCGAATAGAACTAGCCACTCTTGACTATAAATACATAGTATTAAGAACTAATGCAAATGACAACCTGAAGGAAGTGTTAATTTTTTTCTAGTTGTTTTAGGGGTTTTTGTCTTTTTTTTTTGGTGCGTTTTATTCATTAAGCATAAATTTTAAAAACTAACTATTCTCCTTCACTTGTTATCTTAACATGACCAACTAAGAAAAATTAAAATTTAAACATTTCAATTAGAATCTTACAGATTTAAGTCAATATTATTTATTGAAAACATAAAGTTTTTAGAATTTTTTCTATGGAAAATCCTCAAAATTTTAAACATAAAAAATCCTCGGCTTTATTAAACATTGGACAATACTACAAAATAACATTTTAGATAAAAAGTCGACTTTATTTTTAAACAGAAGCTATTTTTTTAATTTTGATGTGCTGGAAGCAATGTTGTAACGACAAGTTTTACTTAGTTATAAATGTGGTGAGCTCGGGGAGGTAGGGACCCTCACAGACTTTTTTTAAATTAGTGCCAGAGAGTAAAAGTCCGAGTTTTTTCCAAATCAATAAAAACTGAATTCATTTCTGAACTTCTATCAATATTAGTACAAGAAAGAATCAAGTAAGCAAGCAATAACACTGTGCAACAAATTTAGGGTCACCGGTTGTATCCCGAATTAAACCAACGGCGAATGAAAGTAGATTATCAATAGATAAAAACCCCCAAAGGGTTTTTAAACTTAGCTCGTATTTCATTTTTATATCCTTTTGAATTTTGGACTTTTTTCAGGCCACGTTTTTTGATTTTTTAAATATTAAAAAAATAAATTACACCATGTAAAAATGATATCATATAAAAACATATATTGAGCATATATAAAGCATATAAAGGGTGTCCCAAGAAGAACGCAATTTTTAAATCTGGCAACATTCGAAGTGTCATTGTTTGACATTTGAACAATTGTTATTGTTTGCTAGTAGAAGGTACGAGGTTAGTAAAAATGGAGCGCTACACGAATGAACAACGCATTCTCATTGTGAAATTGTTTTACCAAAATGGTGAAAGTTTTGCGGCTACAGTTCGCAAATTGCGATTCATCTTCATGGCTTCGTCAATAGGCAGAATTGTCGCATTTGGGGGGAGGAAAATCCTTGAGTGATTCACGAGAAGCAAATGCATCCTCAACGTGTCACTGTGTGGTGTGGTTTTTGGGCTGGAGGAATCATTGGACCTTTTTTTATGAAAATGAGGCAGGTCAAGCGCAGTCAATGGTGTTCGGTATCGTGAAATGATAACCAGTTTTTTCTTGCCTAGAATTGAAGAAATGAATGTGGAGGGCATGTGGTTCCAACAAGACGGCGCCACATGTCATACAGCCAGAGAAACAATTCAATTGCTGCATCAGTCATTTCCCGGTCGTGTTATTTCGCGTTTTGGAGATCAGAATTGGCCGCCTAGGTCGTGCGATTTAACACCATTAGATTTTTTTCTTTGGGGTTTTTTGAAGTCGATGGTTTACGCGAATAAGCCGACGACGACTCAAGCCTTAAAAGAGGAAATTGGACGCTGCATTAATGAAATACCGCAGCATTCATGCAAAACGGTCATTGAAAATTTCATTAAAAGATCGCGTGCATGCCAGCAAAGCCATCTGCACGATATATTGTTCCATACATAACCTCATTCTGTCTACTTTACGATATAATAAAGTTTCACGATTTTTTTTTTAATATCTGTGTTTTATTTAAAATTTAAAAATTGCGCTCTTCTTGGGACACCCTTTATAAAACATATATAATCATATGCCCTCAAATTTTGGATCCAAACACATTTGGAAATATATTATGTGAGATCATTAATGGTCATATACTGTCATATATATATAATAGTCATATATCATCAGCTTTGTAAGATCATATATAAGCTCATATATAAACCTCTTTTTTTAGAGTTGTGACAGCACACGTTCTTTTGAGGATAAGTTTCTAAGAGCTAGAAAGAGAGATTAGTGGAAAAATTCATTGTGGTCCAGTCACTGCTGTTGGAAACTGGCCCAGATTCCTTGTAAGCATGTTGCAGTTATCGAATCCCAATTTACTTAGTGACTTCCGGCTATAATACCACCCAAAATGTTAAATTAAAAATAAATGTATATTTTAATCCACTAACAGGCAAGCCCGAATCCAGGCCATAAATGCATTTATTATATAAAATTTAGCTATTTTGATAGAAAAATAAATTTACAACATTTTGTGTGCAATTTTTTGTAATTTCCAGTACGATTCTCATGCAAATGCAAACTCGATTTTGACCAAATGAAATTTTATTAAAAATATTTTTGTTTTTAAAACATCTTTTTATTTAAGTGTATATTTTAATTACATATTTTACAATTTTAACTGAATATTTTTGGATTTATAGTTCATGAAAATCGCAGCCCTGACAATTTGAATGTATTGTGTAATTTTTTGTGTGTAGTGCATGGTTTGAAAGCGAGAAAGTGTTCAAATTTAAATTTTAAAAACTTAATATTTTTAAACAAGCACAATTTTTAAAATCCTTAAAAACATATTTTAGTTGATTAAAAATCTTTGACATTGAACACGGAGTAAAATTGAAATTTAAGATTTTGAAAAAAGCTCTTTGTTTTGTCTAAGGGTTCAAAGCGATACAATGGGATACCTCCAAAGGACATCGTATTAACATGAAAACAAATTGACAAATTTTTATGAAATTTGGCGGAGGGATTATATTTATTATCAATAGCAAAGCGTTTAAGTTTGAACTATATTTATTGTATTGTAGTTAATTTATGTATATATGTATGTAGTTAATGTGGATTTTCGGTAAATTTCGCTCAAATCGAGAATATTTTTGGATTGTTACTATATCTTGGTAGAAGGTAAAAATTGCAAATTTACCCGGTTACAGGGTAAATTAGTTTTTATAATACTGATGTTACTATTTAAAACTTAAGTCCTAGAAATTTTGAGAATAATCGGTAGCATTACAGATTTTCTGCTTAAACATCAACTTTTAGGTTTTTTGTTGAAGCATGTTTTGAAAAATCAGCCAACATTTTTATACCTCTTCATTTTTTCTGGCTAATGTATTAAAGCCACATAAATGTGTATGTATGTGTGTGTTTTTGACGGTTTATATATGCATGTTTATGCCACGGTCTTTATGGCACCACTGCCATAACTAGCATAACAACGGAGAAAAAAAATGAAAGAGAGAGAGAGGACTAACAGCCTGAAACTATGCTTTGAACTTAATTAGCTGCGAATTAACAAATATATGTATTTTGTTGTTAGTGTTAGTACTCGGTAGTAATGTTAGTGTAGCTGAAAAACCCCAACTCACAACTGCAACAAAAAATAGAACAACTACTTGTTTTTTTAACGCTAAAGGTTATGTGATTATAATATTTTAAATATAAATGTAAGTATTCAGTGGAAAACAATGAAAATATTATAGTATGACTAAAAACGCAGCAGTAGTAGCAATTGGAGAATATAAACGGAAATGTAAAATGTCATCCTGCAGGCAAAGTGTGAAGATTTTTACAAATGTAATCATATTGTAACATGCTAGCAAACAATGCAACAAAAAATCTATACCATTCCTGCCACACAAAAAAAAAAACTTTCAAAGGATATTAAATTAAAAATGGCTGCAAAATGGCTATGAAAATTAAAACATAAAATTAAGCGATGAATTATGAAAAATAAAGTTTTAATATGTGGAATTAAAAGTTAAAAACTTTTTTTAACAACAAAGTAATAGACAATTTTAATCTCTAAACGTTGTTAAACTAATGTTTTTTAACTGTTTTACAGTATAAAATAAAAAAAAAAAAATAAATTTGGATGCATAATACAAAAAATAGCCTTAGACTGGTCTGTCTTAAAGTTTGCTTGGGGGAAATTATAACATAGTTTTAAATAAACTAAATTAAACATTTTGGGTCATTATTATTGTCAACACTTACAATTAGTAGACTTAGTTACTGAAATTTTGCTTAAAGCCAAAATCTAGCAATTAAATTACAGACTTACTTCTTTTTTTTAAATATTTATTTATATTTATTTTGAAAATATTAATTGTAACATTTGGCTCATTTTTATACATTGCTCGTTGTTATACATTTTTTAGGATTATTTATGCAAAATTTCGGGTTTCTATCTCCAAAACCTGAAAAGTTTTAGACTCTTACTATGAAAATGAGCAAAGTTTTTCACTGTGATGTATGAGTGTTATTAATTCATTGCAAATTTTACTAACTTTTTAATAACGTTGGTTACATCCAACCTTATTTAACAAATTTAAAAATATTTTATAAACCAATAAAGAAACTACAATACAAATATATTTTAAGTTACAAAAATTCTTGAATTTTTTATGTACATTTACTATGAAAACATAGTATTTATTTAAATTTTACCATTTGGATTACTTTTATAGTTTTAATAGAATAGTCCTGAATTAATATACATAATTCAGGACTATTCTCAATATGAAAATGAGCAAAACTGTTCACTGTGTTGTATGAGTATAATTAATTCATTGCAAATTTACTAAATATTCTATAACTTTAGTTATATCCATCCAAATTAAATTAATTCAAACCGATTTTATAAACGTGTTAGTAAACTACAACACAAATCTATTTAAGTTAAAAAAAACTATAAATTTTATACAAAAAAATCCTATGAAAACATATTACACTGAGTGTATTGTTTTGTGGTGTAACGGTTAGCGCGTTGGACTGTTACACAGATCGTCCCGGGTTCGATTCCCGGTGACGACAACATCAATTTAGAAAAATAATATGTATGAGTTTTCTATCACTTATATGTATCGCTGCGACCACCTTCAGTGTTCCCATATCACTTAACCCCACCGAAGTAAAATAATGAATCAAGGCTATGAAATAAAAAGCTTCAATAAATTCGCCAACTCTGCATCAGGTGGCGACCAACAACTGCTCTAAGACTTATCATCTCGCGCAATTACAGTGTTGCCATGTTTGAAGCCCTTCATTTTTCACCACCTTTCATCTCTCCACTATCCCCTTTCCAAAGAAAACAACACATTAATTAATAGGAAGAATTTCCTGAGTGTTGTTTCTCTTTAAAAAAAAAGTTATAGCGCCTTAATATGAAAGTGATCAAAATGATCCACTGTGTCGTATGAGTGTTATTATTTAATTGCAAATTTTACTAAATCTTTAATAAATTTGGTTATATGTAACCAAATTAAACAAATTTAAACAAATAATTATCACAAATCTACAAAATGCTTTGGAAAAAATTAACGATTATATGCTAAAATGGAAAATTAAGCTAAATGCAAACAAAACTGATTCCATCTTTTTTACGAGAAAGAGAAAACAGTGCAACTTTTCGGGAACATCTTTGCAAATGTCAGGATATAATATTCCTTGGTCTCAACTTAAATTTTGCGTTGTCACCGGCTTGTGAAAACAATTGTCTTTTAATTAAATAAAAGACAAAATAAAATATTTAAATTTAATATGTATTGCTAAACTAAATGTTTATAGATTTATAATCTAGTGTGGTCAAATGGCAAACAAACAAACATATACAGACATGTAGACAGAGTAAAGCGAAAGACAAAGACACACATCTTAGGTAGATTTTTATGGTTCCTTTTTCTTATTGCAAAAAAAGGGTTGTTTTTTTCGTTTCGTTTGTTTTTGTTTATTTTTTCGTTTCGTTTCTATAATTATCTTCGGCAGTTGCGTCCTTTAAAAGAAAGCATCATTTAGACAACCATTGATGTAAGTAGTTGAAAGAAAAGTTTTGTTATGTTATATATATTTATTTCTATATATTTTCAGATATTAAATTAATTCATGTCGTCAGTGTGGGAAAATGAAAATTTTTATATTTCGTAATTACTGTAAATTATTTTTAAAAGAATCACAAAAATATGTTTTATGATTTTCAGCAAATATATTAACTAAATTACAATTTTTTTTTACAATTTTTTTGCGTTTTTTTTTTCAGTCTACTAAAATTCAGCAAAAAATTTATTAATTTTTAGCAAGGCTTTTTTATTTCTAATCTACTAAGTGTTAGCAAAACTTTTGCTGAATCTACTAATTTTGTTGCTAAAAATCAGCTCGCTGACATTAGCAATTTTTTTGCTAGCACCCTCCTGACGAAAATTTTGCTAACTCAGCAAAATTTTTTGCTGACTTTACAAACTTTTTTTTTGAGTGTATACCATTTTTGTAAATTCAGCGAACTACCAAAAATTATGTACACTATTTTACTACGTTAATAAAGACAATTTCAATTCAATTTCAAACAGATTTTATAAACGAGGAAATAAACTACAACACAAATCAATTTTTAGTTACAAAAAATCCTAAAATTTTATAGAAAACATTTCTATGAAACATAATATATTGAGTATATTATCTTTAAAAGCATATTTTGAAAAATTTAACTGTACCAGTTGGTTCCTCTTTGATACATTAATTGCATATTTATTAAAGATTACTAGTTCAAGATTTCGTGTTTCTGTCTTCAAAATCAAAAAAGTTATAGATCCTAAATATGAAAATTTTCAAAATTGTCCACTCTGACGTATGAGTGTTATTAATTAGTGGCAAATTTTACTAAATCTTTAATAAGTTTGGTTATTTCCAACCAAAATTAACAAGCTGAAATAGATTTATAAGCCAATAAATAATTTACAACACAACTCTATTTTTAGTTACAAAAAAATCCTAAATTTTATACAAAATCATCTTAAACTAGACATAATAATTTTAAATTGTTCATAAATTACAAACATTTTAATATTATTACTTTTAACCTTTAAACCTTTTTATTTAAATAAAAAAAAAAGTATATTCTTTCTGCATAGTAATGGATTATTTTATGCACTTTTTATTCTTCTTTTTTACATTAAAAATTTTTATAGCATGTCTTTTAGTTATTATTGTTTAAAAAAAATTGTTTTATTGTTACTATGATTTAGCAGCTCATAAACTTTTATGACTAATATTTTAGCAAATAAATCTCTCTCCTTGGATTTTTTTAAACACATTTTCATTACACAACTACTATAAACTTTTAATTTTTATTTGTCACTCTGTGGTATTATAAATTCTGTGTAATTTTTATATTTAACAACTTTATTTTTTTTTTTTTTTTTGATAATTGTTTTAGTAATGTGTTAAAAATTGTATAGATTAAATAAATGTTTCTGTAAAAGTCTGTGTAATTGTATGAGTATGTATGTGTATGAGTGTTTTTGTTTAAATGTGTCTGTTTTGTAATTTAAGAGTATGGCTTTTAAATGTCATTTATTTAAAATTCAATGAAACGGAAGCGTCGATTTTTATACACCATAAATTTGTTAATAGGTTTGTTGACTTTATACTTGGAAAATAAAAATTGTACCGGAAATGCATTTGGATTTTTTATAGTATGTAGTTTTTGCTTTTATATGTTTATTTTAGGAGCTATAGATAAGGACTAAAAATAATAAAAGCAATTGAAAATGTCAGAATAAATAAAAATGATATGGAATATTATAAATATAAAAAAACAGGCCTTTGTAACAGATAACACTACTTAACGTATAATGTTATACGAAATATGTTTATCATTACTAAAACATCATTGATAAACAAAATAAAATATTTTTAAAATCACAATTTTTAGAATTTTCAATATTTATACTATATGGAATTTAAAGCTAACTCTGAACTGAATAATAATTATTTTTTTAGGGCTAGTCTAACAGCCGTCCAATTATGTGCACCAAATTTTACTTGTCTAAGGTGAATTTTTTTTAGGAAAAGAATTTTGTAATTTTCTTTATCCAAGGAACTTTATTATAAAGTCCACAAGCTCAAAAACCTGCATAATTAGAAAAAAATTTATAATTTATTTTTCACTTTTCGCAGTTAGCAATGTCAGTTTTGGTCAAGCTAAGGCATTGCGTAATAGGGTCTCTAACTTTGGACTAAAATTAAAATAAAAATAATTACCCAGACGAAACATTTCTGATTATAATCGATTTGCATCAAAGAGTTAGCGTTGGAGTCTTAAATTATGTTAAGTGTCATAGCAGAGCACAAATTTTTTTTTTATTTTATTAATTATTAATCATATAATTACAAATTATATACTATCACCCTAACCGAGCACTAGCTACTATGGCCTTCGGCGCGTTGTAGCGAAAACAGACCAGTGCCTCTGGTGGGAATCGTACCCACGACCCCCGCACAGATAAGCCAGCACGCTACCAACTAGCCTACCTGGGCGCACAGTGCACAAATTATTTTACAATATTTCTGCATAATTTAAAAGTAAATATTTATTGTTTTTATAGAGTGAAATCATAAAAACAGTTTTAAAGCTGAATTTTTAAAAATATTAGTTGGTTTTTGTATTAAGTGAGGAAAAAGTGAAAAAAAAATAAATATTTTGCCGAAAAAATTAATTTAACATCACTGAAATTATATTTATTTTGCTGGAAAACAATGACTAATTTAAAAAATTATAAAATTTGGTATTGCTGTTAGTTTTATGTGGTAGTAAAAACTTTTAAAAATTGTAAATATTTTGGGAAAAATTCAAAGTTTAATGGGTTAACTTATTATTATTTCGTCTACTGCAGTTGCGTTTTAACAGAATTTCCTTTTTTTTACCTTTTCACTACCGACTTTTTAATCGTGTATATATTTCTTTTTGGACTTCAAAATCTTGTTTAGGGTTCTTGAATTAAAAAGAAAGAGATTGACATGTATGCGCCTTACCCTCTTACCCACCAAAAAATGTGTCCAAAAATTTAAGTTTTGAAACTTATCGGGGGGGTTATTATGTAATTCGATTCGAAAATTGTTGTTCGAATTCGAAAATTTTATAACTGGTAAGATGATATCAGTACTTTAAAGTCCAACTTTCTAAAACCTTTTTGTATTTACTAGATCCAGAGCTGTGAATGAATCATTCATTTTTGAATTAATTTGCGAATCATTCATGCACTGAATTAGTAAAATTTTGAATTAATTCTTTTCGCCAAAAAACGAATTAAATGAAATTTGAATCGATTCGTATGCATTTGGTTGGAATGAATTGCAATTCATTTTAAATCAAATGAATTCGGCAAAATGAATTGCAATTCATTTGACTTGAATTGATTTTTCATTTCATTAATATGAATTGCAATATTTTTTCTAATTCATTTGAATTTATTCAAAATCAATTCAATACAAATGAATTGAAAATGAATTTCAATTCATTTCTCTAATTCACTTGAATTAATTCAAAATTAATTCAAGTCAAATGAATTGGAAATGAATTGCAATTCATTTCGCCAAACTCATTTGAATTGAAAATTAATTGCAATTCATTTTGCCTAATTCATTTGAATTGGAAATGAATTCCAATTTATTTTTACCAAATTCATTTGAATTAATTCAAATTTCATTCAATTCTTTTTTTATGTGAAAAGAATTATTCAAAATTCAATTCAAATTCGTAATGAATTGAAATCAAAAATGAATGATTCATTCACAGCTCTGACTAGATCATTGTCTACACGTTTTCAACATTTTTAGCAGCTGAAAAGTACTACTAGTATTTATTACTTTGTTTTCAATGCGAAAATTTTGTTTGAATCGCATTTCCTATCGAATCGAATTACATAATAACCCCCCAGCTCATTTTTACCACTAAATCATTCGGTCATCCAAAAATGCTTTGTTTGATTTTGTTCTGATCATTAGATGAAGCTACATGCCGAATTTTGAGTTTCTAGCTTTGCTAGTTTAGGAGATACACCAAACACTATTTTTTTCGGAGAAAAAGTCGGATTAAAAAAATCGGACTTTGTGAACAAAAATCATGACTTTTTTCTCCGATGAACAGATTATGCATATAATGATTATTTTTGCAATGAACAATGTCCGAATGAATTTATTTAAACAAAAATTTAAATGCTTTTTGCATATAAAATTTGTTATATTTTTTTAAAAATGTGTGCACTGGGTAGTCAAAGGGTTAACTATTTATTTATCTTGGATATTTATTTATTTTTTTTTTCTTGTAAAATACCTTTGCTAATAAAATTTATTAAAGAAAAATAGCTTTTGTTCATGATAGTATAACTATTTTTGCATTTTTTTAATTTTAATTTCTATATCGACATTGAAAAACTTTTTCTTTGTTAACTCGTTCTTGGTATTAAAAATGTGCATGTCTTAAGGTTCGCTAATATAGAAATTATATATTAAAAGCCTTCAGCGTGATATTAATATTTTAACACTTTATAGAAAATATGAAAGAGAACAAAGTTAAAAAAAATTCAAGGTTTTACCATAAAAACTGATTAAAAACAAATAAAATTTAAACAGAAGATGGTTTTAAATAAAAGTTATGGATTATTTAATAAATAAATATGTATTTATTTTAAAACTAACAAAAATGTTAATTAAAAATTCAGTGCAATGTCCTAAAAGCTGACAGCGACCTTTGCGGAGAGTTTGTTCCCAATTTTCATTGAAAATTTAAGTCAGTTTTCATAAAATTTTGTATAATAGAAATGTGGATTTTACTTCTTTTTTGTGAGATTGCACTGTAAATGTTTTTTTTTTTACAACTTAAACAAACTCTTTTAATGCCTTAAAATCTATCCTTTTAATCCCAATTTACGTTTTTCTGATATTTGTCATATAACAAAAGTTATGTACAATTTTCTAACTACACCTTTTAATTAATATCACTCATACGCACAGTAGTTTTATACAAATTCTCAGGCCTTTAAATATATGCAACAGCCAAAGAGTTTCTCGATTACTGAGCAAGAATATATATCCTGTGGCTGCAAATATGAAAATGATTATTTTTCGTTGCACGAATGAGGAACTACGTGTATTTTTTTTTTTTGTATTGCATGTATTTTGTTACTGTTTTTTCGTTCGTGTGAAGAAAAACGTCATCGGAAAACAGGGTATAAATTGAAATATTGATTTTTTTTTAATGTTGCTGCTAATAGTTTTCTACATATTTGTTATGGTTAGAGCAAACATTTTTTCAATTTAGCTTTGGTTTTCCTTAAAAACGGCATGTTTCCTGTTTTCAGGCACAACGTCAAAACAGAGGGAGAGAGCATTGCAACAGCTAAGCCTTCAGATCGATCGAAACAATTTTTAAGAAGCAATTGTTGAGAAGGAGTAAATCTTTATAAAATCATTAAAATAGTTGTCTTACTTAAAAAGTTACAGAATGTCAATAATTTCTATAAAAATTAATAATTATGTTATTATTACACACAGAAAACAGTTTTTTTTTGCCAACCGAATTTTTGTGGTTCCACGTACTATCACTATTATTAAATTTTAATACTATTGTAACAACCGACATTTATTTACAAATTTCGAATTTTTATTGTAACAATTGAATATTTTATGGATATGGAATATAATATTCTATAAATAGATTTACATGCGTTCAATAAAATTTATTTTATTAATAAAAAATGTATGTATATGCCTCGAACTGGGCTCGAACCGGCGATTTTCCATTTGTCAGGCAAGTACTTTACCTCTAGCCTAAACCCAATTTAAATATATTTTTTTATTTTTTAATTTCAAGCTTGATTATTTTCTAGTTTCAAATTTAAGTATTTGTTTAAAAATAGATTTGTATATGCAATAGAAATTCGGTTGCTACAGTTTCTGAGTTTCTTAGATGTTGCCTGTAAAATGGATTTGCCAATGAAAAGTATCTCCCCAAATGAAACCAAAACGGAAATAAATACCTTAAATAATACAAAATCTTCAGGATATGATAAAACAGATGCAATAGTCATAAAATCACTGCCATTCAAAGGAATTATTTATTTAACTTTAATATTTAATGCAATTTTGCGTCTCCAACATTTTCCCTCGCAATGGAAGTGTGCCGAGATAATTGTGGTATTAAAACCATCTAAGCCGATTAATGTTGTGTCTTCCTATAGACCAATTAGTTTACTTAATATTTGAACGACTTCTCCTTAAGCGCTTATTACCAATTCTTGAGAAAAATAATATCATTCCTGACTATCAATTCGGTTTTCGCCATAAACATGGCACGCCAGAACAATGCCACCGAATATGTAAAACTATTTTTGATTCCTTCGAAAATAAGAAATACTGTTCTGCTGTGTTTTTGGACATACAATAGGCGTTTGATAAAGTTTGGCACAGTGGATTGCTATATAAATTAAAAAAATATACTTCCAGCACAGTTTTACTCGTTTTTCCTGTCATATTTAAGTAAAAGATGTTTCTATATCAGAACCAATAACGATGTTTCCGATATTTATCAAATAAAAGCTGGCATACCACAGGGTAGCGTACTTGGTCCAGTATTATATACTATATTTACATATGATATGCCTACTAGAGATGACGTTACTGTTGCAACATATGCCGATGATACAGCATTTATATCGTCACATCAATCGCCATCCGAAGCATCCAGTATATTCCAATTGCAACTCGACATTCTTTAACACTGGCTTACTAAGTGGAATATTATAGTCAATACACAAAAGTCAAACCACATTACTTTCACTTTATGGAGATAATTGTCCGCCCGTATTTTTAAATGGCACTGAAATTCCTAGCAAAGATGACGTCAAATACCTAAGACTTCAACTAGACCGACGACTTACTTGGAAAGTACATATAAAATCGAAGAGGAAACAACTTGACATTAAATTCAAACAAATGTACTGGTTACTCCGGCCTAAATCTCAACTCTCTCTCTCTGTTGTTAAAAACCATATTAAAGCCAATTTGGACCTATGGCATTGAGTTATGGGGGACCGCCAGTAATTCAAATGTAGAAATTTTACAAAGATTTCAGTCTAAGGAATTAAGAACTATTACAAACGCTCCTTTTTATGTTACAAATAATGCATTACATAATGACCTCAAAATACCTTTCATAAAAGATGAAATAAGAAAAATTAGAGTCAGCAATCACTCAAACATTTTGGCAATCACTCTATTAGATGAGATTGATGAAATAGATAAATAATTAATATCATATATTATGATATAAAATAACACATTTAAAATAACATATTTTATTAATAACATAGTAATAGCACTTTTTATGTACACTAATACATATATATTTTATATTGTTGTTTCCGATGGGATTCAATAAGGCATGTTAATATAAATATTTTATTCAAATTTGCTTATTATTGTAAAATAGATTGCAAATAAAAATTGAGAAAAAAAAATATTATTTTAAAATTATTTTATTAATATAAAATTCTTCTCCGCAAACTGGGCTCGAACCCGCGACCTTCTGCTTGTCAGGCAACTACTTTACCTCTAGCCTTAACTAAATTTGAATTTGTATTTTCAAATTTCTACCTTTAATATTTTTTTTCTTTCAAATTTAAATATGAATGTCTAAAAATAGAGTTGTATGTACACAACAGAAATTGGGTTGCTAATCTTAATTATTTATTAGAGTTACCGAAACTATCAAAAAACTTTATATTATTTTAAAATTGGTAACGAAAACTTATATTTTAGATGGAGTGATTGTTTTTTTTACAGGCGAAACTAATATTCGTTTTTAATTGCAAATATTTTATTCAAGGGATAAAATTTCCGAAAAGTGTTTGGTTGTTGGTAATGTAGAAGATAATATTTTTTCAATATTGATTAAGAAAACCAATAGTTTGAATGATGTGACTGTGTTTTGGTTAATTTTATATACTTTCTGTTTACATCATAGTTAAATTATTCTGATGATTATTTTTGAAGTACTTACAATTAAAATTATTGAATAATGATTAAATTTTGGTTGGTTACAATGGAATTCCAACCAATTTATTCTCTGTGTGTAAAATTCCTTTAAAAATGTATAAATTTTTTAAAGTTTTTTATTAAATTTTTGCATAGTATGCACTTTTAAAACAATCCATCTTTTGTGCACAATAAAAACAATACTATATAATTTTTCCTTTAACATTTCCTTCAATTTTATATAAGGATTTCCTTTGAGCTTTTTATTATACAACAACGAATTAAAAGCCATAAAACTCTTTACTCATCTTCCTTAATTTAAACAATAGAAAAAAATATAGAAAAGAAATAAAACAAACAAAAATCTCAAACCGCAAACTCTGCGTAAAGAAAATAATTTTCTTTATTTTAAATTATTTTTCTATGTCTTAAAACCATATAAAAACTGTCATGAATTTAAGAAAAAGCGCAAAAGATCGTTGCAGAAGCATATTAAGAGTTTTTTATAAGATCCGGATTGTAGTAGTCCTGGTATTATTGTTGTTTGTTAAAGATTATACTACTGGTTTCACATTTTTATTCTTACACTAAGTTTTATTATTTTTTATTTCTGTTTTTTTTTTTTTTGTGTCTCAGTTTGTTCGCCTTTGGCCGCCATGTCGACAATAAAAAAAAAATATATATGAAAATTATGTTAGCTGAGTAACGCATTCACACAATAAATGGCATGTTGCGACTTTTGTGGTGCGTGCAATGAACAGTTTCCGCTTCAAGCGGGGCAAGATGATAAAACAAAGTGAAATCATAAGAAAAAATTATAATGAAACAAATACATACACACAAATTATATAAACGTTTTGATTTAATAAACGTTTTGTAAATGATTTAAGAAAATGTTTGACGAATAAAAGGAATTTAGAAAACTTGTAGTTTAAACTCCAAAATTTGCGCATATTAAATTATAATAGAATGACATGTATTCAGCATTGCCTGTTCAAATTATTTAAATCACTGGATAACCAACAAAGTTATAGTTAATTTTTTAATATTAATCATACGCTCAGTGTGTTTTTATAAAATAGTATTAAAATCGACATAGTTGAGCGTTTTAAAACTGTCAACGATTTTTTAAAGAAATCCTTTGATAGTAGATTTATTTCAAGAATTTGTTTTTTTAAGAAACGTTTTCAGATTCTAGATGCATTTTGTATTCAATTTATTTGAAGATTTCAGCCTAATCTTTTGAACAAAATAAAATTTTGTGGATAAATTAAATTACATTTCATTTTACTTATATAATTTCTATATTTTCCTTTATAAATGAAATTTTTCATAAATTACAAAATTATATAACATTTTTTTTAACTGCCACTTATTAATATTAATCATAAGTTCCAAATGCTAATATGGCAGAAGAGAAACATTTAAATATATAAACCCATATTACGCCACTCATCGATTTCATGGGACAAATTTCATAAAAATCCGTTCAAACGTTTTCAAGTTAAAACGATGTCCTTTTCAAGTATCGTATTGGAATCAAATATGTTCTTGGGTCAAAATAAGAGCTTTTAAAAAATCTTAAGCTTTAATCTTTAATCTTACTCTGTTTCGACAGTTTCTAGTAAACATATTTTCAAGATTTTTGAAAATTGTGTCATTGTGAATATTTATTTTTTAAAGTTTTACGAAATTTTAGATTTAAAACTTTCTCGCTTCCAAACCGTGCCATGCAGATAAAACATTATATATTAAATATTTTGTAAATTAAGGCTGCTATCAATTACTTTTTATAAAACACTCATTTGACACATGAGGACAATTTAAAATACCCTCCTGAAGGTGGACTTGCCAGTTAGAGGATTAATATTAATCACACGGTTTTATAATTTTATTTTAACGATTTCTAATACGTTTTTAAGCGATTTTATCCTTTTTCGGTAAAGGCAATTTTTCTCAATTTTTTATTGACATTATCGCTTTTTATCGACTTTGGCGGTTTTTCCATATTCAGAAGATTTTCCAATCCAATCTCAGCGATTTTTATACTTTTTCTGATTTTACCAATTTTTTAATATTATTATTTGTACTTATTTTTCTAAATTTAGCAATTTTAATAGTGAATTTTCATTGTTGATCTATAAATTGTGTGTGAGATGTTGGTTAGTTCGGTTAAAGATCATGAATATTTTTTCCATATTAACAGAAAAATTATAATTTTTTATTTGTGATAATTTACTTTAATTAACAGAAAAAAAACACTTAGAAAAAAAGTTATTTAACACCTGCATGAATATAGTTAACTTTCTAGCCCGCAACGGCCTTCATCAACATTCTTCGTGCCTTAAAGTGTTAAATAGGAAACATCATCTATTTAACACAACTAGTGAAGTTAAAAACGTAACGTGACTTAGTTTGTTGAGTATGACGAACTTTACTGCGAACTTATTTTCTATAAAGCTATGTTTAGTTTTGTTAATTATTACCACCGTTGCCAGTTCAACTAATTAAGTTGAAAATTTTACTGGCAGTTATTTTCAAATGTCATCATATTTTATCCTTTACTTTGTAAGTGAAAGAATATCAAATATTGAAAATTTTCTTCGTTTTCAACTAAGTCACGTTACTTTTTTAACTTATTTATGATGTTTACTATTTAACACTTTAAGGCACGAAGAATGTTGATGAAGGCTGTTGCGGGCTAGCAATTTTATTTATATTTTTATCAATTTATCCGATATATCGATTTAGCGTATCTTTTCATTTTAGCTATATTTTGCGATTGCAACAATTTGTATATTTTTTTTTTCATTATAGCGATTTTAGTACCTTGTTTTAGACTTTTGCATGATGCTTCTTGCACTCTCTCACACATCGTGTAGGGTATGCCAATATAATACCGCATTTCAAAATGTTCTAAAACCGTCTCAATTTCTCTTACTTATTTAAAATTCTTATATTCTTGACGATTTTTATATTTCTTAATAGTAGCGATTTTTATTATTTTTAAAATTTTTTCTGGCGATTTTAGCGTTTTTCAATTTAAAAATTTTTTATGTTATTTGCCAATTTAGCGATTTTATTTATTTTAGCGATTTTATTTAACTTTGACAATTTCGACCGATTTTATCGTTTTTTTAACTTGGGGGAATTTTTGCTAATTTCAGTGATATCAATTCATTTTCTGATTTTTGGGAAGTTTTTTTTTATCGATTTTTCCCAATATAATTACTTTGTATTGATTTAGGATATATTTTTCTCAATTTGGCGGATTTTTTATATATATTCTATGGACTTTTTGCTTTTACCATTTTGTTGATTTTTCAAAATTTTATCGTTTTTTTTTGTTTTAATTCCCCATTTTTCCCCGATTGGGATTTTTTTATAATTTTAGCGATTATAACCCGTTTGATAATCCTTTTTTTTTTGAATTTGATCGTTTTTTTTTTGTGTTTTTGTTTAGTTTTTTGACGATTTTTGACGATTTTTTTAAATGTAATTAGTTTTTAACGGTTTTTCTTATATTTTCTATTTCAGCGGGTTTTACAGTTTTTTTGTCTGAGCTTTTCTTTTTTTAATTACAGACTTTTTGTCTGAGCTTTTCTTTTTTTAATTACAGACTTTTTGTCTGAGCTTTTCTTTTTTTAATAATGATTTGTCTGAACTTTCGAAGGGATTTAAGGCACCTTTTTTATCGATTTTTCCCAATATAATTACTTTATATTGACTTAGGATATATTTTTCTCATTTTGGCGGATTTTTTATATATATATATATATATATATATTTTTATTCTATTGACTTTTCGCTTTTACCATTTTGTTGATTTTTCAAAATTTTGTCTTTTTTTTTTTGTTTCAATTCTCCATTTTTTCCCGATTGGGATTTTTTTTATAATTTTAGCGATTATAACCCGTTTGATAACCTATTTTTTTTTTTAATCTGATGGTTTTTTTTTGTATTTTTGTTTAGTTTTTTGACGTTTTTTTTTTAAATGTAAACAGTTTTTAACGGTTTTTCGTATATTTTCTATTTCAGCGGTTTCTATAGATTTTTTGTCTGAGCTTTTCTTTTTTTAATAATAATTTGTTTGAACTTTCTAAGGGATTTAATGCACCTTTTATTTGTCTTTTTTTTTGTTAGCATTTTGTCAAAAAGCTGTATGAAAATGCTGCGAAAATCGATAATTTTTATTTGGATCATATTTCTTTCAGTCGATATTTATTAAAAAACTTTTTTAAGCTTTTACTTAATTAATATAAATCATACGCCCCATGTGACATTTAAAAAAAATAAATTTTATCTCTTGTTTTTGCAATTTAAAACTTTATATAAATTTATAAACTTAACCAATTCACAATTAATGTTTCCATTAACACTCTTTTAATTCATTACTAATTTTTTATAATTTCACCCAATAAATTATTCATAACATTGTGTATTTAAAACAATTGTTCACTTAAATTTAGTTTAAAGTTAATTCCTTTTAATTGTTTAGTTAATTAACAGCAAAACTAAAAACACAACAAACATATTATGACCCTGTCATTGTCATGTCATAATGGTAGCAATTATTAATAACAATTTATTTGGTTGTTATTTTAATGGTCAGTCATTTCTGTTTGAGCCATGTGCAGCCACACACACACATACATATATACACAAAAGAATAGTTTCATAGGTATTGTGCATTCATGCCATGAAGCAGGCAACAATTTTGATGAAATTGAAATTTCAATGGCAAATAAAAAGGATGAATATGAAAATCCTGTCACCAGTCGTCTGTTAAGTGATTTAGCAACAATATTATTTTGGCTTCTAGTCTTTATAGCCAAAATTATTATATGGGTGAGTTGAGAAAAATGTAAAAACAACATTTTTTAGTGCAAAAAATATGAAAAATATTTACAATAACAAAAATTTTATGTAACTACAAACATTTACAAAACCTTAAGGTTTAATTAAAAATTTGTGAGGCTGCATTAATTAATTATAAAACTTGCAGCGAAGTTAAGTAAATTATAAAAATGTTTGCCACTTTTATTTATTTAAATTAATATCCACTTACCTGAATAAATCCCACAAAGTGCTGTACGGTTAAACTTAAAAAATATAATTTTGGTAAATTACGTGGATTCTGGACTTTCACAAAGTAGATCTGATTTGTTACAATCAAATCTTCGAATAAATTTCTAAGCTATTTCTTATTCTGCGCTCTCAAAGCACTTAACTTTTTGTTTTTCTAATGCTATTACAAAGCCTTAAAACCCGCTGTAATATCTAGCCTGCTGTATTAAACACATTTATTTTACTGGATTGAATCGTATCAAATTATATCAAACTCAATGTAATGTAATCCATTTATATACAATACGATCCACAATTTTTCGGTTTAAATTGTATTTCGAGAAATTTCATCATACACATGTTTTTTTATATAATCTAAAACTGATACACACAGAGAAAAATTTAGCTATTTGGTAACTGAAATTCAGTTATTAAGAATTTCAGACGGTTGGCACAACTTAACATTAGTTTACACAACAAAGTTCGGTTATTTCAACTGATTTTTATTTGTAACACCCAAAATACTCAGAAATCTAATGTAATATCGTAGTATTAACATAATTTTCAATGCGGTTGGCACTTTATTTCCCTGTGTGTGCAGACTAAATATTATTATTATTATATTATAAAAATCCGAACATCGAATTTAGAACAAAATGGCATCGATTTGTATTTTCATATTTTGCCAAAAGTGCATATTTTTGCATATTTCGACTTTTTATGCATATTTTGCCATATTTTGACTTCTTATGCATATTTTGTGCTTTCTTATACATATTTTTTCCTGCTCCTATTTTCCTTTTTTAGTTTCATGAAATTCCTGAAAATTTAAAAAAACTGATTTTTAAGACTTTTTTCTACAGAAAATCTTTTATACTCAAATGCTATTTTCATTAAATAAAACCTTCCAGATTCCATACACGTTTTCGAGAAACATTTATTTCAAATACAAGATTTAAACCCATTTTCTTCTATTAAAATAGTGTACGTAGCGTATGAGTGATATTAAAAATATAATACGTAGCGTATGAGTGATATTAATTAAAAACTTTACTTCTTGTAGACATTTTTACAAACATTATAAAGCCATTAATGCAAATTCTATTAATAGATTCTCTTCCTTATAATTATTCTAACAAAGTTGTATGTAATTTTAAAAAATCTAAACTAAGTTCTTTATTACTTTTTTCAGATTTCCCTTATTTTCATCATATTTGGTTTGATATTTCCACGTTTTAGTTTTCTAATAATAAATCAATTAATCCAGCATAAAAACACATTATTTGTTACCAAATCACTAACAGAAGAATTTTAGATGAAAAAAATAATACTGAATATGGAAAACGAAATCAACATGAAACCAACAACATCCTCCCAAAATTCATGGTTAAATGGCAGCACTACTGAAACAAAACCATTAACAACAGTAGATACACCAACAACCGGAGAAACATTAAAAAAAACAACAAATTTGAGAAAAACCACAAAAACCATTATCACTTTTATAGCGGCCTATTTTGAGGATAGCAACATACATGGTCTACAATATGTGGTCAAAGGAGGTCTAACAACAATTGAAAAGTAAGTAGTATGAAACAAATACACAGAGACATGAACGCACACATTAAGAACATATTGTAAATGTATTTTATAACGGTGTTCGGTTAAAATATATTGTTGTAGTAGGTATAGAACATATTTGAATGGGCTCTTCTAACTACAACATTGAAAATAAACCCACTCACACAAAGTCAACTAGGGTGTCCACTCACACAAAGTCCACTAGGGTGCCTCGTTATCACTAAAATACCATTACCGAAATAGTTGAAATAGCGTTGTGCTTAAAAAGCCGTCACCAAAATAATCTGAAAACATAAACAAAGAAAAACTGCTGTAAATGGATAAAACCGCTATCTTTCAAATAACGTTACCGAAATAACTCAAATACCGTTTCCGCTAAAATAACTATACCGAAATGAGTAAAATACCGTTAACGAATTAACTGAAATAACGTTACCCTTACCAATATCCGCATTAAATCGGTTACCATCCATGGAATAAGTGAAACAAAAAATTAAATTTTATAAAATATCGAATTTTGGAATTTTTTTAAAAAAAACTTTTTTTTAATGGGTCGCCAAAAATTTGGCACAGTTTAATGTTTCCAAAAATAATCGATTCCATCCATTTGGAACCATTTGCAATAAAATTGGGGGTGTAATGACAAATCTTTTTTTAAGGGTCACCATTATGTCCACATTAGGGTTATAACATTTTGCATTTTATGCAAATATCAAAAGTTACATGGCATAGCCGTGTAGGCCTTGAAAATAATTAAGAACCGTGATCTTAGTTTTTCGCGGTCATTAAAAAGTTCCGGCACCAAACGCAATCAAGTTTTGCTTAAAATATTTTAAAAAAATGTAACATTTTACTTAAAGTCCTATAGTTTTTTGTTAAGTACTTATACTATCATCAATGAAAAATAATTTTCCGCCATTACAACACACATACACATTGTAAAGGGTCCGCCATCTAACGTTTTCGTGAATGTTAACACTTAGCTCATGTCTGATTTGACAGATAATTAGTTTTGTCCTTCCGCTGAACGAATATGGTTGTGTATACGTTTGAACAACGCTGGGAAATATTGCGACATTACTTTGAAAATCATGGTAATGTTGCAGAATGTGCAGATCTGTTGCAGAATGTTGCAGAGCTAATGTCGTTTGGCCACCTCGGAGCTGCGATTTGACACCGTTGGACTATTATTTGTGGGGTGCCGTAAAAGATAAGTGTTACGCCAACAAGCCAGAGACAATTGACGCTTTAAAGGACAATATTCGTGAAGCCATTGGTGAAATACAGCTGCACACTATCGATAGTGGACCGATCGTGTAGGGTACTGCATGGCCAGCCGAGGCAGCCATTTGAATGAAATTATTTTCCATTATTAACCGGAAGGATTGTACTTTCAAATAAACAAAGAAATTTGAGAAAATATTCAGTAGTTTTTTTTTTATAGCATTTTCAAAAAAAAAAAAGTTATTTGGTGGACCCTTTATTATACCTTTTAAAATAAATATTAAAATTAAAAAAGGATTTTATAAATTGGCTTTGGTACGGAAGGTTTTTGATTCGAATTGACTTAAAATAACGATTTTTATTATCAGCACAAAATTGCCCTGTAGTTTTTTCGCAAAAAAAAGTTATAACCCTAGGCCACATACTTAGTTTACCCACAACATACACAATCAAATAACTCTAACATTTTAACATTTTTATTCAATTTTGTTGTTTTTCATGGTACCCTCCTGTTTGTATGTATAAATGTTCCATATAACATAGATGCCTTTGGTTGACACTCTTAATTATATCGATGTATTTTTGTGTGGAAATTGGTTTGCAATCTGTTGATCGTTATTATACAAAAAGCACTGTTGTTGGCCTCGAGCGAGATTTTCACTATTGGAACACAACCATGCCAAGTGTAACCATATGTCCATTAAAACGTTTAGACATGAAACTATTCGATGAATATTGCCGGTAGGTAAATTGTTATAAGACTGAGTGCACTTCAATACAAATTATAAATAAATCTTCATTAATTAAATGTATTTTAGAGTAACAAATTTAGTATTTAGTGAAAACACCATCACAAATAATATAAACAGAAGATACAAATAAAATTAAATTTGTTGACAAATAAAACATATCGATGTTTGGTTATAAAGTGCACAATTTCGCTAATGAAGGCTTTTCAAAATTAAAATTAGTTTTAAAATATTGAAAAATTATAAAATGTACAATTTTATAAATTGTATGCCAATAAGAAAATTATACAGCTTCTGCAAAAATATACAACAATCAAATTGTGCTAATTTATTTTAAATTTTAACTATTTCATAATTAATATCAATCATACGCCTCCTACAATTTTTAAAAAAAAAAAATGCTTTGTAACTTCAACCATTAGCAAATTTGGAGTAGATTCTATGGACTTTTAACATAAAATACTCTAACAAGGCATTCCAAGCTAAACGCTTTAATTTGTAAAAAATTGGGTATGAGCAATGAAATCTCAAAACAATATGTCTATTTTTTTTGCCACCTCGGGGATTTAGAAGGTGAAATAGGCTAATGAAAATCGGTAAATTTTAAATTCAACCATTAGCAAATTTGGCGTAGATTCTATGGACTTTTAACATAAAATACTCTAACAAGGCATTCCAAGCTAAACGCTTTAATTCGTAAAAAAATGGATATGAGCAATGAAATTTCAGAACAATATGTCTATTTTTTTTTGCCATCTCGGGGACTTAGAAGGTGAAATAGGCTACTGAAAATCGGTAAATTTTAAATTCAACCATTAGCAAATTTGGCGTAGATTCTATGAACTTTTAAAATAAAATACTCTAACAAGGCATTCCAAGCTAAACGCTTTAATTCATAAAAAATTGGGTATGAAGAATGAAATTTTAGAACAATATGTCTATTTTTTTGTCACCTCGGGGATTTAGAAGGTGAAATAAGCTAATGAAAATCGGTAAATTTTTGGTACTTTTATATTCAGGACATGTCAGAATCTTTGATAATTCGATACAAAAACTCCATTTAAATAATGTTTTCGTCAAATGAGGAAGCTTGATATGCAAAATACCTACGGTTTGGTACAGGATTGCTAAATTGTGTTGGTAATTGGTTTCTTTGACATTTTTTTTTGTACGATAAACAAAATTTTAATAGCACGATCAATCGCTTAATTTTTTAAAATTATTCGATTAATCAAACGAATACCGAATAAAAAATGGTTTAAAATAGATAACTTATATAAATGGTTTACCCTGTCATCTCAAAATTTAGAATACTACAAAAACACCAATTCTCAAATACATTTATTTTTACACTGTACACGCAGATAAATGAGCATAATATTATGATAGTTAAAGAGCATCATATTATGATTGTAATGTCTAACAATCATAATGTAATCATAGTAATCATAATATGATCCTAAATGGCGATAAAATCGTCCTGGATGATTATAATATGATCAGCCAGAATCATGTATATGATAATTAGGATCATAATATGATCATTTCGTAACCTAAATCATGCTCAATCATATTTTTTCTCTGAGTGTAAGAACGCTAAAAGA
The DNA here is from genome assembly GCA_021234595.1 of Delia radicum. Lineage (NCBI taxonomy): Eukaryota > Metazoa > Arthropoda > Insecta > Diptera > Anthomyiidae > Delia > Delia radicum. The sequence goes on from CM037854.1 coordinate 235,008,043, forward strand.
CTTCTCAATCATACGTAAACTTTCTGAGGAATCGTTGAAGCCCACAAAAGCGTAGAACTACGATTAATAAAAAAAAGGAAAAAAATAACACAAGTAAAGAATTATCAAATATAAAAACGAGCAGGTCTGAGGGATACCAATAATTTTTCTTTTATCGAAATCCTGGGAATTCGGCTGGGGAATCCCGGGATTTTAAACAACACATTTTTAAACAAAAAGTTAAATATTTTACATTTTCAATACAATTTTTTGAAGGAAAGCAATTTTAAACGTCACCTCCTATCATAGACTTAATTAGACTTAGTAGTAAATTCTGTTATAGTCTCATATATGGGCAGGGGCTCCATTGTCTATTCTGAAGCTTCTGGACCGTGTTCAGGGGAGGGCGGTGAAGCTTATCAATGACAGTAGTGTATCCAACTCTATTGATTCATTGGAGCATCGTCGGAATGTGGGTTGTGTGACACTTTTCTATCGATATTACCATGGGAGATGCTCATCTGAGATAAGTGAACTTATTCCACGAGCCCGAGTTTTTATTCGTAATACTCGCTTATCTAGTAGAGCACATCCGTTTGTAGTTGATTGTCCTGTGTTTCGCACAACGCATTACAGAGAAAATTCGTTTTTTAGTCGAACGATTCGTATGTGGAACAAACTTCCCGCAGAAGTCTTCCCTGTTTAAATCAAATATCCACAAACACTACTCCCTCTTTCCTCCTTCCCATACCTTATTTTCCTGATCAATACAATGCACTGCATGAGTAGGGGGCATCCCCTGAGTATTGGTTATAAAAAAAAAAAAAAAAAGTTAAAATCATTTAATTATCCAAATTCCTTAAAAATGCTTTTCTGTAGTCAAGACTTCAACAAAATTTTCATTCGTTAAAAATGTTAATGTGGCGTATGATTAATATTAATCCAGGTTTTGATAGTTAATGAAATAAAACTAATATGGGCGTATGATTAATTTCAATTATATGATAGTGTTGGAAAAGCAGTTAAAAATTTGGTTTCACCCAAGCGATTTAATTCTATAAAGCTTTGAATAGTAAAAATATTTAAAATTGTTTGTTCGTTTTTGTAGAGCTTTAACGACTTTTTTACATTTCCTCGTATTTTATTTTTTTAAATAAAAAGAGCGTTAATTTTAAAATTTTTTTTCTTTTTATTTCTCTTTTTTCCAGCAAACAAAATCTTCACGGTAAACAGCAACAAGAATTTTATGAATTCTTGGAAAAATTAGCTAATGCCACATATAGCAACTTTTATGCTATACCCAATAATCGTTCTATAGATGCGATTTTAGATCGTTTACAAATTAAACCTTATAAATATATGGAACTTATATACAATTTAACCGGCGATCCGGTACTCCGGCATAAAGTGGACATGAAAGATTTTTCCGATAAAGTACGCTGCTCTACGGGTAATTTAGTTATTGAGTCGCGACAAGTTTTAACGGAATATGGGATATGTTATATGACCAATACAATGTTGTCGGATAAATTTACTTCATTATATATGATATGGGGTGAATATGCGGTAAATGAAATACGTGGATTAGGAACGGTAATGCAAGTTAAAGTGGCCAGTTCTTTTGATAGTGATGTTAGTTATAATTTTTTGGGTTTCGATGAAGCGCCAATCGATGTAAGTGTTATACAAGAGGTTGAATTGGAAATTAATTTTTTTTTTAATTTAAGGGTTTCATGCACAGTCCTTATGATATTATGCGGGTTGATCATAATTTGGGCTATACTGATGAAGCTTTAAGTATAGAAGTTAATAGTATGGAAATAATAACCGAAGAAGGTTTTGAGAGGTAATTGAGATTTAAATATTCGCCTTTGTTGTGAGTTCTGAATTTTTATAAGAAAATTCTAAATGGTAACATATCGAATAAATAACATGTTCCGTAATTGAATATTTTTTTGTTAATATATTTTGTGTAGAAAAAGTTTGGTAAAAGTAAAAGAAATCCTTTCTTTTTGCAACTTTATGTTATCATTAATATATTAAAAAAAAATATTTTAAAAAATGTCTGTAAATTCCAAATTTTTTTTAAACAGCTAATTTTTCAAAATTTTAATTTCGTATGATTTATCAAGTCCACTCTGAAAAGTTTTGGAACTCAGATCAAAGATGGTTGATTTTGTCAATTTTTTTATTAATTTAAAAAAAAAAACAATAATTTTGTAGTGGCGCCAGTGTGGAGCAACGTAAATGTCGTTTTCAACATGAAAATAATTTAACTCATTATCCCATATATTCTCGCAATATTTGCTTACAAGAGTGTCGTTTAAATCTGGTTTATAAAATGTGTAAATGTATACCACATTTTTATCCAAATCGTAGTAAGTATGAATAAAATATTTTTAGCTAACTAAAAAAGATCTTATTTATAACAAGACAAAGGTACACTTAAAGAAGTGTTACAGTAGAATCTACTAAAAATTGCAGTTAAAAATGCGAGATCGGTAATTACCGTTAAAATAACTAAAAATGTATTTATTTCTAACTGTTGAAAACTAACAGTAAAAAATACTAACTAAGTCGTAAAAACAGCGAACAAATTTTTCTACAAAAATTTTGAAACAACAGTAAAAATTATTGTAGCAAAAAATAAATATTTTTTAACAGTTATTTGTTTCGGTATATTTAAAATATAGTTTAACAAAAAACGATTTTTTTTTGTTAAAATCAATTTTTTTAAATCGACATAATTTTCCTTTTCTAGCAAAAATTGGTAGTTGTTTACTGAAATATTAAAATAACTGCTCCAAAAATGCAGTATGTTTAGTAATTTTTTTATGACTGTTGTTATTGTTTTTTTTTAATTACAGTCGTAATAGTTGTTTTGTAATATTGCATAGAAAAACAACTGCAGTTGCAGTTAAAATAACTACCGATTACTGCACAACTAAACGTCATGTAGTAACGGTAAAATTTGTTGAGTGTATTTACCTATAAAATAACTAAATTTATTTTTAACTGTTTAAAAACTACTAACAAAAATAAAGTAAAAATAATTAACAATATCGTTAAAATAACTGAAAATTTTTAAACCGACAAAATTGATGAGAAACAGCTGTTTCTTTAAGTTATTTTTTTTTTTGTTGTACTTCAAAATAAATTTAAATAACTTATAGAAAAATTTTTAAAATTTATATCGGTAACGGTATTTTACGGATAACGGTATTGCAAATATTTCGGTAACGGTATTTTAGGAATAACGATAGTCTGTTGAAAGAGTTTTGAATCGATAAGTGACATTAAAACTGGTATTTTGTTAAAGAATTATGGTTGGTTTGAACTAAAAATTATATATACATATTAATGCCTATTTAATTTAATCGAGGGGGTGTTTTGAGCTTTTTCATCTATTCGCAACTGTTCGTCTTACATGAAACTTATCCCGAAGGTTTTTTTTTACTTATAAGCTCCGCATCATAACTATAGCCGGACCTTTGTTACCTTGTTCCAGTTGGTTTGCAAATTTGTTTTTGCAAACTCTAGTCGAGCTTGTTTGTGACGAGGTAGCAGGTTTGGCATTGTCATTAGCTTTTGTCTTGTTATCGTTCCTTTAAGACTCTACTTATTGTAGAATTGGACACATTCAAGCCGCATTCATTACCAATCTGCGAAAGACTTTTCATAGATTGGTTAATAATACGGCGTTGGTCTCTCTCAGATAGCTTTTTTTTGACCCCCTGTGTTGTTCATCCCGTATCCACTATTATTTTTTACAAAATTTCGGATAACTTTGTCAGATCGCTTAATTTTTCGTCCAATTTCGCGATAACTTAAACCACTTTCTAAAAAGGCTAAAATTTTGCCTTTTTCGACTTCATTTAAAAATTTACCACGTGGCATTTTGTTTAAAAATTAATAGAGGAACGAATTTTACAAAAAAAAAAATTAATTTGGCCACGAAACTTTGATTTGAACTCATTTCAACTGATTTTATTGAAATGCGGCTATAGTTATGAAACACTGAGAAATACAGATATAGGTCGCCGTTTTTCTCAATTCAAACAGCTGATGGCTCAAATTTTCAAAAACAAGAGTACTGTTATAACACTATAATATACCATAATAGGTTTCATAAAAATACTTCTTGAACATTAAATAAACCGAAAAATGCAATGCGGCTACAGTTATGATGCGGAGTGTATTATAAATATTTAAAATAAATGGCAACCCTTCGTTACTAAATAGCCAATATGGGTATCAATTTTTTTTGTTTTTTCGTGTACTCTGATTTTCGTCGATTTCAGATATATTTTCATACCAAAAGATAATAATTTTGACCCATCATTTTAACCCTTAAACGTCAGATTAGGCAGCTAAAAAGATTATTGTGATCGGAGAGAATCCATCGGGAGACTCTACCAATCAGTTAAGTGGTTAGATTTTTCATAATTGTTATTCTGTAATAAAATTTTCTGATTTTTTTAAAATAGACGATTTTAGAGTTGTGTCGTTCATGAACGAACTAGTTCAATTGAACGACTCACTCAATTCAACGATCTGACTCGTTCACCAATATTCAATCTTGTCGTTCATTTCGTTCAATCGTTCATTTCGTTCTTTTTATTCACAGAACAATTGCATCTCTATTCAATTAAAACTGCTAAAAAAAATTTTTTTAGAAAAGTTGCAATTTTATACACTTTTTGTCTATGAACAGTAAAATTTGTGAAACTCGTAAAACCTGAATAGTGCGTAAGACCGACACAGTTCACAACACGCAGATCAGTCACAAGTCAAAGCAAAAAAGAACGATTTGAACGAACTAGTTCACTGACTCGAATTGAACGATACTGACCGAGTCACCAAAATGAACGATTAATTCCAACTCTAGACGATTTTATTGCTTATTATATATTATAGGAAGTTCAGACGGCGAAATCAATATAATTGATTGAAATTGTTCCATCTTTTTAATCTTCGTGGTTTATATATGCATTTTTGACAGTTAAAAGCTTAACTTGACAGCTAAAAGATTAACTTTTTCAGTTTTAATACCTAGTTAGCGCCGTTAGTGTTGCGGCATAAGAGGAACAATGAAAATTGAGGCGTTGAGAAGAGTTTTGTAGTCTGCGTTAACTTCTTTTTGCGGCAGCGTCTTAGCGTTATTTTTTACCGGACTATGTATGTTTTTTTAGTTTAGCCAACCAAAATTATACCAAAACACAGATGTGCCTGAATTATCAGTACAGAGTCGTTTAGATATAGTAGTCATATATAATAATTTGGATTAGCTATTAATCAAAAAGATTAAAAATCGGTTTAATCGACTTGTTTAGTGCTTGATTAAGCAGTTAATCCTATTTTTAGTAGATTAACTTTACTGTGTAAATTCCCTAATACTTATTTTTCTTAATATTTTCTATTTTTCTAGTTCGAAATCCAAAACCAATTTGCAGTTATAAAGTATTACTTGAATGTTTTGTGGAACATGAGCGTAAGTTTACAAATTTTCATTCAAATTATCACCGTTCTAAATAAAAAGATTATAAATCATCCAACTTTAACCCGCAGATTATTTCATCAAATTATATAAAGTGGATAAAAATGGTGAAAAACTGCATTATCCCTGCTACTGTGCCCAGAATTGTCAAGATTCTATTGTTAACAAAAGAGCCAAATTGGTAAGAGATCGGAATAAAAAATTAGGAATAAAAAATGTTCTGTACAAAAAATATTCACTTTTTTAGAAAATGGAAAAAACGAATTCTTTGGTTGGTGGCAATAGTCTTATGTTTGCCATGGCGAATTTGCCTACATATCGTTTAAAACGTTTAATTATATTTTCTTTTACCGATTTATTGGGTAAGTAATTAAGATAGATTTTAAAATGTAATTTAGTTATGTATTTGAATTGATTTTTTATTCAGTATCTATTGGTGGCACGGCTGGTCTTTTTCTAGGATTTAGCGTTTTATGTTTGGTTGAAATTTTGTATTATTTTACTTTAAAAGTATTGATTGTTATTATAAGGGGATTGTTTAAAAAACAATAAGCCATTTCATAAGGACAACTATAACAAAACTGGCAACTGTGAAAACAGATTTTTATTCCTCTTAACAAAACTAAAAATTTTTATTTAATCAGTTAATTACAATAAAGCTAAAACTAAAAACGACAACATTTTACCATACATTTTATATGAAACGGTAAATTTTGTCAGTCTCATCCCAGCGAATATTTCCATTTCATACAAAATATATGGCAAACTTTATTCGCCCTTAGTTTAATTGTGACTATTCTCTAACAGTTTAAAACTAAACGAAAATATACGCCAGGCTACTGGCGAATTTTAGCGTTTCCTATATAAAATGTATGGGAAATTTTTTGTTTTTTTGTTTTAACTTTTATAGTAGAAACACAATGCAAATTAAAACTTAAGGCGAAAATATTTGCCCACACTTTATGGGAAAAATTGTTTGCTTTTAGTTTTAGTTTTTATTGTGAAAACTATCTTATTGTAAACTCACTCTTAATTTTTGGAAATTTTTAACCCTCTAACCGGCCTAAGCTTTTTTGGACTGAAATTTATATCACTTGTTCGGCACGAGAAATAAAGAATATTTTGTTCTAGCGAAATTTTTTTCGTCGCCTATTTTAGGCGATATGGGTCAAAATAGGTTTAGAGGCTATCTCATAAACTAAGCTATTAATTTTTAAAAGTTAAGGCATAAATTATTTTTCTTACAAAGATATAACAACAGTCCAAAAATTAGCCCTTTTGTGCTTTTAGATAAAAAGATATGGCGATTTTCGTTTTTCGAAAAACACGAAATTGAGCGAAAACACACCTTAACTTTAATATATATTGACGAAACTTTGAAGATTTGATGGTGTTACCAAATATAATATTTCTGCCAAATTTCATAAAAATCCGTCTACTCGTTTTCAAGTTAAGATGATGTCCTTTATAGGTATCCTTTTACAATCCTGTATGTCCTTGGACCAAACTTAGAGCATTTTCCAAAATTTTAAGCTTCAATCTTCCTTTGTGTGGAATATGAATGGTTTTATGTTAACAGAAATGTGTTTTAAGGACTTTTCAAAATTGTGGTTATTTCAAAATATTTATTTTTTGAAATTACCGAAAACTTTAACTAAAGGGTGTCCCAAGAAGAGCGTAATTTTTAAATTTTAAATAAAACACAGATATTTAAAAAAAATTGTGAAACTTTATTATATCGTAAAGTAGACAGAATGAGGTTATGTATGGAACAATATATAGTGCAGATGGCCGCCGCGGCTTTGCTGGCATGCACGCGATCTTTTAATGAAATTTTCAATGACTGTTTTGCATGAATGCTGCGGTATTTCATTAATGCAGCGTCCAATTTCCTCTTTTAAGGCTTGAGTCGTCGTCGGCTTATTCGCGTAAACCATCGACTTCAAAAAACCCCAAAGAAAAAAATCTAATGGTGTTAAATCGCACGATCTAGGCGGCCAATTCTGATCTCCAAAACGCGAAATAACACGACCGGAAAATGACTGATGCAGCAATTGAATTGTTTCTCTAGCTGTATGACATGTGGCGCCGTCTTGTTGGAACCACATGCCCTCCACATTCATTTCTTCAATTCTAGGCAAGAAAAAACTGGTTATCATTTCACGATACCGAACACCATTTACTGTTTGCGCTTGACCTGCCTCATTTTCATAAAAAAGGTCCAATGATTCCTCCAGCCCAAAAACCACACCACACAGTGACACGTTGAGGATGCATTTGCTTCTCGTGAATCACTCGAGGATTTTCCTCACCCCAAATGCGACAATTCTGCCTATTGACGAAGCCATCAAGATGAAAATGGGCCTCCTCACTGAAGATGATTTTATCGGCAAAATCAGCATTTTCCATTTCACCATTTTGGTAAAACAATTTCACAATGAGAATGCGTTGTTCATTCGTGTAGCGCTCCATTTTTACTAACCTCGTACCTTCTACTAGCAAACAATAACAATTGTGCAAATGTCAAACAATGACACTTCGAATGTTGCCAGATTTAAAAATTGCGTTCTTCTTGGGACACCCTTTATAACGCTCTCTCGCTTCCAAACCGTGACATGTACACAAAACATTACTTCGCAAAATATGTGGCTAACTTTGTTCTCTATCGATATAGCTTACATTTTTATAATAAAACACTTTGTTGACGAACTTATGGCCAATTGAAAATACCCCGCCTAGAGGCGGGCTTGCCGGTTAGAGGGTTAAAATTTAGTGTAGCATGGTTGCTAGATTGTCTTTATATAGATTTTACAAAAGAAATACCACTACATATTTTAAATTTATGTATATATATTTTTTTTTTTTTAATTTTTATTATTTTTTTTTTTTAATATTTTTTTATAAACAAATTGTTGTTGTATTTTTTTGAGAAATGTTTCTTTGTCTAAAGATTTATAAGTTGATTTTTTTAAATTACATTGATATATTTCACTAAAAATGTATAGCTTTGATGTATTTTTAACTTAATAAACTAAAAAAAAAGAGTAATTTTTCAAAAATAATAATATAAAATAGTAACACAATAGTAAAATATAAAATAAACATTGCAAAAGATTAAAATATATAAAAAAAACAAATCAAACATTTTATTCTATAAATAAAAAATCTTTAAAAACCAATTCCACTTTATTTAAAAGTTCTTTGTAACTACTTTATTTTATTTATATTGTTACAAAAAAAATGCTCTACAAGAAATGCTTTTGCTTAATTTTCCCTAGTTATTAAAGTAATTTAAGATTTTGTTGAAAGTTATATATATTTTTTTTTTTTTTTTTGAAAAAAAAAATTGTCAATCACTTTGTTATTTTTTAAAGATTTTTCTTCTGTCATGATTTTTGATACTTTCTTGTTTTTAAATATTTTTTTGTCTTAATTTTTAAATCGCATTTTTGTTTAGTAGTTTCAGAGCTTAAAAATTTGTTTTAAGCAAAATAATTTAAAATTATATTTAATTCGTTAAGCTTGTTGGTTTTTTTTTGTTTGTTTTTGTCTACAAATTATTTACTAATGATTTAAAGAATGGTTGTTTCTTTTTTATTTATTTTTAACAAATATGTGTTTGTTTTTTCATTATCAGTTTTACCTTTTCATTTAACATTTTGCACTTCACTTGAACTGATTATTTCATAATCTTTGCCATCTGATGATTCCGATTCTGATTGATTTTGAGAACTGTAAGTAAAAGGAAAAGATATAACATTTTAATAGATTACATTCTTTAAACAAAAATATTGTAAAAATACAATAAATAGTTAATGTGGTATGCAATGAAAGCTACCTTTTTTAAAGCGGTCGTGTTTGAAATTTCAATCACAAAAGTTTCGAACTGTTCTTAAATTTAAAAACGTTAGAAGCTGTAAATCGATAGTTTTGATCTAACTGTAGCGATTAAAATAACATGATTTTTTTTTTTAATTTTTATTCACTTTTTAAATTTTCTTTTTAAAATAAATCGATCGAAATCAAAATCGATCGTTTTTTATAATTAATTCACTGACGAACAGAGGCAAGAGGTTTTATCACTCATAAATGTCCATGTATAAAATAGAGTATAAATGTCTAAAGGTGATTAGTAGAAGAGGGTTAAGCCCGTATGACACTGTATAGTTTTTGTATAGTTTCAAGATGTATTGGGAGAAAGAAACAACATTAATGTGCGAATGAAACATATATACAATTTGTAAACTTGGATCATATTTAAATTGTGCAATATTTTTATTCATTTTCTTTTTTTAATTGTACTATTATTTGTTTACAAAAAACTGACAACAAACTTATTTGCCTGTGAGAAATGTCAAGATAAAGTTCAAAATTTTCGTTTGCACTTTTGACAGGTATCCCAATTTTTCGCTGATTTATCGATAACAAAAGTATTTGTTTTGACATTTACTACAATTTGGCACTATGTGTTCGTACTCTTTACACTAGTTAAAAAATGGAGTAACAATATATTTGTACTGCTTTAATTTAGATTGTCAATACAAAAACTATACAGTGTCATACAGGCTTTAAGGCCATAAAAATGCAGCGAGAGATAAGTCTCAAAAAAATGTTATATTCAATGGGCAAAATTAACTATTTTTGTCAAGCGATCTAAGAAGTAAAAATTGGTCAAGGGAACCAATTTTCTTTGCCATATCTAAGGCAAGTTTTTTATTGTTTTCTTACGCATTTTATCTCGGGGAAATTTTGTATCAATGGAATTAGATGCTTAAGGACCGTTCACTGATGCCTTTTTTTACCACCTTGGCAACGCTGTGCATATTTTAAACTTTCACATTTAAAGCCTTCATAGTAGAGTTGTGTAGTTCGTGAAGGACCTAGTTCAATTGAACTAGTGAGCTGGATCACAATCATCAGCTCTTTTAGGTATTTCGCTCTTTTCGTTCTTTTTATCTTTTGAGTAATATTTCTTTTCTTTATGTTGCTTTTGAGTTTTTTTTATTGTTGCCAGCTCAATTTTTTTTAAATTTTTTTAAAATAATTCAAAATTTTTATAATTACGTACCATTTTATGATTTAACAATCATTTTAAATATATTTTAAAGTTTTGAATTATTCTCCGAAAGTAAATTCAATAGAAAGTTAAGGGTGAATTAGCCAAGCGTAAACGTAAACGTATCTCGGTGTACGAAATTTAATAAGTAAAATAAGAATAGAAGATATTTTGTGTATCTTGTTGTTTCATTCATATTCATTAAACATATAGAATACGTAAAAACACAAAGAAAATCTAATCAAAATAGAATTTTGTTGTCCGTTTACGTTTTCTATATGTTTAATGCATATGAATGAAACAACAAGATACACAAAATGTCTTCTATTCTTATTTTATTTATTAAATTTCGTACACCGTGATACGTTTACGTTTACGCTTGGCTAATTCACCCTTTACACATTTTGTTTCGCATCAGGTGATTCAATTCACTTGAAATAGTTCGTGTCGCACAGCTCAATTTAGGATAAAGAGCTGTTGAACTAGAAGAGCAAACTAGTTCATTGAAAGGAGCTGAACTGTAAACAGCGATCTTTAGAAAGACCTAAAATGCTCAATCCTACTTCATAATATGTTTACAATAAAGGCCAAAAGATAATAACTAAAGCGAAAGAGAGAGCGATGAATTAAAATTGCGCAACTGCCTTTTTACGTTTATACATAATTTGTTGTATTATGCTTAAATGTTTGCTTAAAATAGCGTAAATTCAAGTGTTGTATTTTTTTCTTTTCTACCTGTAAACACTGCACAGAAAATTTGAACAAATCATGGCAACTCTAAACTAGAAAAAAGGAGAGATTTCAAAAAAATTTGAGAGAGTAATAAATTTTTCGTGAGCTATAGAATTGATTCTATTCTGGCGAAATTTTAATCAGTAGACAATCGAATTTTTCCGTTTCATACAATATGTATGACCAAATTCTTTAGATATAGGTTTTAACTTTGATCGTGTTTTTTCTCTCACTGATAGTTTGAGTTCACTTTACGCTAAAAAATTAAACTAGATTTCGAAATCTAGTTCGCATATCATTTTATATAGTGACTATGTTCTTAGGAAGGTTTATCTAAGTATTCAAAAATTAAAGGCACCAGGACGACCCATAAATATCCCTTATTATCAATACCACATTTTTATATAGTTCCTTTAGATAAAATGGCTAAAAATGAAAAAAAAGTACTTACCGTGTTTTGTTTCCTAAAATCAAATTAGTTTCGGCAAAAGCTAAAAATTTTTAATAGTCAATATGAATTTTAAAAATCGCATAAAGCCAGTACCTCTTTCAACAATGAAAATACACATACATTAAGTGACATTAAGTGAACCGTTCCCCGCCATAAAAAAAACTTTAAATAAAATAATTTTTAAATTTTTAGTTTAATCGACCTTTTTCTAATTATATTTAAATTAAGAATCTTATGTTTCTGCTGATGTGTTTTCTTTTGGACTGCTTTAAAGGTTGTTTTATGGTTTTACGGTCTGAGGCAATCTTAATTTTTAAAAGAAAAATGCTGAATTCACATTATCCAAGTCAGAAAAAAGGGAAAAGGTTCAGCATTCAGGTTGTAAAGAGTACTACAACAAAAAAAATTAAGGAACAATTTTAGAATTGTTCATTATGGCAGCAATTAATATACAGTGAAATTTCATACGCCATGATGTACAATTGCATGTGTATGTTGTTTTTTGTACACTGAGGCGTATGAAATTTACCTTTACAATAATTGCTGGTGCCGCGCGCATGGTTCCGATAAAACTCCTTTTTGCGAATTGACTGAGGGAATAGCATTCAAACGGTACATTAGATTAGATCAGAAGGCACTATGCACCGCGACTGTAGGTCTTTTGTGCTGCCTAAAGTTACCTACAGATTCAAGCTACCTTTAAAGCCAATTATCCTATTAGGCAAAATGTTCGCGATGTCGGAAGGCGAAATGAAGCGATCACCTAGAAACCTAAGTCTCCTATCACAAAGCCTGGGACATTCGCAGAGAACATGCTCCGAGGTCTCAGACACCATCTCACAAAACCTACACATATCCGTGTCCGATTGACCCTTCTTGTGCAGATGGTATCTGAGATTACAGTGTCCAGTTAAGTACGACGCCAGGGTCCTCAAACCCCCCCCCCCCTTTCAAGCGACAAGAGTCGCCTCGACCCCCTACTGGAAAAAGAGATCAATCTTTTAGCCTGGCGCTGACCAGGCGAGTTTTCCCAGTAACGAGAGAATTCAGACTCTCTCCATGCCCTGAGCCTTTCCCTAACATACCCCGCAGGTATTCCACAGAATGGTTCAGGACCAATAAAGGGCCTTCGGGCCCCGCGGTTGGCAAGACAATATGCCCTCTCGTTGCCCTCATGCCCCTCATGACCAGGAATCCACCCCAAGGTTAGAGAGTTGCCCCTACCGAGCCTATTGAGAGTCTGAATGCATTCCATGACCAACCCGGACGACACCTTATAAGCCATTAAGGCCCTCAGTGCAGCCTGACTGTCAGAAAGAATGTAGATGCGAGATCTGCGAGTTCCCCTTCGCAGGCATTCCCCTGCACAGACACAGATGGCCCAAATCTCCGCCTGAAAAATGGACGGATATTTTCCCATAGGTAAAGCACGCTGGAAGCCTGGTCCAAAGACGCCCGGTACATATTAATAAGCTTAATACGAAAATACAAACAATTTTGAAGGGTATCTTTATTTCCCTACCATCGATTGAGGATTTTGATATTAGTGTATTTTGTCAAAAAAAAAAGTTTTAAATTTTTTTGCAAAAGTGGTATCAAAAGTTGCCTAACGACATGCTTTGTATTTGAAACTCATTTTAAAAAATGTTGTTAGAGTAAATTTAGTAGGCCATTGCGTTTTTAAGAAGTTGGTTTGAAAGTTTTTCACAAAATTGGTCTTAAAATTTGCGTTTTGGCGAGCCTGTTAATTTTGATTGCTCTTCGCAACAATTCTAGTCCACATTTGCCTTTAAAGCTATAAAAATAATCATCTAGAAAACATCCGTATGTTAGATAAATAATTTTTATTATAGTAGACGCATCAATAAACCAAAATTAATCAAACAAAATTAAAAACACATTTTTTACGGCCTCGTCATTAATCAAACAATTAAAAAAAAAAAAAATTTCTTTTTTTCTCCATATACATTTACATCGCCAACTTTAAACACTAATAGGGAAATTTTTATAAAAAAAAAACTGAGTTTTGTCACACTGACATCGTTACATCAACTAGAAATTGTAACTCAAATTTTTTTTTTAAATATTACCTAAAAACAGGATTAACCGGGAGATAATTTGAGATGTAAGGTATAGCGTTGGACGCGCCTTACAAAGCCTTTCATATAATACCCATATTGTGTATATTGTCTTTAATTTAGATACCAAAGTTTTAAAAAACTAAAAAAAGTAGATTTTTAAAAACGGTCTAGCTTGCGAGATGTTGTTAAGGATAAAATACATATAATTCATGCCCGAATTTAAATGACTGGCTAGTTTATGATAACGCTATAAAATAGCGTTGCCGATACATTTATTTAAGTAACGGTATTTCAATTATTTCGGTAACGGCATTTTATTGATAACGATAGTTAATTGAAAGGGTTTTGAATCGTTAACGGTATTTTAGCGGTGTTGCCTGCCATCCCTGCTAATTATACACTTTGAATTTATACAAAAAATACTTTTAAAATATAGTTGATGTATTTTATTATGCAAAAGCAAGCGAAAATATATGATTTCGATAGCTTATTATGTATCGAATAAATTTTGTGCGATCATACTCTTGCTGCTATCGAATGCCATCATCCCAAAACCAAAAAAAAATTCGATATAGAATTTGACAAATACAATCAGGCCGAATATTTACAGTTATTACGGGTAACGATAGTCAGTTGGAAAGGTTTTAAAACAGTAACTTTATTTTATTTAAAATTTTGTAAGCCAATTAATTAAAAGCAAATTTAATAATCTCTCATCTAAAGAGATTTCCCTTAAACCAATTTTAATTGAATGCATATTGTATTAGGAAATTTATTGTTTTTATTAAAAAGCAAAATAAAATTAATGAATTCACATGCTGTTAGTATAATATAAAATAAGATAAATTAAAAATAAGGTATGTGGATGAAAAAAAAAACAATAGACAAAAGTAATATTAAAAATTAAAACATTAAAATGTAGAAAAAAATTATAAATAATGGACAATACTTAAGGCAAGGAACATATTGTGTTTCACAAAAGAAACAGGATCCTCAGCAATAAACATAAGCCGCTCTGCTTATACTTAAATAATAATAAAGCTCACCCTTTAACATCAGATTCTTGTGGAGCTTCATTTGCACTACTACTGCCACTATGAGAATCATCTTCTGTATCGCCCTTAACATCCTTAATATTGCTGCGTAATCTTAATTCCATATCAGCATCATGCTCTTTAACTGCTTCAATTTTTTCCGGTTCCAAAGGTATAGCATCTGGTGCTATATCATCATTATCTTCAACATCACTGTCTTTATCCTTTTTCTTGGATTTTGATTTAGAACCTTTTTTAGATTTACCCGACTTTTCTTCAGAGACATATTTACTCTGGAAAAAGTAAAAAACATTTGAATAAAGTTCGTGTTTAATAAATATATATATATATAAGTATACCTCATATAACGGCCAGAAAGAAGCAAAGAATCCAACATCTTCTGTTAAATTGGGGAAAATCCAAAAATGTAATTTTCCAGCCGTAACCGCCCATACTATGGTGAAAATTATCAAACGTACTACTGTCAGAGCCAAAATGAATACTAAAAATCCAGCCGCTGCCAAAGAAAGATAATAGACGCCCTTACGTAACATGGGTGGCCATAAGGGGAACATACAAATGCCAATGGCTCCCAATAATAAAATCAAACCATAAATCCAATAGTGTATGGGTATAGGATCATAAATCCATACATATGCTTCGGAACCATCAACAAATACTTGTTCTGGATGCATATCAAGACGTATTTTACGTTTTTTCTTTTCTTTTTTCTCTCCTGAAGCCGAAGTGCCACCAGCTTCATCACTTACACCATTATTACCACTGGCTTCGGCCTCAGCTTCGGTATCTTTTTTATCTTCTTTTTTTGTTGACTTCTCTTTTGTCGTTTCGTCCTTTTTCTCTTCTTTGGGTTTTGTTGATTTAACACCACGCAATTCATCTATACTAATGGGTACTTTTTTAGCTCGATGAAAAAATTTATGTTCCAACATTATATCCAGAAACTCAATAACATGTTCACGTGTGGTAAAGAGTTTTGAATCACCTTCGGCAAATTTAGATTTCATTAAACCATCGATGGCTTTATTTGAAGTAAAATATTCAACATTGTGACTTAAAAATTTGGTCTTCTTGGTCTTGACATTCTTTTTCATCCATTTGGCCACTTTAATTTCATCTTTGGAAGGTTTTTCTACATGCTCCTCACCGGGTCCGGTATATTCCTTAGAAGAGAAGATTTAAGAATATCAAAAAAGTTAATTTTTTAATTAAATTTTATATAATTTCGAATAAATTTAATCTACTCAAGTTGATTTAAATATCATCATATTTAAAACTTCAGTTTTTAATAAATTGTTTAAACAAATGTTCTTTATAAAAATTGTAGATTTTGTGGTTTTTCTTTCAAGTCCAGTCTGCGGTTATTTTTCAACCCTTACATCATCATCATCATCATCAATCATTATTTTTAGAAAAAAGTCAAAACTTTTGAATAAGTTTTTAGTTTTAGCTTCCGTTACATTAACTACACTTGTTGAGAATACAAATTAATTTGATAGTCATGGTTCAAATAAAAAATTTCACAATTGTTAAACTTGAAAAAAACGACACGTTGTTCAATATAAAAATTATAAAAACAATCAATATTTAAACAACTGTATTAAAATAATTTAATGATTTAAAAAAGAATTAAACAAAAACAAATTTTAAATAAAATGAAAAAAAAACAAATATTAACCGGTTCATCCTCGGGTACTTCATTGTAACCATTCTCATCCAAAGTTTCATCAGACGACATTTTTTTTTAAAACAAATAATATATAGAAATTTAATAATTTTCAAAAATAATTCTTAATAATTTTCAAAAATAATTGTGTTCTACTATAACTTAAAATTTTTTTTTGCTAATTTTCTAACTTTATTTTAATTTTTAATAGTTTAAATTGAAATACTGAAACGTAATATTATACATTTAATGTTGACCGTAATGTTTGAAAGTAATCACTGAATCATGACCACCAGATAGAAATACAAAAAACCCCACTTTTGGTAAAAAAAAAATATTTTATACATATTGCAACCAACTAGATGTACTCTTTGTACTTCACAAATACAATTCATAATATTGAGACGTAAAAAAAAAAACTTTCTCCAAAGAGCGTTGAAAATTATATTTAAATACAAACATTTCAAGCAAGTGTTTGCTTTAAAGATCTTTATAAGCAGTGTTGCCAGAAAAATGTTAAGTTGTTGCGTCTTATTTTGAACATCAAATTTTCCAAAAAACGCTGCTTAATGTTATCACTTAAAAAATGTATTTCTTTTAATTTAAAACCACACAATTTTCGGTTTTTATTAATTCAATCTCTTGAGAATGTGGCCAGGCTTATTCCAAACACTTCGGTTTATGCCTTTGCTAAACATTGCTGTAATGATCATGATATAAATTAAAATATTTAAAAATAAGAAAGTGGGCTTTTTAGTTGCTCAATTAGTTTTTAATATTTAACCTTGGGAAAGAGACATATTTCTCAGGATCTGTATCGAATATACCTCGGTTTTCTAATGCATCGAATATACCACAGAATTTCCTTATTACTTCCTTCGATATAAACGCAATGTTAATTCAATATAGGAAAGGCGTTTTATAATCTTAAGATTTTTTTTTAGAAATATAAAAGTCAACATTTAAACAACAAAACTATGCGAGTTTTAATAACTATCCCCTTAAACTGGCCACTCTACTTTAAAAATCTTCAAGAGATTTTGAGAGAAAATTTTGTCAATAAAGAATGTACTAGAGCTTTGGTTATTCAAAAGAAACCTGTTTTAAGTGACGTGGTCGAAAGAAACACCTCTTTCGTTGTTAAGTGAATATGGTTTAAAAGACAAAGCCCCAAATACGGAAAAAAACATTAAATGACGTTATTATCAATAACTAAATATAAGGGTTATGGTATTTATTTTAATTTTAGATAAACAAAAAGACGTCATAGATGATTGTTAATTGAAAAAGTATTTAATAGGCTACAATAAAGAGAAACAAGTTAATAAATAATATTATTAAAGAGTTAACATATGAAAGAGTTAACATATGAAAGAGTTAACATATGAAAGAGTTAACATTATTAGAAAATGGAGATAATTTTATTAAGAGAGTTTTAAGTTAAACATCATTATAATTTTCAGTGACCTAAAATTATAAAATAACACTGAAAAATGGACAAAATTTAGGAAACATTTTAATTTATATTAATAATTTTATAAATTTAAAAATGCATTCATAATTTAGCTCAATTTTTCTTTGATTATATGTGTCGTTCCAAGTTATTCATATTACTAAAGTATTGATTTATATCTGTGTCATTTTCACAAAATAGCTTAAGTCGACTTAAGCTAAAATCATTTTAATTGGTTATTATTAATGTACCCATTACCGTGTCATTATTTTGACAGTAAAATTCCAATTAGGTCAAAAATTTTAACAAAGTTTAATTTTATACAAATAGCTTAATATCTCAAAACTAAAAATTTCGACTTAAGCGATTTTGTGAAAATGTCTCAGTAGTAGTATGTATTAATTTCAAAAATTAAATTGATATAAACGTATTTTTTAGTATTCAATTGCTTTCAGAGTCAGAAGTTCAACAGATAACATTGGACTTGAAATATGTACTACAATTCGATTAATAGATGATAGATAGCCACGACTGAGTAAGTGGGAATGTACCAATCACGATTTTTTTAACTATCCAGCAAAATTACACCTTATCAAATAATGAGTCTAGTAATCTAAACTCGAAGATTTAGACGTATTACTCTTTATATTATAATTCTAACTTTTTTATTGGAAATGTCCCAAAAGCAATGAGTTATACATTACTGGTAGCCTTGGGGAAATATGAATTATAATGGGTTACATATATGTATACAAGGGTATAAATAATAAGACATTACCAGAAAAAAAAATAATGGGTCTAAAACTAGATTTTGAAAAAAATACGAATTTAAAAAATTTAAAAGCTTACAAAAATACGAATTATAATGAATCTAAAAATAGATTTCCAGAGAAATGCTGTATCATTATAGTTTGTCTGAAAGTAATAAGATGAATAACCTATTATTATTCACCAATTATTTTTTCTATGAGAGTAATGCATTTTCAGTTCATTATTGGTAACTCATTATTTTATTATTTTAAGTAATGCAGAAGGTAATAGGTACTAGCTTCATTTCCATACGAGGCTAATCGTTTGTAATAGAACGTAAGACGTAAATCATAAATATAAAATCAAAATTTCGAATTTAGAAGTAAATTCGAATTTTGATTTTGATTTATTGGAAATATCTTATCTACTTGAAGAGCTAAGAAGATATGTTGCTCTTAATTTGCGAAAAATACTTTCTTTTCGTGGTTTTTCATAAACAACTATCCATCGATTTACACAGTACTTTTTTACACAATATCACTTTTACATTTATTTCTCGTGTAAATCGACGGATGTGGAAATGACCTTCAACAAACAACATTGTGTCCTTTGAGCATTAAAATCGACCCTATTCGCACGACCCCACTCAGAGATTGTCGAAAAGTCATGATTGAGTGTATCATTCATAATATGCCTTTTGACCCCAACCTCCTTAAGGCTTGGCCTACGATCGAATGAAAACGAATGACAAATGTTGCTGTAATCTGGAACAGAGCCGCGCGGTACCCCTCAAGCTAACTGAAACTCGATGGGACCCCATCTATTACAATACGTATAGAGCGATCTCTGAGAAAACTCGGGAGAAATCATTACCTACACCAAAAGCAATTAGCCTTGATAACAGTGCGCCGTGACACACGATCAAACACTTTGCTCTCACCAAACATGTGAATGGACCAACTCCAACGTTCCGAAAGAAACGCCAAAGGGCCTCCCGTAGACCGAAAGGAATGCCAAAAGGCCTCCCGTTGAACGAGTTCTACAAAAGCCATACTGCCGATCACTAATAAGTGAGTTCGCTTTTAGATAATTTACAAGATGGTAGATAACCATGCTCTCCCTAACCTTCGAGAGCGCAGAGCATATTGCAATTAGGCGTTAATTTATTGAGACTGATTGGTTCAAATTTTTTGAATAACAAACGCAATTTGGAAATTACAATTGATATTTTTTAAAGTTGTGCGCCCCGGTAGGCTAGTTGGTAGCGTGCTGGCTTATCAGTGCAGGAGTCGTGGGTTGGATTCCCACCAGAATGCCACAGTAGCTAGTGCTCGTTTAGGGTAATAGTATATAATTTGTAATTATATGATTATTAATTATCAAAAAAAAAAAAAATTGTTAAAGTTCATGTGTGATTTTCTGAATACCAAGTGGAAATGGTGTAGATAATGGGTATAGTTATGTTTAAGTGTAAAGCAGGTATTTTTTAATAGTTCATATTAAAACTGTTATACAGCACAAAAATCTTTATTGGAAACGTTTGAGTGAAAGGACCTTATGTTTATTGATACTATTTTAGTAAGAACAGTTTAAGTTTGATTTTGAAATCTCTAATAAATTTATTCATTAATGAATTCAAAAATGTTTTAAGACAAAAAGTGAGCGTAATAAACTAAATTTAGAAATTGTAGCAATATTTGTTCTTAAATAACCCTTTTTCAAAGCCAAACACACAAAGTAAAGCCTCCCCCTCCAAGCAACAAAATAAACATTGTAGGGGGTCATTTTAACCTTTTGATGTTCTAAATAAGTTTTTGTTTTTTTTCCACATCTAAATATAATAAAATGAAAGATGGGAAAACTAATAAACACAGTAGGCAAGATTATTGTTCCAATGGATGACTGCATAAAATATAACAAAAAAATGTGTACTTTAATTACTACGTAGAAGAAACAAAAATAGAAAAAAAAACAAAAAAAATCCTAGTATGTATGTAACTGATAAAGCCCCCCACACTATACATGGAGTGGCCCATAAACGGTTAAAGCGAAATACAACAATAATAACAATTTTTATCATTGCGGAGACAAAAGTATAGAGAAATTTATAAATATAAAATATCTTTTCAGAAATCATTTAAAATTGACAAAAATTAAAGTTTAAACGAAATATAAATATTTTTACACCGTCATCAATTTTTGTTCATGTCGTCGTCTCTACTTCTCCACAATGTGGTGTCCACATACTAACAAATTTGTGATAGCACTTTAAAATTGGGGAAAATTATTTTTTTTTTATCTTCTGTAACATATTTTTGTTTAATTTGCAGTTTTTCTATGTTTACCTTACGTTTACGGGATCTTTTCTTTTCAGACATATTTTATAATAATAATTTCACAGTTTTATTTAATTAAAATGGAATTTTTTGCGTTAATTAAACAAAATATATAATCAAGTTTCACGACGTGTTTAATTGTTTCCAAATTTTTTTTCTTAATTTTTCTTTTATGTTTTTCTACGTCTTTCCATTCGCACTGACAAGAGAGAACTGCATTGTTGTCAATTTAGCTATTTTTTCTTCAAATCTAGTGATTTTTAAAAGCATTTCGGGGGGTAAAACATGATTTAGCTATTAGCGGGAAATCTAGCGTTTTTTTTCAAATCCTTGACGTTTTTCTTAAGGTAAGGCAATATTCTTGTGCAACTTTTGCTATTGTGCAATATTTTACTAGTTCGTATGTCATATTGGAAGGTTGTAACATATATTGCAAAAAATGAAAAATAATTTATAGTGTGTTGGCCACATTGTGCAATTTTTATATCCCTCCACAACAACAAAAAAGTGGTTCCATATTTTGTGCAAAAGTGTTGTACATCTTAGTGCACTGTGTAGGGCAATAATACTGTCAATAATATTTGCAATAAAATGCAATGTGTATGTATACATTTATTTATTGTTCAGTATTGATAAGTTATAATTATTTAGCAATTTGTCGTTAAATTTTACAGCAAAACTCGGAAAGTCCTAAAAATTTTGCGATGAATAGCTAATTTTGTTCAGAAAACTTAAAAAAGTTCCAAAAGTTTAACTATGTTTTTAGTAATTTTTGAACAGATTTTGGAAGGGGGATACCATTTTGCATGTCATTGTTTATGACGTTTTGGGTGTGAGGGGGTACAAGAAATATAACTACAAATACTAGTAAAGAGGTATATAACTTTGAAATGAAATAAAAGAAAGATGAATTTTTTAAATTGACATGAAATTTACTTTATTCGAAAGATAATCTTCTGGCATTATAACTTAAATATGACTTCTGGCATATGACCGCAACGGCTGGCTCGGACGTAGTCTAATCTGGACCGTATAATGGCAATAACGCGGCGAATGTTATCCTCCAAGTGATCAATCGTTTCGGGCTAACGGCGTAGACTAGCGACTTCACATATTCCCATAGAAAATAGTCCAGCGGCGTTTAATCGCACTATATTCAATAACTCAATTGTGGCACGAGCTGTGTGGTTGTTCAATTGAAGAACAAAAAAGTCTGTAATCATGGCTCTATAGCGGTCACCATTGACGGATAGACGGATTAGGGTCTTCCTCTACGCTACGCTCTACAGCAGCAATGACTTCTTCTGTACGCACTGTACGACGTCTCTGTGGATGCATATTATCATTTAGAGTAAACGTGGTGCGAAAACGTTTCATAGTTAATCGAATTAATTGCTCTGGTGGGCGATTATGTTGACCGTAAAATGGACATGATTTTCAAAATAAATTTTTGCACAATTTAAAAGCGTTGTCGTGTGTCAGTCTTTTCGTGTTGAAATGCCAAACCAAACTTAACATAAATTACTTGACAGCTGACAAAATGGCCGCCAGTTAAAAAAGTGTTGCCAACTTAAAGTTTTATACCCGTATAAAAAACACCCTTTACAAGCTTTACTCGCACGAACAACAAAAACAAATCAATTCATGACATGCACAAAAAAAAAACTTAATACATAGAACCAAAAAAACATGTGGTAAAGTTAGCATCACTGTAAAAACAAAAAAACAAACACATTCCATTGACAACAACAAAATACACATGTTAGATGCGTAGACATGTGTGCATGCATGTTTGTTTATTTGCATTGGTAACAAAGCGCAGGAGCAAGATATATTTATATAGGTAGTCTTAGTAGCCCAGCTGTTTATCTTCCTCTTACCAGGTTTTGACATTTCTTACATGGTTTTGACATTTCTTTGTTCTGTATCTTGAGTACAAAGAAATGTCAAAACCCTGTTGTTTTTGTATTGTTTGAAGTTGTTTGTTGTAGTTGTTGTTCTAGTAAGACTACCTATATAAATATATCTTGCGCAGGAGCAAACAAAATCTTTAATAAAAATATATTTTCTGCTTTTTCTGTTCGCCTGGTATTTAAACCAATTTCTGACTAAATTAACCAAAATTGAAAAGAAAGAAAGAATTATTTTTCGGCATCTATGAAAAAAGGCGAGCAGAAAAATTAGTACATATAGAGAAAAAAAAAACAAAAATCCAAAAATGTTTGATTGTGGGCTAGGTAGGGGGAGCAAATTTTGCATGTTATAAATTGAATCATTATTCTTGCTCTTGCATGTAAGGCTTATTATTTTTTTGTCACAAATATAAATTAACACAAATGTGAGTAATTTTTTTGTTGTGTAATAGAGCTTGCTTTGTTTTGTCCTGTACATTTTAAACACTTTTATATGTAAAAACAAAAAATATTCTGTTTAAAAATATTTTTTCTACTTGCTGCTTTTTCTGTACGCCTGGTATTTTAAACCCAATTTTAAAGGCTAAAATGAACCAAAATTGAAAGAAAAAATATTTCTTTCTACATATAGAAAATGAAAAAAATTGTAACAGGAAAATTTAAAACAGGAAAAATTAGTACATATAGGAGAAAAAAAAAACAAAAATCCAAAAATGTTTGATTGTGATTGCAAGTTATTAGTTATGGCGTTTTGGAAGTGGGGGGATAGAAAGAGGCGTGTTTATGAAAATTACTTACTGACAGTTTTCAGTAAATGTTGTTTTTAACTGAAATAACAGTTGTTTTTCTATGAACCAGTGCACAACAACTATTTTGAGTTATTTTAAAAATAATTTAAGAATAGTTAGTTTTTGTTATTTATTTTCAATTCAATGTTTTAGAATTTTTTTTTTATAATATATAAAATGATTTTTAACGAATATGACTTAATGTCGTCAGTCATTAGAAGTAAAATTTTTAAAAATAATATTGTAATTTTGTAACAGCTTTTTTAAGAAATTATTTAAGTATTAAAATAAACAACTATTTAAAAAGTTTTTTTGCATTAGTATAATTTATTTTAGTTATTTAAAAAAAATACTAATTTTGTTGAGCTTTTAAATATTCTCAAACAAAATTGTTAATCTTGTGTCATGTATGGAATCTTATATAATTATTTATATCTTATCATATGTTATAATATATAAAGTTGTATTATATATATTGCACCATCTCAAAATCTATACAAAAATAAAATGAGAAATGTTGATATTTTGAAAACCCAAGAAATTTTATTTAATTTTACAAACAAATTGTGCCAGTAATGAAAAATCATCAAAAGAGCAATCCAACAGTATAGTATAATGCCTAATTTTCAGATTTTTCATGATTTTCTACAGTTTAAAGGTATTTTTTTTTTTTTTACAATTTTCTTAAAAACTACAAAAATGTGAAATGTTGATTTTTTGAAAGCACAAGAAATTTACTTTCATTTCCAAAAAAAAAATTAAAATTTCTCAAAAACTTTAAAAAAATTTGATAAGAAAGGAAGATTTTTAGAACGCCCAAGAAATTTCCTTTCATTTTTCAAACAAAAAAAGAAATTTTTTTTCCAAAATTTGCACTTTTTAAAATTTCTCAAAAACTACAAAAACATGTGATGTAAAATGTATATTTTTAGTAAGCTCGGGAAATTCCCTTTCATTTAAAAATATTCTTCATTCTTTTTTTTAATTTTAGAGAAATTTTAAAAAATGTAAATCTTGCACCAAAAAAAAAGAAACTAAAAACAAATTTGGTGAGAAATGTATATTTTTAGAAAGTCCGGGAAATTACCTTTCATATAAAAATAAAAAAATATATATTTTTTTTTGAAAAAGTTAAATGATCATTAATAAAAAATATTAAAGATTTGTTATGGTTTTTATTTTTACATCATTTAAAACATCTTTTTTTTTAAGATAAAAAGGATGTTTTAGAATATTTTACCGGTATTACAACGAAGTTGAAAATTTTGCATGTTTAGTTTTATCATAACAAATTTTATGTGTGCTAAAAAATATTCATTTTATCACTATGCCTAAACTAGACATGACACTGAACTCATTTTCGTATTAAAATTGCAAATCAATAGAAAATATCTTGAAATATTTTGAAAACAAGAAAATTGGTATCTGAAAGAAAACGGGAGTATATAACATAAAAATATAAAAACCACGATATTTAAAAAACTTTATGAGAAAAAAAATTGTCTGATTTAGACTTACAAGCAGCGTACCTAAATCTCTTAGAAAACATGTATTACGAAAACAGGTTCTGCAAAAAGTTGCAAATTCTTTAGTAGACTCATTCCATATAAAACCATAACAAAAAATCAAATTGTCGACCTCTACCCCTTCAATTTTAAACAAACTTGTTATAAAAGGTAAGTATAAAAGCTATGCCAATTTAGTAAGTGGGCAATTTTAAAACGCTTGTAATTAAAAAACTAAATTTTTTTTT
This sequence comes from Delia radicum, assembly GCA_021234595.1. NCBI lineage: Eukaryota > Metazoa > Arthropoda > Insecta > Diptera > Anthomyiidae > Delia > Delia radicum. Next base: position 235,033,553 of record CM037854.1, read on the forward strand.
ACATTTTTTAAAATTTCTCAAAAATTAAAAAAAAAATTATGCGAAAGGTATATTTTTAGAAAGCCCAGGAAAAATAAAAAAAAATACATTTTTTTTTGAAAAAGTGAAATTTAGATAAGATAAGATAAGATAAAATAAATTTAGATAATAATAAAGATACTCTTATCTAAATTTCATTTTTTCAAAAAAAAAAAATTATTTTTTTATTTTATTTTATTTTTAAATGATACAATGATAAAAATATACAATTCACTTCAAATTTTTTTTAGTTTTTGAGAAATTTAAAAAAACGTAAATTATTTTGAAAATCTAAAATAATGGGAAATATACAAGATATTTTTATGAAACTTGGTGTGGTGGCAGAGAAAAAAATGAGCTTTAATTTGGGACCGGTTCTGATGGCCCAGGTCCCCTAGGTTTTGAATTATTTCAAAAACAAAAATATATTTTAAATCTGAAAAATGGGATTGAATATGTGGTACTGGATGGGATAATGGCAACCGATTATATAGCACTACTTCCATTCTACACTATGGTAAAAGTTTCATGTTAATATCTCTACTAGTTACGAAATTATAGCGATTAAAACAAATATCGTTTCAGAAAATGTTTTTACATTTCAGGGTTGCCATATATCAAAAACGTTGAAAAATTCGGGGACGCTCAAAATCAAATTTGGGTGAAAGATTCTGAAAGAGCGTCGAAAATCCAGAACAATAGGTTTTCCAGCCAGATTGGACCAGAATTGACCGAGTTATTCAAAAAACGGGGAAGTCACATGATTTTTTGAATCAATCTGAATTTTTCGTCTTATTTTCCATCGCTATTTTTGAAAATCTAAAATAATGGGAAATATACAAGATATTTTTATGAAACTTGGTGTGGTGGCAGAGAAAAAAATGAGCTTTAATTTGGTACCGGTTCTGATGGCCCAGGTCCCCTAGGTTTTGAATTATTTCAAAAACAAAAATATATTTTAAATCTGAAAAATGGGATTGAATATGTGGTACTGGATGGGATAATGGCAACCGATTATATAGCACTACTTCCATTCTACACTATGGTAAAAGTTTCATGTTAATATCTCTACTAGTTACGAAATTATAGCGATTAAAACAAATATCGTTTCAGAAAATGTTTTTACATTTCAGGGTTGCCATATATCAAAAACGTTGAAAAATTCGGGGACGCTCAAAATCAAATTTGGGTGAAAGATTCTGAAAGAGCGTCGAAAATCCAGAACAATAGGTTTTCCAGCCAGATTGGACCAGAATTGACCGAGTTATTCAAAAAACGGGGAAGTCACATGATTTTTTGAATCAATCTGAATTTTTCGTCTTATTTTCCATCGCTATTTTTGAAAATCTAAAATAATGGGAAATATACAAGATATTTTTATGAAACTTGGTGTGGTGGCAGAGAAAAAAATGAGCTTTAATTTGGTACCGGTTCTGATGGCCCAGGTCCCCTAGGTTTTGAATTATTTCAAAAACAAAAATATATTTTAAATCTGAAAAATGGGATTGAATATGTGGTACTGGATGGGATAATGGCAACCGATTATATAGCACTACTTCCATTCTACACTATGGTAAAAGTTTCATGTTAATATCTCTACTAGTTACGAAATTATAGCGATTAAAACAAATATCGTTTCAGAAAATGTTTTTACATTTCAGGGTTGCCATATATCAAAAACGTTGAAAAATTCGGGGACGCTCAAAATCAAATTTGGGTGAAAGATTCTGAAAGAGCGTCGAAAATCCAGAACAATAGGTTTTCCAGCCAGATTGGACCAGAATTGACCGAGTTATTCAAAAAACGGGGAAGTCACATGATTTTTTGAATCAATCTGAATTTTTCGTCTTATTTTCCATCGCTATTTTTGAAAATCTAAAATAATGGGAAATATACAAGATATTTTTATGAAACTTGGTGTGGTGGCAGAGAAAAAAATGAGCTTTAATTTGGTACCGGTTCTGATGGCCCAGGTCCCCTAGGTTTTGAATTATTTCAAAAACAAAAATATATTTTAAATCTGAAAAATGGGATTGAATATGTGGTACTGGATGGGATAATGGCAACCGATTATATAGCACTACTTCCATTCTACACTATGGTAAAAGTTTCATGTTAATATCTCTACTAGTTACGAAATTATAGCGATTAAAACAAATATCGTTTCAGAAAATGTTTTTACATTTCAGGGTTGCCATATATCAAAAACGTTGAAAAATTCGGGGACGCTCAAAATCAAATTTGGGTGAAAGATTCTGAAAGAGCGTCGAAAATCCAGAACAATAGGTTTTCCAGCCAGATTGGACCAGAATTGACCGAGTTATTCAAAAAACGGGGAAGTCACATGATTTTTTGAATCAATCTGAATTTTTCGTCTTATTTTCCATCGCTATTTTGAAAATCTAAAATAATGGGAAATATACAAGATATTTTTATGAAACTTGGTGTGGTGGCAGAGAAAAAAATGAGCTTTAATTTGGTACCGGTTCTGATGGCCCAGGTCCCCTAGGTTTTGAATTATTTCAAAAACAAAAATATATTTTAAATCTGAAAAATGGGATTGAATATGTGGTACTGGATGGGATAATGGCAACCGATTATATAGCACTACTTCCATTCTACACTATGGTAAAAGTTTCATGTTAATATCTCTACTAGTTACGAAATTATAGCGATTAAAACAAATATCGTTTCAGAAAATGTTTTTACATTTCAGGGTTGCCATATATCAAAAACGTTGAAAAATTCGGGGACGCTCAAAATCAAATTTGGGTGAAAGATTCTGAAAGAGCGTCGAAAATCCAGAACAATAGGTTTTCCAGCCAGATTGGACCAGAATTGACCGAGTTATTCAAAAAACGGGGAAGTCACATGATTTTTTGAATCAATCTGAATTTTTCGTCTTATTTTCCATCGCTATTTTTGAAAATCTAAAATAATGGGAAATATACAAGATATTTTTATGAAACTTGGTGTGGTGGCAGAGAAAAAAGTGAGCTTTAATTTGGTACCGGTTTTGATGGCCCAGGTCCCCTAGGTTTTGAATTATTTCAAAAACAAAATTATATTTTAAATCTAAAAAATGGGATTGAATATGTGGTACTGGATGGGAAAATGGCAACCGATTATATAGCACTACTTCCATTCTACACTATGGTAAAAGTTTCATGTTAATATCTCTACTAGTTACGAAATTATAGCGATTAAAACAAATATCGTTTCAGAAAATGTTTTTACATTTCAGGGTTGCCATATATCAAAAACGTTGAAAAATTCGGGGACGCTCAAAATCAAATTTGGGTGAAAGATTCTGAAAGAGCGTCGAAAATCCAGAACAATAGGTTTTCCAGCCAGATTGGACCAGAATTGACCGAGTTATTCAAAAAACGGGGAAGTCACATGATTTTTTGAATCAATCTGAATTTTTCGTCTTATTTTCCATCGCTATTTTTGAAAATCTAAAATAATGGGAAATATACAAGATATTTTTATGAAACTTGGTGTGGTGGCAGAGAAAAAAAGTGAGCTTTAATTTGGTACCGGTTCTGATGGCCCAGGTCCCCTAGGTTTTGAATTATTTCAAAAACAAAAATATATTTTAAATCTGAAAAATGGGATTGAATATGTGGTACTGGATGGGATAATGGCAACCGATTATATAGCACTACTTCCATTCTACACTATGGTAAAAGTTTCATGTTAATATCTCTACTAGTTACGAAATTATAGCGATTAAAACAAATATCGTTTCAGAAAATGTTTTTACATTTCAGGGTTGCCATATATCAAAAACGTTGAAAAATTCGGGGACGCTCAAAATCAAATTTGGGTGAAAGATTCTGAAAGAGCGTCGAAAATCCAGAACAATAGGTTTTCCAGCCAGATTGGACCAGAATTGACCGAGTTATTCAAAAAAACGGGGAAGTCACATGATTTTTTGAATCAATCTGAATTTTTCGTCTTATTTTCCATCGCTATTTTTGAAAATCTAAAATAATGGGAAATATACAAGATATTTTTATGAAACTTGGTGTGGTGGCAGAGAAAAAAGTGAGCTTTAATTTGGTACCGGTTTGATGGCCCAGGTCCCCTAGGTTTTGAATTATTTCAAAAACAAAATTATATTTTAAATCTAAAAAATGGGATTGAATATGTGGTACTGGATGGGATAAATGGCAACCGATTATATAGAACTACTTCCATTCTACACTATGGTAAAAGTTTCATGTTAATATCTCTACTAGTTACGAAATTATAGCGATTAAAACAAATATCGTTTCAGAAAATGTTTTTACATTTCAGGGTTGCCATATATCAAAAACGTTGAAAAATTCGGGGACGCTCAAAATCAAATTTGGGTGAAAGATTCTGAAAGAGCGTCGAAAATCCAGAACAATAGGTTTTCCAGCCAGATTGGACCAGAATTGACCGAGTTATTCAAAAAACGGGGAAGTCACATGATTTTTTGAATCAATCTGAATTTTTCGTCTTATTTTCCATCGCTATTTTTGAAAATCTAAAATAATGGGAAATATACAAGATATTTTTATGAAACTTGGTGTGGTGGCAGAGAAAAAAATGAGCTTTAATTTGGTACCGGTTCTGATGGCCCAGGTCCCCTAGGTTTTGAATTATTTCAAAAACAAAATATATTTTAAATCTGAAAAATGGGATTGAATATGTGGTACTGGATGGGATAATGGCAACCGATTATATAGCACTACTTCCATTCTACACTATGGTAAAAGTTTCATGTTAATATCTCTACTAGTTACGAAATTATAGCGATTAAAACAAATATCGTTTCAGAAAATGTTTTTACATTTCAGGGTTGCCATATATCAAAAACGTTGAAAAATTCGGGGACGCTCAAAATCAAATTTGGGTGAAAGATTCTGAAAGAGCGTCGAAAATCCAGAACAATAGGTTTTCCAGCCAGATTGGACCAGAATTGACCGAGTTATTCAAAAAACGGGGAAGTCACATGATTTTTTGAATCAATCTGAATTTTTCGTCTTATTTTCCATCGCTATTTTTGAAAATCTAAAATAATGGGAAATATACAAGATATTTTTATGAAACTTGGTGTGGTGGCAGAGAAAAAAGTGAGCTTTAATTTGGTACCGGTTTTGATGGCCCAGGTCCCCTAGGTTTTGAATTATTTCAAAAACAAAATTATATTTTAAATCTAAAAAATGGGATTGAATATGTGGTACTGGATGGGAAAATGGCAACCGATTATATAGAACTACTTCCATTCTACACTATGGTAAAAGTTTCATGTTAATATCTCTACTAGTTACGAAATTATAGCGATTAAAACAAATATCGTTTCAGAAAATGTTTTTACATTTCAGGGTTGCCATATATCAAAAACGTTGAAAAATTCGGGGACGCTCAAAATCAAATTTGGGTGAAAGATTCTGAAAGAGCGTCGAAAATCCAGAACAATAGGTTTTCCAGCCAGATTGGACCAGAATTGACCGAGTTATTCAAAAAACGGGGAAGTCACATGATTTTTTGAATCAATCTGAATTTTTCGTCTTATTTTCCATCGCTATTTTTGAAAATCTAAAATAATGGGAAATATACAAGATATTTTTATGAAACTTGGTGTGGTGGCAGAGAAAAAAGTGAGCTTTAATTTGGTACCGGTTCTGATGGCCCAGGTCCCCTAGGTTTTGAATTATTTCAAAAACAAAATATATTTTAAATCTGAAAAATGGGATTGAATATGTGGTACTGGATGGGATAATGGCAACCGATTATATAGCACTACTTCCATTCTACACTATGGTAAAAGTTTCATGTTAATATCTCTACTAGTTACGAAATTATAGCGATTAAAACAAATATCGTTTCAGAAAATGTTTTTACATTTCAGGGTTGCCATATATCAAAAACGTTGAAAAATTCGGGGACGCTCAAAATCAAATTTGGGTGAAAGATTCTGAAAGAGCGTCGAAAATCCAGAACAATAGGTTTTCCAGCCAGATTGGACCAGAATTGACCGAGTTATTCAAAAAACGGGGAAGTCACATGATTTTTTGAATCAATCTGAATTTTTCGTCTTATTTTCCATCGCTATTTTTGAAAATCTAAAATAATGGGAAATATACAAGATATTTTTATGAAACTTGGTGTGGTGGCAGAGAAAAAAATGAGCTTTAATTTGGTACCGGTTCTGATGGCCCAGGTCCCCTAGGTTTTGAATTATTTCAAAAACAAAAATATATTTTAAATCTGAAAAATGGGATTGAATATGTGGTACTGGATGGGATAATGGCAACCGATTATATAGCACTACTTCCATTCTACACTATGGTAAAAGTTTCATGTTAATATCTCTACTAGTTACGAAATTATAGCGATTAAAACAAATATCGTTTCAGAAAATGTTTTTACATTTCAGGGTTGCCATATATCAAAAACGTTGAAAAATTCGGGGACGCTCAAAATCAAATTTGGGTGAAAGATTCTGAAAGAGCGTCGAAAATCCAGAACAATAGGTTTTCCAGCCAGATTGGACCAGAATTGACCGAGTTATTCAAAAAAACGGGGAAGTCACATGATTTTTTGAATCAATCTGAATTTTTCGTCTTATTTTCCATCGCTATTTTTGAAAATCTAAAATAATGGGAAATATACAAGATATTTTTATGAAACTTGGTGTGGTGGCAGAGAAAAAAGTGAGCTTTAATTTGGTACCGGTTTTGATGGCCCAGGTCCCCTAGGTTTTGAATTATTTCAAAAACAAAATTATATTTTAAATCTAAAAAATGGGATTGAATATGTGGTACTGGATGGGAAAATGGCAACCGATTATATAGAACTACTTCCATTCTACACTATGGTAAAAGTTTCATGTTAATATCTCTACTAGTTACGAAATTATAGCGATTAAAACAAATATCGTTTCAGAAAATGTTTTTACATTTCAGGGTTGCCATATATCAAAAACGTTGAAAAATTCGGGGACGCTCAAAATCAAATTTGGGTGAAAGATTCTGAAAGAGCGTCGAAAATCCAGAACAATAGGTTTTCCAGCCAGATTGGACCAGAATTGACCGAGTTATTCAAAAAACGGGGAAGTCACATGATTTTTTGAATCAATCTGAATTTTTCGTCTTATTTTCCATCGCTATTTTTGAAAATCTAAAATAATGGGAAATATACAAGATATTTTTATGAAACTTGGTGTGGTGGCAGAGAAAAAAAGTGAGCTTTAATTTGGTACCGGTTTTGATGGCCCAGGTCCCCTAGGTTTTGAATTATTTCAAAAACAAAATTATATTTTAAATCTAAAAAATGGGATTGAATATGTGGTACTGGATGGGAAAATGGCAACCGATTATATAGAACTACTTCCATTCTACACTATGGTAAAAGTTTCATGTTAATATCTCTACTAGTTACGAAATTATAGCGATTAAAACAAATATCGTTTCAGAAAATGTTTTTACATTTCAGGGTTGCCATATATCAAAAACGTTGAAAAATTCGGGGACGCTCAAAATCAAATTTGGGTGAAAGATTCTGAAAGAGCGTCGAAAATCCAGAACAATAGGTTTTCCAGCCAGATTGGACCAGAATTGACCGAGTTATTCAAAAAACGGGGAAGTCACATGATTTTTTGAATCAATCTGAATTTTTCGTCTTATTTTCCATCGCTATTTTTGAAAATCTAAAATAATGGGAAATATACAAGATATTTTTATGAAACTTGGTGTGGTGGCAGAGAAAAAAATGAGCTTTAATTTGGTACCGGTTCTGATGGCCCAGGTCCCCTAGGTTTTGAGTTATTTCAAAAACAAAAATATATTTTAAATCTGAAAAATGGGATTGAATATGTGGTACTGGATGGGATAATGGCAACCGATTATATAGCACTACTTCCATTCTACACTATGGTAAAAGTTTCATGTTAATATCTCTACTAGTTACGAAATTATAGCGATTAAAACAAATATCGTTTCAGAAAATGTTTTTACATTTCAGGGTTGCCATATATCAAAAACGTTGAAAAATTCGGGGACGCTCAAAATCAAATTTGGGTGAAAGATTCTGAAAGAGCGTCGAAAATCCAGAACAATAGGTTTTCCAGCCAGATTGGACCAGAATTGACCGAGTTATTCAAAAAACGGGGAAGTCACATGATTTTTTGAATCAATCTGAATTTTTCGTCTTATTTTCCATCGCTATTTTTGAAAATCTAAAATAATGGGAAATATACAAGATATTTTTATGAAACTTGGTGTGGTGGCAGAGAAAAAAGTGAGCTTTAATTTGGTACCGGTTCTTGATGGCCCAGGTCCCCTAGGTTTTGAATTATTTCAAAAACAAAATTATATTTTAAATCTAAAAAATGGGATTGAATATGTGGTACTGGATGGGATAATGGCAACCGATTATATAGCACTACTTCCATTCTACACTATGGTAAAAGTTTCATGTTAATATCTCTACTAGTTACGAAATTATAGCGATTAAAACAAATATCGTTTCAGAAAATGTTTTTACATTTCAGGGTTGCCATATATCAAAAACGTTGAAAAATTCGGGGACGCTCAAAATCAAATTTGGGTGAAAGATTCTGAAAGAGCGTCGAAAATCCAGAACAATAGGTTTTCCAGCCAGATTGGACCAGAATTGACCGAGTTATTCAAAAAACGGGGAAGTCACATGATTTTTTGAATCAATCTGAATTTTTCGTCTTATTTTCCATCGCTATTTTTGAAAATCTAAAATAATGGGAAATATACAAGATATTTTTATGAAACTTGGTGTGGTGGCAGAGAAAAAAGTGAGCTTTAATTTGGTACCGGTTTTGATGGCCCAGGTCCCCTAGGTTTTGAATTATTTCAAAAACAAAATTATATTTTAAATCTGAAAAAATGGGATTGAATATGTGGTACTGGATGGGAATAATGGCAACCGATTATATAGCACTACTTCCATTCTACACTATGGTAAAAGTTTCATGTTAATATCTCTACTAGTTACGAAATTATAGCGATTAAAACAAATATCGTTTCAGAAAATGTTTTTACATTTCAGGGTTGCCATATATCAAAAACGTTGAAAAATTCGGGGACGCTCAAAATCAAATTTGGGTGAAAGATTCTGAAAGAGCGTCGAAAATCCAGAACAATAGGTTTTCCAGCCAGATTGGACCAGAATTGACCGAGTTATTCAAAAAACGGGGAAGTCACATGATTTTTTGAATCAATCTGAATTTTCGTCTTATTTTCCATCGCTATTTTTGAAAATCTAAAATAATGGGAAATATACAAGATATTTTATGAAACTTGGTGTGGTGGCAGAGAAAAAAATGAGCTTTAATTTGGTACCGGTTCTGATGGCCCAGGTCCCCTAGGTTTTGAATTATTTCAAAAACAAAAATATATTTTAAATCTGAAAAATGGGATTGAATATGTGGTACTGGATGGGATAATGGCAACCGATTATATAGCACTACTTCCATTCTACACTATGGTAAAAGTTTCATGTTAATATCTCTACTAGTTACGAAATTATAGCGATTAAAACAAATATCGTTTCAGAAAATGTTTTTACATTTCAGGGTTGCCATATATCAAAAACGTTGAAAAATTCGGGGACGCTCAAAATCAAATTTGGGTGAAAGATTCTGAAAGAGCGTCGAAAATCCAGAACAATAGGTTTTCCAGCCAGATTGGACCAGAATTGACCGAGTTATTCAAAAAACGGGGAAGTCACATGATTTTTTGAATCAATCTGAATTTTTCGTCTTATTTTCATCGCTATTTTTGAAAATCTAAAATAATGGGAAATATACAAGATATTTTTATGAAACTTGGTGTGGTGGCAGAGAAAAAAATGAGCTTTAATTTGGTACCGGTTCTGATGGCCCAGGTCCCCTAGGTTTTGAATTATTTCAAAACAAAAATTATATTTTAAATCTGAAAAATGGGATTGAATATGTGGTACTGGATGGGATAATGGCAACCGATTATATAGCACTACTTCCATTCTACACTATGGTAAAAGTTTCATGTTAATATCTCTACTAGTTACGAAATTATAGCGATTAAAACAAATATCGTTTCAGAAAATGTTTTTACATTTCAGGGTTGCCATATATCAAAAACGTTGAAAAATTCGGGGACGCTCAAAATCAAATTTGGGTGAAAGATTCTGAAAGAGCGTCGAAAATCCAGAACAATAGGTTTTCCAGCCAGATTGGACCAGAATTGACCGAGTTATTCAAAAAACGGGGAAGTCACAATGATTTTTTGAATCAATCTGAATTTTTCGTCTTATTTTCCATCGCTATTTTTGAAAAATCTAAAATAATGGGAAATATACAAGATATTTTTATGAAACTTGGTGTGGGTGGCAGAGAAAAAAGTGAGCTTTAATTTGGTACCGGTTTTGATGGCCCAGGTCCCCTAGGTTTTGAATTATTTCAAAAACAAAATTATATTTTAAATCTAAAAAATGGGATTGAATATGTGGTACTGGATGGGAAATGGCAACCGATTATATAGAACTACTTCCATTCTACACTATGGTAAAAGTTTCATGTTAATATCTCTACTAGTTACGAAATTATAGCGATTAAAACAAATATCGTTTCAGAAAATGTTTTTACATTTCAGGGTTGCCATATATCAAAAACGTTGAAAATTCGGGGACGCTCAAAATCAAATTTGGGTGAAAGATTCTGAAAGAGCGTCGAAAATCCAGAACAATAGGTTTTCCAGCCAGATTGGACCAGAATTGACCGAGTTATTCAAAAAACGGGGAAGTCACATGATTTTTTGAATCAATCTGAATTTTTCGTCTTATTTTCCATCGCTATTTTTGAAAATCTAAAATAATGGGGAAATATACAAGATATTTTTATGAAACTTGGTGTGGTGGCAGAGAAAAAAATGAGCTTTAATTTGGTACCGGTTCTGATGGCCCAGGTCCCCTAGGTTTTGAATTATTTCAAAAACAAAAATATATTTTAAATCTGAAAAATGGGATTGAATATGTGGTACTGGATGGGATAATGGCAACCGATTATATAGCACTACTTCCATTCTACACTATGGTAAAAGTTTCATGTTAATATCTCTACTAGTTACGAAATTATAGCGATTAAAACAAATATCGTTCAGAAAATGTTTTTACATTTCAGGGGTTGCCATATATCAAAAACGTTGAAAAATTCGGGGACGCTCAAATCAAATTTGGGTGAGAAGATTCTGAAAGAGCGTCGAAATCCAGAACAATAGGTTTTTCCAGCCAGATTGGACCAGAATTGACCGAGTTATTCAAAAACGGGAAGTCACATGATTTTTTTGAAATCAATCTGAATTTTTCGTCTTATTTTCCATCGCTATTTTTGAAAATCTAAAATAATGGGAAATATACAAGATTATTTTATTATGAAACTTGGTGGTGGTGGCAGAGAAAAAAAGTGAGCTTTAATTGGTACCCGGTTTTGATGGCCCAGGTCCCCTATGTTTTGAATTATTTCAAAAACAAAAATGTATATTTAACTCTGAAAAATGGGATTGAATATGTGGTATGGATGGGATATGGCAACCGATGATATAGCACTACTTCCATTCTACACTATTATGGTAAAAGTTTCATGTTAATATCTCTACTAGTTACGAAATTATAGCGATTAAAACAAATATCGTTTCAGAAAATGTTTTTACATTTCAGGGTTGCCATATATCAAAAACGTGAAAAATTCGGGGACGCTCAAATCAAATTTGGGTGAAAGATTCTGAAAGAGCGTCGAAAATCCAGAACATAGGTTTTTCCAGCCAGATTGGACCAGAATTGACCGAGTTATTCAAAAAACGGGGAAGTCACATGATTTTTTGT